>OY728160.1:1986807332-1987407332 GCA_963277665.1 Viscum album | reverse complement strand
TTATGTTATTTACATATATCCTAGTTATTATTAGCTTTCTTTTCAATTTATTTTTATCTGAAATAGATCTTCGATGTGTGGATGGGTTATGTAGATATTTTATTTAATTTTTTCTCCTGTTTCACTTAATTACAAATTGGGAAAAATATTTCCCATGTGGTGTTTTATTTAATGCCTAATAAATATTTCAGGAACATGGGGGTAACGATTTCCCTTTTAGATTTGTATCAAACTAGTTCTTGACCATCTATCATTTAGATGGATGGATATACCATTTATATTAATTTTTATTCTTTAATTTGTTTTTGGAAAAATATACCATTAAAGTTATATTTGGTATTATACACAAAACTTCAATATAAATACATCTATATAGTAATGGAATTAAAATTTAAAGTTATAACAGAAAACTAATATGTTATACTTATCTAAAAAATCATAGAACTAAAAAATAATACAAATTATATTACGCTTAATGTTTTTAAAAAATACATTTACTTGATTTATCTATTACTTTAACAAGCACCATATCTATATTATGTAAGAATTTAAGGTAATTATTATATCCTTTTAAATAAAAAATAAATCACCCTTCCAAAAAAATTATTCAAATAAAAAATTATCATATAGAACCTAATGATCACTTTTTATCCCCTTAAAAAAATTAGATACATTAAAACCATGATTGTGAAATTTTATTTTTATTCATTACATAAAATCATATTAAGGTAATTATAAAAATAGCTTTTTACTAAATTTTCCAACTTTTTAACCATTTATGGAAATATTTGAGAAACTTATTTTAAAAAACAATGAAAAATATTGTAGAAATGTTTAGTCCCAATATCATAGTTATAACCAAGTTTAAACCATTTTACCCTTAGCGAGATGAAAAATGATTACTATGATTACTATTCATAATAATGAAATATAAAAGGGACATATTTAAAAAAATTGATATCATAATTCTATATGTCGTATCCATTTTACTATATCTAATTTCTCAAAATTTCAAAAATAAATTTTAACATATATTCAAAAAACTCAACAAAATATAGTTTTTAGAAAAATGTATTCTTATGCACAAAGATAAATGTACTATAAAATAAATAATAAATATGAATCTCATTATGTAATTAGATCATATAAAATTTAATGAAACTTATGTTCATTTTAAGTTATATTAAAAAATAATGGGACTTATAAATAAATTTATTTAATGAAACAAAATGATAGTTTTATAAGAATTGGTATTACACTATTTACATAAAAATTGAATCTTCTCAGAACTCTCCAAAAAATAACAATAAGATAATTATGAATTGATGATAGAAAAAATTAAGTTCAATTTATCAAATTTAAATTCCAAAATTTATAATTTAAACTTTTTAAAAAATAAGATATTGCTTGAAAGTGAATTTAGTTAGAGTAGTATTATTTTCAATTTTATTAGAAAAATAAAAAAACATTATTATATTGAGTATAATTATTTAAAATATAATTCATGAATTTTCGTAATATTTTATATTAATATATTATCAAATACACCTGGATTTATACAACTATACATCTTTGTTAAGAAGAATGAAAGATTAATACATCTCTATAATGATTATCTCGAAGTTTTCTAAATCAGGATCAAGAAAGTGTATCCTATACACCATATTGATGAATTGTTTGTTAAACATTGAGGGGGTCAATTTTGACTCCCTATAGAGAGGAAAACCCCAATTACATATAAAATGCATAAAATTCATTAAAATTCACTCTAAAAGAATTTTAACTGTAGAGTTTAACAAAATTTAGAGAAAACATCTACTAACAATACTCATTTCTTTTTCAACCAATGAATATTTATACCACTATAAAAAAAACCTCATGACCCACAATTAGTATATAACATTCCTCATGAAATATCTATTAAAGAAACTCTTCTAGACATATCATGCATATTTAATTTCATTATAACATTGGGAAATGTAATCAATGAAAATGGGTGAAATTAGATGCTCATTATGGTTAAATATAAGAGATAACAATTAAATAAGACCAAATGGCCTAAAGGCCTTCTTTTTATTGATTTTTGATAACCCCCTTTCAAGGGGTGAGGGAGAACCCTAACATGGAATGTATGCTTAGAGATTACATGACCCGTAGGTCTATATAAATATTTAGACTATAACTACATGGAACTGCTCCTCCCTAGATTCTTCAACATGATTTTGGCTCTCCACTTTCACATGTATTGTTCAACTAGGCTTCCCATGAAAGCATAAGTCCGTCCCTATGGAAATTATATACCCTCTCTTTATGAAAAATCATCTTAGCTTCTGATCTGGTGAATGGGCCTGCTCTGAGTATTCTCCTTGTAGAGTATGTCTGGTCATTAAAGCATAATTTTTCAGGAGGCGTGAATACCTTGAGGTGGCCCTAAGGCCTTAAGGTGGCCCAAAGGACTTACTGACGAAATACCATGGGTGTCCTAATGGCCTTAAAGTACCTGAGGCCCAAACCGAGGGCCCAAAATCCCAAAAAGATGAATATTTGCAGTTGCTACAATACCAAATAGTACCTACTACAATGCGTACTACAGTACTGCAACAGTCCCCCAGAAATTATTTCACTGCCCTATTATGAACTCTGGTCTCTTGGATGCACTTTCTGAGTCCCCACCAACCAGGATAAGGCTCCTGTGCGATAACAATTCAATAAAAAATGTAAATTGGATGAGAATTTGTGTATAATCCTAATAAATTAAAATATAAAACATAATAAATCATTATTCATAAAAAATTAGACATGGAATACGACATGTTATAACTTATGAAATGAAAGAGAGAATGCGGAAACATTATTCATGAAACCAGATCCATGATAGTGTATCGTAGTTATAAGAATAAGAGTAAGAATGTTGAACAAACATAATCATAAGACATCATCATACTATGAGAATAACCTAAAGTCCCACATTTTAGGTTTTATGAATATCTTAGAATTCTTACCCTTTAGTTTTTTGGAAAATCTAAGAAGCATCACCATTTATTTTGGAACATATCAAAGAAAGATCACCCTTTACATTATGATCATATCCAAGAAGGTGTACCCTTTATTTTTTGAGAACACGTAAAATGAATATCTCATCAGTTTATGACCATATCAAATAATTATTACCCTTTAGTTTTTGAGAATATAAAATAATTCTCACCCTCTATATTTGGAGAATATCCATGAAGGCTCAAACTATATTATCTAAGGAGACATAACACATAAACAAATACAACCAAGGGTGATATAGGACCCCACTAGTCAAAAATTTATACATATAAGTTCAACTTGAAAATAATTTCATTAACATATCATAATGAAAACATGAATACAATTTTTTTAAAAAAATATATGAAATTAAAATCATTCACCTTTTATAGAATAAATAAACCACGTAAATAAAAAGGTGATTAAAAAAATTTCCAATGGAATCACCAAAATTAACATAAATAATATCAATATTTGATTCCCATAATCCAATCACCTAAAATATTTATTTCAAAACAAAATTTAAAGGGTGATTCCTAAAAAATATTCAAGGAAATAATGACCTTTTTTAAAAAAATATTGTATATTCTATAATATTGTTTCTAGAAAACATTCTTATCATTGTTTTAAAAGAATTAGAATTTGATTTTCTTTAAAGGTCATTTTTGAAAAGGTGAAGTGAAATTTTTTTAAAAAATAACCGAAAATAATCATCAATAATAGTTTACTAAAAATATATAATTGTTATCCAAAATTAATCTTATGTGTATAATATAACATTTTATCATGAAATGATGTAATATAATTTTATTATTTTGAAATACCTTGTTGGAAACAAACATTTTAAAAAATATAATAAGAATATAATTTTTAAAATAGGATAAATAATATAGGTTTTTCAATTAGGATAATGTATATTTGGTTTTACACATAATGAAGAAAACATTGGTGGGTAGGGAAATATGGAAATGTAGGGGAAACCATTGTTAAAAAAGATAAGAATTATTCTCAACAGTTATATAATTTTGGGAAATAAATCCACTAATGTTGATATTTAAATAGTAAATTTCACATTAACTAGGGATATGAAGAATTACATTATCACTATAGAATATAATAAATACATTTTGTGAAACTATAGTAAAAAATAAATCATTACGACCTATGAAAAGAAGCTGAGTTAAGAAAAACCATTACAATGTTTGTAACATAAGAATCATAGGATCTTGAGAGGAAGGTCATGAAATGGGCATTATAATCTCATGGAATTGATGATACATATATATATGAAAGAAATTCGGGGTTAATAAAAATATATATAATATATTATGCAACACAATATCAAACAGGTCTAATGGAGTTGAAAATGAGACAAAGAAACCCCTACCATGTTTCCCCTAATAGTAAAATGTAATCTAATATCATGTATAACTGACATATATATCTTAATATTCTCTTTTATAACCTCATTAATATGAATAAAATATTATATTCTTCATTTATAATTATTATCAATGTGTATATTAGTAATTTTTTATTTATTTTTTATATTGGGTGTGACTAACCATGGTATTTTTGAACTAGTTTTGAAATAGAATTGTTTTATTCATTATTCTCCAAAATTTATGTATTCTTAGATAACATAAGTTACATAATTTTATGTTTCATTATTTTTTATGAATTTATAATTTCACCCTATGAGTGTTTCATTTATGGTTCTTTTTGACAAAATTGGTGATAAGAATGTTTCAACAATTTTTAGCAAACAAATAGATGTATATTAATTTAATAGTTTAATGATAATGTTAAAAAAAATATTATTTACATATTTTTATTATATATAATTATTTAATATGTTCTCATAGTCATCCATGATATTATATTATTTCATTTTTGAAGTATGTGGTTAGATAGAACCAAACATGAACAGATCATAATGAATCGATGATCATGATGATGTATGTGGTTTATTTGAGAAAAAGATCATTCCTACATAATTATAATGATTTTATTTATATTATTTTATGGTTTCAAAGCATATTTAAATTGATCTCAATAAATAATAATGATACTAAATATAGAACAAGAAATGATATTTTTTGGAGGTGATAGTGGACATAATGCATAGTTAACATTTTACCTTTTTAAAAAATTAGAAGTAATGTAGTATGATTATAATTTTCAACTAAAAAATAATAATTATATTACATATTTCATATTTACTCTTCATTTTTTCCATTATAATAAGTTAAAATGGGAAATAGTGAAAAATAGATGTCATCACTTTATGGAGGAGATGATCCACGCGATGCATGATTGAAAGTTTCATTTTTTGTATTCGAAATGGGGAATAATGGTTAATAGATATTCCATTAGAAGAACATAATTAAGAATAATAAAATAACTCTATAGTTTTATTGGAATTAGATAATTATATTTGGAAGTCAAAGAAGAGACTAAATAAATTTTTGGAATAGAGATTAATCGCATTGAGAAAGTAGGCTATCCCTTATAAGACTCCTTTGAAATAAAGTCCTTAAAAAACATTCCAATGAAAATAGGACCATGGAAAAATGTAGTGGGTAATAAAGGATGTATAATGGGAAGATAATCATGTAAAAATGAATTCATTTAGTGGTATAGAAGAATTTTTTAGAGTCCCGCTTTATAAGAGGTGAGAATGATATTGTTTATCAATATTTTAAGTTAATATTAAGAGATCACATGATTATGAAGTCATGTAATGAAAAAAATAGAAAAAAATAGATTCTATAATTATATAAGATAGATAATATATTAACCACTATATTATAATCATGTAATTAATATGTTTCATCCCCATTGACACCCGATATATCACTTTTACTATTTTCATTTTAATGTGGCAACTAGTTTTCATCTATATAATTTATATTTTATGCCTAAAACAAATTACCATTATTAAATAATTATCACAAAGAATCAGAATATTAAATTGATTTTGTCATATGTAATTTAAATTTTGATAAAAATAATTTGAAAATGAGGGCATGTAACATGTAAAACTCATTTTAAAAAAATTTGGCTTTTTACTATTAAATGTTATGTGTATTAAAAAAATATTAGACAACTTTATTTTTCATATTAATAAATGTTTATTATGTTGAAATAAAAGTTATTTTTCTCTAAAAAAATTTCAACAACATATTTTACATAAATAATATTTAATTAAAACAAGTGACATATAATACATTCTTTTATTGGATAACATTACTTATTTTCCAAAAAATTGAAACAAAGTTATCAACAACCAATATTTAATTATACTAAAAAAAATTCTATTCTTAAATAAAAAATGGCACAATTCACAATGATTTATTCAAGAATATGATAAAAATGTACATTCTCATTTTGAGTAATATTATGTAGTGAAATTACGATTATTTTTTAAATCAGAATATCAAAATTACATTGCTATTATTTTTTTGAATATTTCTAAAATGAATTATTTTTCAGAGAATAGTGAAATAAAATGAGTTAATTTTTTTTTGTGAAATTATAATGTTATAAGAAGGAATTTATATACCATGAAATCCTTTTTCAAAAATTAATATAGTTTTGAACTAATATATCTAATAGAGAAATATAATTTTTAACTTTGATATTTATATTGAACACTTAAAATCAATATAATTCATTGTATAAATAAAAATATTTTTTTATTCATTTCTCTTAATCAAATATATTCACGGTTACATTCATTTTTCATTAGTTTTTAATGAAATTCATGGATCCATTGATTTAATATAATTTAATTAAATCAATTACGATTATATGGACGAACCTTACAATATTACATAATATTTATTTTTTTCATGAATTTACTTTGTAATTTTTGTGAATACCTATAGTTTATAGCTATAGAGAACTACTTAAAAACTATTACATAATAAGCACATATATTAAAATGTGTAAACATATACTTTATATTTATTTTTTCAAAATATATATATATATTTTAAATGAATCAAATGTTGTTTTCCTGAAAAATAATCAATAATTTAAACATGATTTCTTCTCAGTTCTTAATCATCTATATAACTTATTTAAAAACATTAAAAAACTGATGACAAAAAATGCATTCTAATGAACTTAAAAGATTGAAATATTTTTGATAAGTGAAAACATAAAATCCCATAAAATTCTTACTATTGTCTTAATATTCATTGATTGTATGAAATTAATCATATCTACACGAAGAAAATTCACTTGTTTCTCATATAAATCCTTTAAAACCCATATAAATATAATAGAAACCCTTTTTGTCAACTTAGATCATTATATAAATAACTAATTCTAGAAATAACTACATCCCAGTTGAATCAATTTAGTAAATCTCCTTAGATAACATCTGATATATTTACATTTAAAAAAGAATCATTACCCAATGAATTAGAGACCAATATTGGGCTCACTTATAATATATGTGATATTGGGCTCACCGATATTATATGTTGCAAGTGAGCCATCTTGTATGTTTCATATTATCATATATAATAAAATAATGGTAATTATTAATGCTATTATGAACTATTTTAGTGCTCATTACATTATTAATAACCATTTTTTACAATTTAGGACCATGTTTTTTAGTTAAATCATGAGTTAAAGTTATGCCGGATGTTTTGTATATGATCAGTTCATAAACCCAAAATAGATTTTGTATGATGGAGACATTACAATTTTTCATTATTGTATGATCAATATAATTGTATTCCTTACATTATCATAATTTTATACATTAAAAACAATTTTATATCCATCCATTATAGATACATGTGAGAAATTAATCTCTTTGCTTCGGGGAAGTGGTAATCCACATATATGTACAAACGACGTTATCATTTTCTAATGGAAGGAAGGGTAAGAAAAAAGAAGATATGTTATATTTAAATAAATATAATAAATATATGTTTATAATATATATACATTTGATCCATCATTATATATATCCATGAGTTTTGGTGATGGAAAACAAAACAAAACGCTTTGTGGAGGTGGTATTCCACATGTACACCCAAGTGATATTTTCATTTCACAAAGGATGGAAAAAGGGATGTAAAAGGATTGTACCATAGTCATAATAACTTTTGAGTATATTTAATATACTAATGTTATTTCTTCATCTTGATTTAATTATATTTTAAATATGGGTAAGAATAAATAAAATTGAAATAGGTTAGTTAGAACTTATAACTTCTCCTTAGATATCCCTCTTGAATTACACTTTATGACTTCTAGGTTTGGATATTTGGTGAGTCTAGGAACTATATCACACGAGGAATAAAGATGTAGAGAGGCTTTGTTAGGGACTATAAAAAATTGATTGTTCAAATGGTGTGATAATGTGAGGTGAGGAGGTTCCATTTTATATGTGAGGGCAGGGAACTTTTAGAATTACGTAGACTTTTCATCTAATATTGACTAATTTTCATAGAAAATTGAAACAAAATATATATATTTATGATATAGTATGATAATGAGATGAAATACCATCATATAATAAATCATTACTATGCATTGGTGATGTTTATACCGTTATCTTTTTATTTTAACCCTTTGTTAACCATTTTTATAGCTAACATGATGTCAATGTATTTTACACTATATGAATCAGGAATGGTTTTAAAAAAATATCAATTGGTTGTTGAAAATATTTGTATGAATTATAAACATTTTAATTGAATATTTTTTTTATAATATATCATTAATGTTATTTTTGTATATATTCAATTAATATTACATTAATGAAATTAGGATAGGAATGGAATTATAACATAAAACATTCAAAAACCCATATTATTTTATATTTTTCTTTAATATTCATGGGATGACATAACAAAACAAAAAAATATTACATTAATTGTTTTTAAAATATTTTACATGATTGTTTTCTACAACTTTAACAAGAACTGTGTCAGTGTTGCAAAAAAAAATTAACAAAAGTATTTGATCACTAGAAAATAAAAATAAATTATATGGATAAAAATCAATTATATTTAAAATAACCATTTAAAACTGAATATAACCAATTTTTACCGTATTAACAAAATTCTAGATATTTATACAAAGAGAGTGAAATTTTTTTGTTATTTGTTATTATAAATTACATTTTGGTTTTTATAAACGGAGTGTGGAAAGAAACTACAACATTTTAGAAACTATTATGTTAATGGTTAGAAGAAATTTATGTTATAAAATATATACTTGTTTTGAAAAGATTTTTAAGAGAAATAAAAATAGTGTATTAACAATAATTTTTAGATTTACACTTACCTGGTGGAAAAATATTTATTATGGTTACTGTTTATAATGAAAAACTAAAAGAAACTTATTTACAAAAAATTTTCTCCCAATTCCTAATATGTAATCCATTTTTTTGTGTTAAAATTTTATAATTTTACTAAATCCATTTTAATATAAGTGTGTAAAACTTAACAGAAAAATATTATTAGAAAAATAAATTTTTAATCCCAAAACTAAACATATAAAAAATCATGTTTAATGATTTTTAAAATGTAATTAATAAGATTATATTTAATTAAATTAGGATTATGTTATTTTAAGACACAATAAGAACTTAAAAATAATTTATTTATAGAAAATAAATGGAATTTTTCAAAAAAAATCATTATTTTTCACTATTCAGTAAAAATATATCTTTTCAGAAAAAGATCACAAAATTTGACTATAATATTACATTGATATTATAATTTCAAAATTTTTGTGGATTTTTTCAAATGAAAAATTCAACATTATAAAAATTATAATTTCAAATAAAACATTATATACATAAAAATCTATTAGATAGGAATAAAAGTGTTTTCTATTTTATTTAAACCTTACATAATATTATTATAATGAATATAGCTATATATAATATAAATAGTTAATATTAATTAGAATTAAATTGATTAAATAATATCATTAATTTAGTTTTTGGACTCTTATCCATGTAAAAAATTAAATCGTCATAATTCAATTCATTACATAAACAAGTGGATTTATTTTTCCTTCATAGCATTTTCAGATTCTCAGGTTACTCATTCAATAATATAGATTTTTAAAAAAAAAATTCCTAACTTGATGAATCACCATATTCCAAAACAATTTCCTTATATAGTAAAGAATAAATACTAGCTATTCCTCAAAAAATAGATTTTCTTCCAAATTAACTACATCATGGATCAATGCATGTGATTCTTATATCACTTGTTTTATTAAAAAATAAGAATTATTTAATGTACTTAAGATAGAATCTGAGGAAATGAAACTTGTTAGGAATATGATCCATCATTATCTATGATTTTATATAGTCCAATTAGCCATGGACATTAACATATTTTTTTACAAAAGCACATAACACTTTTCCATAGTTATACTATAAGAGTAATCTGATCAGCTACCACAAAATAATGATGTTTCCTCTTGTTATAAAGAAAAAATTTATTCCCACTCTGAGGAATATTCGATTTTTATAAAATATTATTCATATTAACTTCTATTTATTCTTCCTATTCTAGTTTGAATGACATCCTTTTTTATACATCATCCAAAAAATTATAGAGTGGAACAACACTTTCCTTATAATTCCTCAATAGTTTTCATATCTGTTAGAATTAATAAATTCAACTAATGAAATATGATGATCAAATCATCTATAGAAATATATTGAAAATCGATGCCTATATTTCAAGGTCTAAATAAATAACTCAGATTTCCCATCAGATTAAGAATGAAAATCTTTACTAAAATTCAATTCAGTACCAAATGACTTACGGAGTCCTTTCTAAAAAATTAAAAGTATACTCGGGGTTATAGTTTGATAAAATGGACAATAGAACTTCATATAACATGTCATTCCCTGTTAGGTACATTTAAGAAATTTTATCTTGTGATATATTATCTGAAATGAGAAGGGAATTTCCATATTTAGTTATTTAATGAAAAATAACCCAAATTAAATTATTACCATAAGATTTATTTGAAAATCCCCAAATTAATCACATGGATATATTTTTCCATTTAACTCCAAAATAGTAAAAATCTAAACTGTCCCTTTCTGTAATTGTCATTCAATTTAAACTTTTGATGAGGAAAAAACATTGATTTCAAATTCATAATATCTTTCTTCATTCCATCCAATATATAACACTCTCTAATGTATTTGTACAGATCTGTGTTTCTAGGATGAACATAAAATGAAAAGATATGAGATTCATTAAAAAATTCTATTTTCTACTAGGCGATTGTTGGAATACACCACCACTTTCCAAATCTCAAATTAATTTAATTTTTAATGTCCAATTTATTTAATGTAACTTTTATTACCAGTTACACAATTCCTTGTAAATTACAATCTTCATTATGATATTTCTAAATTCTGTCTGACATTATCTACTACACTAAATCCTAAAAAATATTGGATTTTCATGAAATCACAATTTCTAGACATTCATATATTAAATTGTTTATATAAGGATCTTGTTACAAATGTAGAATGTTTAATGATTCATTATCATCTTGAATCAATGAATCATCTTTTTTTTCTTTTTGTAGCCTGTAATGAATCATGTAACCAAAGTCCTTTATCCATTCCAACAATCTCCTTTTTCTCATTAACAACTTTTTTGAGTGAATATTTACATTAGAATATTAATATGAGTATATATATAAATTTTAAAAATTATAATTGATGCATAAAAATTTTTATATTAGAAAACATAGTAGTTAATTTTAGATCTTTTATAGGATAATTAACCTAAATATATTCTTGATCATGTGAAGTATATGTAATTTCATAATCATTCGATATTAGAACACAAGTAATTTACTTAAATAAATCATCAATGTTGATTAAAAATTAAACATTTCTAGAGGCCATTTCCTAAAATATTACATTCATAAAAATTATTTTTAATTCCTAAAAATTATCCTCTCATTATTTCATACTAATTAAATAATATCCCATTTAAATAAAATTAGTAAATGGGCTAGATAATGGAGAAATGTTTTCAAAAATATAATTGGAGTATCATGTTAATTGGTGAAAATTAATATTCATTACAACATTTTTTATTATTTTCCATTACTCAAAAACATTACATTTAATAGTGTAAAATATTATTCACTCATTAGAAAAAATATGCTTGAGTAAATAAATCTATTGCAAAAAAATAACACATACTTAATCTTCCCTATAGATTATTTTTAAAATATAATACAAGATCACCCCGTGGTGAGATGATCTAATTAATGAAAACATTTCTATCAACACATGAAAAATACTTTTTTAATTCCAATTTTTCTACATGATCCATTTGATAAGGAGGTATTGATGGTTTCATATCATTAGTTACTAATTAAATTGAAAAACAAATATCCCAATTAGGAATAATACATGGAATATAATTAGAAAATAGACCAATATAACAACATGAACATCACTAATCTAAATTCTTTCTTTCCATTTAATAAAATGATCTTGGAACATTTACAACCATCCCAAATCAATGTCTCAAAATATAAATATGTTATAAATGGTTTGAATCATTAAATATGTCATATATGTGGTTATTGTTTTAGGTATTCTATCTTTTATGATGGACTTATCTTTATTTCATAGGGGTTTCCAATAAATATTGAGGTCATTGAGCCCAGAATATGGCAGCACATGGTTGGCCAATGTTTAGTAAAAACCATGTTCATGTCCAAAGGAGTCTTCACACCTTGGAAAATAGCACTTCCGAGCCCAAAGGGCCTATTGTATGGTTGTACAGATACCTATGAACACAGAACAATGGGTCTATTTGAGGTTCATTATTTACCGCACATGCATTCTCGTTCACCTAGTCAACTATGTGTCCTACCCATAACATTAAAAGTGTTGAATTTCCTAAACCACCCTTCCACATTTTTAAAGAAAATATGACCTTAATTGAACCCATTTGTTCATTACAACCAGATTTAATTCTCCACCTCCCTCTTGGATCCCTTGGAACTACATTTCTTGGATGATTTTTTTCAAAACATCATGAACTCACCCATTATGCCTCTCTACTATTGTTTTATTATTTCCTGTTATTATTCTTCTTCCTCTATATTGGGTTATTATATGTCAATTAGATAGGTGGACCTACTCTGGGTTTAATATATATTCCCTGGGTGAAGTCCGGAGGCTTTATTTGTTTAGTTTCCTTTATAGGGTCCCCTTATGGTGAGGTTGTGGTTTTTCACCGGATCCCAGATGTTTCCAAAATAACCGTAGGTCGATCGAATCATTTACTATATTGGGTGATTTTATTTTGATTTCTATGATTTCTAAATGGTTTATATGGATAATGTGTCTGGTGAAAAGGTGTTATCAAATGGTTTTGATGTGTAAATGGTTTGATTGGGGATTCTCCAAATTAAATGGGTGTTTCCTTATGTGTATCTAATGATGGAAGTGTGTGTTTATGAGGTGATTACTATGAAATTGGGAACGAAAATTGACCACAACGTATTCCTAGGTATCTAAGATGGGAAGAATGGGTCTATGACACAGGATGGTCTAGTAAGGCTGAGTCCATGTTCCCCTAGAAGGATTGATGTTACAACACTAACTAAACATATGGTGATTAGAGAAAACAAGGCCTTGGGATGTTATTTCCCTCTAGTTTCTCATGGAAAAGAACATTGTTTTATGGCAATTACTATCAATGATGATAGAGGATCCTAGTACCCCACTAAACCTAGTAACTTTGGGATTACCCATGATGATCATCTCATGGGATGCTATGCTTATTTATCGATATATATATGAGTTTATTTTCCCATTTCAATTATAAATAATTGATCATTTAAATTTTTTTATTTTATTATCTTTAACACATGCATATTGATTGGTTTTATTGTGTTACAATGGGGAATCTCTTTTTGGGGGTGTCCTACTCAAAATTGGATCAAAACCTAATTACACCCTCTAGTGTTATAGACTTTGACATGTTTGACCCATAGTAAAGGAAAGATGGTATACGGTGTTGATGTCGGATATGGTTACTACTATTCCACTTCTTAAAGGTGTTTGTGGAGGTGGAATGGGTAAGTTACCCCATTTGTTTCATGAATACTTGTCCTTATATTCGTTCCCCCACCCCATTTTCTAATTTTAGTTTTTTTTATAATGTAACATTTTTTACTCGGGTTGGGTATGATTTTGGACATGGTTGGGGATTATGATATATCATTCTTTTCATGTGGTCTTTTATGGTTGACTCTTATAGGTGAAATCATTCCTAAAATGTAATGTTTTATTCTAAGGAACTAGTTTCAAACCTCTAGGGATCAGGCACACCCTTAGAGAATTTCCACGGGCTAGGATGGGTATCGGGTTGGTTGTCATTCCAGCTTGGTTTTAGAAAAAATTATATCAGGTAAAGTTTCCCCCTTTCATAGGGTCATGTTTTTTGGGAGAGTATTTAATGATAGAAGCTATGACTATTGAGGTATGGGGTTTTTGTTTTTGATTGTCATGTTTGTTCAACACACCTCACGATAAACCTTGTGTTTCCTTGGGATGTTGTGATTTTATTTGATTCCACCTCTACGTGAGATGTATAGGCAATAGACTATGCATGGACACTAAGTGGCGGTAGAGCAGTTTGACTTGTGACTGTGACTGCTTCAGTTTTTTATTTAGTTTATGAATCATTTTAATATGTTTTTTTTCTGAATAATTTTCTAGATATTATGTTTTGATGGTTTCTTTTTTTGATAATATTGTATCATCATGCCTCCCCTGAGAATTCCTTGGAAACCATAGGAAGAAGACGAAGAGAAATCTCGCACAAAAGACGAATAGAGGATAGTATAAGCTATGGTTCAAGACATCATGAGAATTCATCTGTGAGTGGGATCTAGTTCTGCTATTGTTATGGAGTCAATTCTTCGTCCAAATAATGAGAAGGCTCAAAAGATCTTCATGAGCATCCCTACATACATTTGGGATGTCACAGACCCCCAAAAATTATAGGATTGTATTGAAATGATTTAAACAATGTTTGGGTTTATTGATACTTCTATGGAAATTATTGTGATGTGCACTTCATTCTTATTGGATGTTCCCTGTCACTTGTGGTGTGACTCAGTGGATCTAGAAGGGATACATGAGCAGATGTATCAGAAGGACTTGAAGGTCTTCTTTAAAGAGTTTTATTAAAATTAGAAATTATACTACATTAACACCTTAAAGTTTCTATATCTACACTAGGGGGATCTAACCATGTTAGAATATGCCACCAACATCACTGAGTTAGTTCGGTTTTCACTCTTGGTAGTTTCCAATAAAAAGTTTCAGGATCAATGGATTGAAATGGGGTTTTGAATAAACATCTAATCCCAATCTATCCTATTTAATATTCGGGATTATGCGGAGGTAGTTGATCAATCCTTGATGGTGGAAATAGATCATTCTGATATTTCTAGGTTTTCTGCAGTTTCTTCAGTAATGGGTCTTGTAAGTCCCGGATCGTTTGAAATGAATAGGAATTGAGATAAGAAGCCAAAGAGGGGAGGTGGTGGTTCACGCCATCCCTCCTAATGACATTATTCTGTGACTTTTGATGTTGGATTAGTCATCTTTTATTAACGTGTGACGAAGAGGAATATGTGTTCCCCATGTATAGTCCCACAGAAGCCTCGCCATTAGTGTGGATTTATGAAGATCATGCAAAAAAATTTAAAATTTTAACACCCTTATTAGGGTGGCATAGGTTTTAGAACCTCCAAAAGAAAGGCAACCCAATATGAAGTATCTTGGACTATGGGTTCTGATATTGGATGCTGTGGTGACATTGTTGGATATACTTTTTTGTAGATTCTATTTAAGGAAGTTCCACATGTCATTAGTTATTTACAAGATTAGGAAGAGATGATTCATCTCCACGATATGGTTAAAATGCTAGTGGAATCAGATGCGTGACCTATAATTGTTCCTGGTATGACTCTTATTTCACAGTCCATAGTTTCATTCTTTTTTAAATAGTTTCTTCAAATTACTTTATCTCTGCATATCTTATGGATGTTTTTTAAATTTTAGAATGAGATCATGTTGTGTGTGATGGATATGGAAACCCCACTCACTAGGAAGAGAGTATATGGTTTCAGGTGTTAATCATTTGATCTGAAATTATTAGGGGTTGAGCTAGAATGGGACATCATAGTTTTGGAAATTTTAATCATTTATGTGATCCGCAGGGTGTATTTGATGGTGGGTTTCTAGGAACAAGTCATCTTTTATCATTGGTGTATATGGTTTGTGGATCCTGATTGTAGTAATAGGTTTTACAAGGTGAATAAGATCATCTATTAGGATGTGTTTGACCTCCACGTATGGAGTTTTTCAATATCATTTCATAGATTTCATTTTTCATGTTAGAGGATGAAGATGATGTTTCTGAGGTTGGATTACCTTCAGTGGAGGAAAAGTTTCCAGAGGTATTTTGAGATGATTTCTCATGGTTTCTCCATGTGTGGGACGTGGAGTTCACCATTCATATACCACTATAAAAACAACTTGTATCTCTTCCATTATATCATATTCCCCCATATATTTGATTTAATTGAATATATATCTAGGATATTTGGAATCCAAGGATTCATTCCCCAAGGCCTCTCACTATGTTCCGCTCCAATTCTAATTTTGTTGATTCCCAATGTATCCTCAAGTTGTGTATTGGTTATTGGAAGATGAATAAGGTAATGATCAAAATGAATACCCCTCTCCAAACATTGATGTCATATTTGGTAAACTCAAGAGGGGAATGGTGGTTCTCCATGGTTTATTTGCACTCTGGGTACCAAGAGGTTATATTCAATGTGATAGATTGTCCCAAGAAAGAATTCTAAATGAGGAACAACCAAATTATATATTTGGTCATTCCATTGGAGTTAATAAGTGCTCATCTGGTTTTCATGGAAGTTATGAACTGAGTGTTCCATCTGTACCTTGACTCCATTGTAGCTGTATTTGTGGAATATATCATATTATACTCTGATATTGGGAATGATCACGACCAAAACATGAGGATTATGTTGGTAACTCTTCACAATAGTCGTTTATATAATGTTCTTTCCATGTGCACCTTTTGGATTAGGGACGTAATGTTTTTGGGTTAGGTGATCTCAGAACATGGGATTTTAGCAGACCCTGAGAATATTGATGCGGTGATGTAATGGGATAAAATAAGGAGTGTCTTCAAGATCATGAGTTTTTTTGGCACAGTGGGTTATTACAGGTGGTCCGGTTGATATTTCTATCAGATTTCGTTTCCTATGACAAAACTATCCCAGAAAGGCATATGGTTTTACTAGAGCCCCAAATTTCATCCAACCATTGAAGTGATTAATATAAGGTTGACCACATCCGTTATTTTAAAATTTAAAAAATCTATGAAGGGGTATATGGTCTATTTTGATGCCTCATGTATGGTTCTTGAGTGTCTATTGATGCAGGATGAACAAATGGTGGTGTATGGTTCCCGCAAACTCTATCCACATGATAAAAACTACAGAACCCATGACCTGGAATAGTGTAAATGATTCTTGCTATGATAAAATGGCATCACTACCTCATTGGGGATAAGTTTATAGTCTAGTAAAAGAATAATATAGTGTCCTACATTTTCTCTCAGAAAGATCTAAATTTGAATCAGTGCTAGTTAGTTGAGTGCCTTTAAGTGTTGATTTTGATATAATATATACCCTAGGAAACGTTAATGTGGTAGAAGATTCATTAATTAGGGTGATGAAATTTTTTTCTCTGAATGAGTATAGTGATGAGTAGAAATTGATGGGGACATTCCCCCAGATTCATCGTGAGGCTAAGGTGAATAGTGTTGGTGTGTTCTTGGAAAATATTCAGTTGATTTCAACACATATGGAACTTATTCTGAAAGTTAATCTGAATGATTAGTTGTGTCAATATTTTATCTAGTTTCATAATGGTGGGGAGGTTCCTGAAATGTGGTCTCAGACACCAAGGGGATTTATTTTTCATAAAGTACTTATTATTGTGTCATTGTCTCTTATAGAATGGGGTGATTGAATATATCAATTGGTCTCAGTGGGCAGTTAATCCTATTATCACTATGATCTTCTATGCTATGTGGAAAAGGTTTTGGTGGCTATGTATGAGGTGAGATATAGGGGAATATGTGTCTAGGTGTTATAATTAATAGTATGTCAAATATGAGCACTAGAGTCCCTTCGGTATTATTCACCATCTACCTCTTCTTACATGGATGTGGGATGAGGTTTCCATGAACATAATTATTTTCATACCTCATACATTGAATAGAAGGTTTAGGATTTGGGTAGTGAATGACTGTCTAACCAAATTGGCCAATTTGATTATGATCTCGGACTTGGGAAAGGTGGATGAGTTGTGGTGGAAATATATTTAGGAGAGAGTGAGGATTTATGGCATTTCAACAGCTATCATTTTTGATATAGAACCCACTTTATCTCTAGGTTTTAATAAGGCCTTCTAGAAGGAAATAGGGACGCTTTTGAAGATGAGCATTGAATACCATTTTAAAAACGGATGGTCAGACTGGGTGGGTAAATATGATCTTGGAAGAATTTCTATGGACATGCAATTTTTATTTTAGAGTCTTGAGGGACAACCATTTGGGTTGTACAATTTTTCATATAATAATAGAAACCAATCCTCAATAAGAATGGATCCCTTTGAGATGTATTATAGTCGGCCGTGTTGGACACCATTTTGTTGGGATGAGGTGGGTGAGAACTCATTGTTGGGTCCACGCCATGTGGAGGAGACATTTTATAATGTCCAGATTGTTAGGAAGTGGTTTTTGATAGCACAGAACCAATATAAATCATAGGAAAACCAGTGGTGATGATCCTTGGAATTCATAGTTGGGGATTAGGTGTTTTTGAAGGTGGGCCCTTTTATGGGCAATCATTGATTGGGAATGAATAGAAAACTAACATTATTATATTTGAACAAAATTGATTACTGAGAGGATTGATATGGTATCATATTAGTTAGCATTGATTTCTTCGTTGATATCTATTCATGATGTCATACATGACTCACAATCGAAGAAGTACAATTGAGATCACTCTCATGTGTTGAAATGGGAAGAGTTGGAGTTTCAATACGATTTTTTATTGTTCAAGTGATCAGTGAGGATTTTGGATTCCCATGAGAATGGTATTCATGGAAATCCCATTACATTGGTTTATGTACTCTAGATGCCTAGAAAAAATGAGCCTGAGACATGAGAGAGAATATATTATGTTGGGAAATAATGCCCATTTTTGATCTCTGATTAATCATTGGAATGAATTTACAAGGGATGAAAGATTTCATTGTGGGGATAATTTCCTCATCCATTGTTCTATTTTGAGCTATTTTTTAATTTATTTTTTCCTTACCATTATTTCGAAGCTTTTCCCAATGTATCTCAAGAAAAATAACATTTTTGGGGTTCGATGGAAGGTGGTGCATGGTTGACGCACTATCAGTAGAAACATTGTGCGATACCATATGATACACTATGCCCTGGAAAATGGCACTACCCTTGTCACTAGGCCTACCACACGGACATGTTGTTACACAGGTTCCCGGACCATTTGGCCAATTTGAGGCATACAGTTGACTGCACGGGCATGCGCCTTCTCCCAGGAAATTGAATGTCCTACCCATAACATTTAATTTGTTTAATTTATTAAACAACCATACACTTTATAATCCCCAATCCAACCTGAACCCGACCCATTCAAGATTTACATCCCTATGTGTGTCTCCCCTCCTTCTTGTCTCCCTTGGACCTCCATTTCTTAGTGGATTTAGTGTGTAATCTTCATTAAATCACAAAGTAAGACTCTACTCTATTTTTTTCTTCATTACTTATGGTCTCATTCATTTATTATCGTGGTTTATCCTTAATCTATAGGACATATTGAAATAATGAGGGTTCAATATAGATCCCCTGGTTGAAAACATGATGATTCTTGTGTTCTCATTCCTTTATAGGGCCCAATTATGGTGTGACTATGGTTTTACACTATATTCTGAATGTTTTTATGCTAATGGTAAGAATATCCGTTATTTAACATTATTGAATGATTTTAGTATGATTCCAATTATTTGTAAATGAGTTCTATAGATTTTGTGGGTGTATATTTTTTTAATAGGTTTTGGAATGAATATGTGTTGAATGAGGACATTAAAAATGAAATGGTTGGGTTTCCTTGTGTGTATCTAATGTAGGTTGTGTGTGTGGGAGAAGTGGAACTTGTGAAATAGGTAATTAAAATTGATAACAATAGACTCATAGGTAACAAGGATGGGAAGAATAGGTATAGCATGCTAGAGGGTCTTAAAGGGCTTAGTCCTAGTACCCCTAACATGATTGACACTACCACACTAAATAAACATATGGTTATTAGAGACCATTAGAACATGGGATGTGATTCTCCTATGGTGACTCATGCATAATAATATTGTGGAATGTATGTTCTGATCATTAGGGTATGAGGATACAAGGACCCAACTAACCATTGTACCTTAGGGATTATTGTTGGTGATCATAACATGTGATGTTATAATAATCGATTGTCTTTTTTGGCATATTTACCTTCACATTTCAATTTCAAATCATGTTTCATTTAAAAAAAATTATTTTCATTTAAAATGTTAATGTCAGTCTTCCTTATAGTATTATAACATGGAATCTAGTTTGGTGGTATCCTAAAAGGGATTTGATCAAAACCTATATAAACCCACAGGTGTTTGTAGACATTTTTTTGTTCAAACCAAGTAATGGAATGATGTTTCATGGTGGTAATGAGGGATCAAATTTTTAGTGCTCCACATCGTGTATATCGTAGTTTAGGTTGCACAAGGATGTTAATTCTCTTATTTTATGGTGACATGGAATTACAGATGGATCCCCTCCATATTTGGGTATATTTGTTTTTTATAATATAAAACACGTAAATAATGTTAGATATTATTTTGGATACAGTTTGTGATTATCATGTGCCATACAGTTCTTGTAGTAATTTTTGGTTGATTCTTATGGGATATACCATCCTTAACATGTGATTTTTTATTCCATGTAACTAGTTTCATGATAGTGGGGATCAGAAACACCCTTAAAGAATTTCCAAGGGCCTGGTTGAGTATTGGGTTATATGGAATCCCAACCTAATTCGTGAAAAAGTATAACATTCATAGATCTGTAATCTATGTTTTCATGATAAAATGAGATCAAATCAATACCAAAAAAAATATAAAAATCTAATATGGTTAGTTCATTAAGATATATATGCAAGACCACCCCATTGATAAAAATAGAATGATTCCTATAAATATTGGATACTTTAATATTTTTACCAAGAGTATTCACTAAAAAAGTTCAATATTCTATTGATGATGTGTTATTCCTAATTTATTTTAAAATGTCCCAAAAATGATGGATTATGAAATCCTTTGTCTAATAGGGAGTCAACATTATTTGAATAAATAATTAACATACATTTCAAAACTTCATTAGATTGTACAACATCAATCATATTAGTACAAAATGAATTTTTCACAGCTTGTGGTATTTGATATTGATGATTTTCACCATAAGAATCTAATAATAGATAAAAATTATTATAATTCACAAACTAATTATAATTAAAATATTTCACTATTTACTAGATATTTGTGACCATATTCATTGAATTTTTTGGGCAATTTGCATCATAGGCATGATCCCAATGACCAAATTTACCTGACCAGAAACACATCCCATATCCTATAAAACATTACATGAATTTTTTTTACCACACATGGAACATGTTGGTGGTTTACCTCCATATTTCTTATTTTTCACATTCTCTAATTCATTCCACCTTAACCATTTATTATAATTTTTATCTCATTACAAATAACGGTTAGAAAACACTATCTAAACTTATTTAGAATAAAAAATAATCCTTCTCATAACTTATTAAATATAATGAGGCCAATTACCTCTATATACATTATTTTAATTATAAATAATATATATCTATTTTAAAATCATTTTACTGAATAAAATTTTTGTGTACCTGGAAAATCACGTAAAAAATATCAAACATATTTGCTTAGTCTTTATATTGAAATATTTTCATGATTTAGTTGTCTATACTATGTCAAACAACCATTGGGAAAATTTTCAAAAGGAAAATATTTTTAAATTTTTCATATTCAATGGAGTAGATATCATCTATCTCTGGTATTATGAACCTATATCCACCCTTTATCAGCATCACCTTTAATTTTTTAAATAAAAAAGGAACTGTTTTATGTTTTGAACATCAAATAACATCAAATATTCTATATTAGTAACACATCCTTTCGATACAACATTATCAGATGTTCCACCAAAACTCAGAGGGTGATGTTAAATAAAATTTTAAACTATAGGAAAGTTACTCTGTGGTAAATCCATGTTCTCTCTAAAATGGGTTCCACCCCTATTTATATACAGTGAGAAATGAATAATCAAAATAAAGAATTTCTCAATTCCCATTCCAACCATTTTTATACTGATTTGGAAGGAAATTTTCTTCATGATGCATTCTCACATAAACATAAATGATTCCACTATATAAAAAAATTATTAACATATGTAGATAAGATAATGAAATATAATAACAATCCTATTCTATTCCATTTCAACTTAACAATAAAGGTTAATCCCTCATGGGTTTTATTTAACATTATCATAACATCTAATGTTATGTTTACCATTCCGATGACCCCAACTATATGGACCAAACATTAATACATAACATAATCTTTGGTTTTTTTTCCATGAATTCACTTTTTTACATTTATAGGTTCATTATTGTTTTCAATTTTTGATAATTATTGAAATACAATAATAAATGAACCATATTTTACAAAGATGAAACTTTTAATCAGTATCTAATTTTTATAAATAAAATATTAAAAAAAGTTTTTCTTTTGATGAAAAGGTATTCAACACTTTCAACCTGACTTCTTATTTATTCCAATGTATCATTAAATCTTGGTAAAATATTTAAAAAATAATATGAGCATAAAAATATATATAAGGGCCGTAAAAGTAAAAATATGTTAGTGTTTTGAAAAACATGGGAAACCATAAAATTTTTACCTTTATCAAAATATTTTTTATTTTCAGATAGAAATTAAATCCATATGAAAAACACATTTTATAAAATAAAACCTTTGAAACTCATAGAAAAAAACATGATCCCATTTTTTGGAATCAATGATAATTATATTCATAACCATTATAAAATAAATTTAGTACCCCCAGTTTGAGGTATGTGTATTTTTTAGGAATTTTAATGTGTTTAAAGTGCATGAGATGAGTTGATAAGAGGTTGGGAGAGTTTAGAATGGTTTTTGATGAGTTTGGAGGCTTTAAAGGGGTGCACGGTTTCAGCACGGTTAGTGGAAACCTTGCAGGTTATCCCAGAAACATTGCAGGGGAGACAGTATGCTTCACATGACCTACGCACAGTTTCCCAAACCATATGAGGCAACCATGAAGATCCTTGCTCTCGAGGTAGTAACGTGCACACGGTTAGCGCACAGTTTTCCAAACTGTGCGGACTAACCATGCGGCCACTTAAAAATAGGGTTATAAGTTCCTGGCTACATCGAGCATAACCTATTTCACTACAAACTTCATCCCACTCGAGCCTCACTCGGTATTTCAGGTTCTCAGGGGATGGAAGGGCTCTCCCACACTGTTTTGGAAGGATTTTGAAAAGGGTTCTTGGTGTATTAAAGGTTGTTTCTCCCGGGTAAGTCTCTCCTCTTGTTTCTCTAGTGTCTTCCTCTAGATTTACATCCCTCCCATTCGTGGTTTTCTAGATCTAAACTATATGTATGTAGATAAAGGGTTTTGGTTGCCTTCTATGTTAATATTAAGGCTTTTGGATGTTATAGAAATGGATATAGAGAGGTTTCGGTGGTTAGTTCGCTGTATTTGAGGCACAGTTGTTCTTTGGTCGATTTCTCAGGAACCCTAAAGGTAGGTAGCTCCTCTTTCGACTCCACTTAGTTAGATCTAATTTCACTGGTTACAATTAATTTGTTCTATTTGAAATTAATTTTTTTTGATGTGCGAAATTGGTTATAAATCACTTGGGTGATGGTTTGGGGATTTCTGGGAAAAGGGTTTTATAGTGAAATTATATTCTTGTGGATTTTAAAATGGGATGATATGGTTGATTTGTGAAAATAATTGATGGAAATGGTTTTGAATAAAAGGTTTTTTTATTGAATTGTTTTTGGCATTGAAAATGGTTTTCAATAAATGGGTGATTTATTGAAGTTGATTGATATGCAATGGAATGGGTTAATTGCATGTGGTTGTGACCTTTGTGGTTTATATGATTAACATTGGCTTGTTTGAATGTTGTGTGGAAGTGGAGAGAAGTACCGTTATAAAAAGGAGATGGATAGTGTACGGAAGGGCCACCATCAATAGTAAGTGGATGATAAGTTTCACTAAAGTTTGAATGGGTGAACGGGTTGGACGGAAGCTCCACTATTTGGTTGTTTTGTTGTTTTGTTGTGCATTACATTGCAAGATGGAAATTGTGGTGCTAAGGTGAAATGATTAAATGACTTGTGGTATGTTTTTTTGGATTTCCCATGGTTTCTTGGTTTGGGTGTGATGGCTTGGTAAGGGCATGTTTGGCTTATTAAAATGGTTTCACTTGTGATTCAATTTATATAAACTGTTTTATATAAATTTGCTAACGGTTTTATCCTAGTGGCGTTTGTAGCGATTTAATTTGGGGAAAACCTACTGAGTTTTAGTACTCACCCACTACATTGTCATGTTGGGGTCTTTGTAGATGTTGTGTATTGTGACGTGGGAAAAGTTAAGGCATCTCCCTCCATTAGTTGTGCATTGTAATGTCTCGGTGGATCATGGAGTTTGGAGTGTGGTGTGGAGATGTGGTGTTATCATGGATCATAGTGATTGTTCTTTATTTTCCTGTTGTACTTTGATATGGTTGGTTTTATTGGTTTGGGGTTTTATTGTGAAACAACTTGGTTGTCTTTAAGGAATACATGATAGGGTTTTAAAGTCAAAGCATCGTTAGTTATTGGTTTGGTTGGTTTTGTCTTAAGGGAAAATAGTTCCCCCACTTGATCTAGAATACCTTGGCATTTATTTCCATCCTTTGGAATCTTGGGAACGTTTCTTAAGACCAAGTATCCCTCACCACCTCCTCAAGCCAATGAGGTAGGGGCGGGATGTTACAAGTGGTATCAGTTTGTTCGGTCCTTTGGAGTTGATTCTCGGATTTGGTGTTCACATTCGTTGTGGTATATTCCTTGAGTGGGATAGTAGAAAGGCATATGAATGATGGATCATGGAATGAATAGCATAAAAGGACGTAGCTAACCCATTTATTCTGAAATTCAAGTTACCATGGAGTTGGGTACATAAGTTTTTTGGAGACACTTATAGGCATTGGAAATCTAATTGTTGTTGGTGTAGCCAATGAGATGTGCGTGGCATATATGGTAGAAATGAATTCCCACTAGGATGAATATTTCTTTTAGGTATAATGATTTATGATGTGATATGAATGTGTGAAATTGTAATGTGAATAAATTGTTATTTTAAAAATGGTTTGGTTTTCAAAATGGTGAAACATGGCACATGTGGAAAAGGTGGAAATCCTTGTTGTGACAGTGTTGTGTAATGTGATTTGAAATGGGATTTCGTGATGGCAACGGAAGTGAGACTCATGGTTGTTGGTCTTCTATTTATAGAAATGGAACTGGGTAGACTTCTTAGAGACCATCCCGAGGAGGCTGCTAAGAATGTGGTAGCACCTAAACCTCAGGTCAACCATTATCTAGTGAAAAGCCTAGTGCAAGCTTTAGAAGCTGTGTAAATTGGATACAAAGAAGATTAACTAAGGCTTGTGGATCAAGCGGTTCAGTTTCAAAAGAATAATCCACCCATCTTCAGGGGTGATTCAGAGCCACAGAGGGCAGAATCATGGTTGAATAGAATGAAAAAGATCATCGAGTTCTTGGGAACACCGGTAGAGATAAATGTGAAGTTGGACACATTTATGTTGGAAGATTTTCCCTTTGGTGGTGGGAGTTGGTAGTCCAAGCAGGGACGGACCAGGTTATGGCGTGGGAAGGCTTTGAAGAATTGTCTGACAAGAAATTCTACCCACATACGTTTATAATTTAGCGTACTACTAATTTCTTCCGTCTAAAGCAAGAGCTTATATCTGTTACGGAGTATGCTGCTATGTCTATGAACTTAGAGAGGTTTTCACCAGATGTTCCAAGTAGCACGTCGTTGAAGGCAAGGATATTTGAAGCTAGGTTAAGGCAATAAATTCCTTCAAAGATAGCAGTACTGTGTATAGATGATTACACAGAGATTGTGAATAGAGCCTTGGTGGCCGAGTGGTATTTTTTGGGAACTCTAGGTAGAGTAAGCAAGGGGGTTCCCATGGGGAATAGTGGGAACTCTAACACTGGGTTCAAGCGAAGGAGGGACAATTATTCCCAGGGAAGAAACATGGCATATAATCAGACATCAGGATCAGTAAATCATCCTCTAAATCCCTAGATCATGATGGGATGTTTTCAGTGTGGTTTTGTGAGCCACATAAAGTAGGATTGTATGAAACAACCTCGATCATGTCATAATTGTAAGCAGATGCAGAATCTGTAGTGTTATTGTCGGAATGATCCAAGGTTAGGTGCATGTGACACTCCTTAGGGATTGTAGACTTCGTATGCTTCGACGGGACGGGGACAATAGCACACCCCTCTTTAGTAGTGTAAAGTGGGTCATGTTGAATATTGGAATACCACGACGCCTCAGCAAAGCAATAAAGAGTATAGTGTGGCAAGAAAACATGTGTTCAAAGCTGAGCAGGTTGTGGTGGATGATCAGTTGGGACCATCCATGGTGCGAGGTAATATTCTTTTAAATTCTCTTTTGATGCATGTGATCTTTGATACGGGTTCATCACACACTTTTATTGTTTCACATGTGGTTGATTTTTTGGGATTAAGGGTAGAAATGATACCCTCAGTTTTGAAACATCAAACTCCTCTGGGTCAATGAGAGTGTTGAGTCTTCTTGTGTAGAGCATGTTGAATTGTTGTGGGAGAGGTTGAGATAAATTGGAATTTCTCAGTGCTTGAGATGGATGGGTATGATGTAATCCTAGGAATGGATTGGCTGGTAGAGTTTAAGTCTCACATTGATTGGGATGCGTGAATAATGGCTTTTACGACACAAAATGGCGTTAGAAATCTCTTTATAGGAGAGAAGAATGAAAGGGAGGGTGCAATGGGTTTTTTTGGCACCAGCTGTGGGCATGTTATCATATCAGTTGGTAGCATTGTCATTGGAATTGGTAGACGGTGTTGAGCAGAATGTTCTTCCAACAGTGGTGGATCAGTTGATGGATGTTTTTCCTAAAAAATTTACTGGATGACCTCCCGTAAGAGAAGTGGAGTTTATGATTGATCTCTTTCTAAGGACCAGTCCTATCTCACTTCCGTCTTATCGGATGTCACTAGCTACGTTGCGGGAATTGAAAGTCCAGTTGGATGAGTTAGAAAAGAAAGGGTTTATTCGGCCTAGCACGTCTCAGTGGGGAGTACCTGTGTTTTTCGTGAAAAAGGAGGATGGAACATTGAGTTTATGTGTTGATTATCCTAGACTTAACCATGTTATGATAAAGAATAGATATCCACTTCCACCAATTGATGATTTGTTCGATCAGTTGAGGGGAGACCAATGGTTCTCCAAGATCGACCTGAGGTCAGTATATCATTAATTTCAGGCGAGGAAGGATGATATTCCTAAAAAAGATTTCAGAAGTAGATATGGCCATTATGGATATGTTGTTATGCCCTTTGGTCAAATGAATGTGACAGTGGTGTTTATGTATTTGATGAATCAGATATTTCATAGATATTTGGATTCATTTGTGGTGGTGTTTTTAGATGATATTCTGGTGTATTCAAAGACAAGGTTAGAGCATAATCAGCACTTGGTGACAGTGCTGGGGATCTTGAGGGATCATCAGTTGTATGCCAAATTGTCAAAGTGTGACTTTTAGATACGAGATGTTCATTTTCATAGCCAAGTGATTTCTCAAAGAGGAGTTTAAGTGGATCTGTAAAAGATATATGTTGTTATCTCATGCCAACTGCAAAAGAATGTGTTTGAGATATGGAGTTTTCTTGGTCTAGCTGGGTATTATAGACATTTTGTTCGTGATTTTTCAGGATTGGCTTCGCCGATGAAATCTTTGACAAGGGAGAATGTTCCGTAGCAGTGGAATGAACAGTGCCAACAGTGTTTCAATGAGCTAAAGGGTCGTCTTACATCAGCACCAATCTTGGTTTTTCCAAAACCAGGAAAAGGGTACATGGTGTATTGCGATGCATCAGGATTTGTGTAGGGGTGCATTCACATGCAAGGGAATCATGTGGTTGCATATGTCTCGTGGAAGTTGATAGTGCATGAGAAGAACTACCCAACTCATGATTTGGAGTTGGCAGTAGTGGTCCATGCTTTGAAAGTGTGGCGTCATTATCTCTTCGGTATGAAATTCATGGTATATACAGATCATAAGAGCTTGAAGCACATATTCTCACAAAGGGATTTGAACATGAGGCAACAGAGATGTATGGAATTACTCAAGATTTTTGATTTTGACTTGATGTACACACCGGGTAAGGTAAATTTGGTGGAAGATGCTTTAAGTAGAAAATCATATGCTCAGGTGGTAAAACATGCATTGGACCAGTGGCAGTTGATGTCGGTTAAAGCTAGCATATAGTTGGAATACGAGGAACAGGGTGGTAGAGAGGTCTTCATTCCGGTTTTGTTGATTCCTCACTTGGTTGGCCTGGTTAGAGAGGTACAGATATCAGATTCTATGTGTGTGACATTGGGGTCGAGACTCAATGGTGGGGAGACCATTGAGGGTTGGAAACTGAATGGATATTCAATTTTGTGTTTTTGGAATCGGATGGTTGTACCAGTTGATTGTCAGGAGGATATTATAAGGTCGTTTCATCATTCTAGGTGGGTTGTTCATCCTGGAATTCAGAAAATATATAAATCATTTAATGTGCAGTTCTGTTGGGATGTTATGAAAAGAAGAGTGGATGAGTTTGTTTCGAGATGCTTGACTTTTCAGCCGATCAAGGCAGAACATCAGAGGCCATCAGGAATGTTTCAATATTTACCTATAATTGTTTGGAAGTGGGAGAAAATAACGATGGATTTTTTCATAGGACTCCCAATAATGGTCAGAAAGCATGATGCCATTTGGGTGATAGTGGATTGGTTAACGATGTCGGCCCATTTCATTCCAATTCGTGAATATCATACGGTGGAGGATCTGTCCATACTCTATATCCTTGAGGTGGTAAAGAGGCATGGTGTTCCAGTTTTTATTGTATTAGAAAGCGATCCGAGATTTACATCTCGTTTCTTGAAATCCTTACAGCAAGCCCTTGGGAAACAGTTGACAATGAGCACGGCGTATCACCCTGAGACAGATGGTCAATTTGAGAGTATGATACAATCTCTGGATGATATTTCATGGGCTTTTGTCATTGATTTTGGTGGATCCTGGGAGGATCACTTGTCGTTGGATGAGTTCTCTTACAATATCATTTATCATACTTCCAGACATATGGATCCGTTTGAAGTGTTGTATGGGCATCCATGTCGTTCTCTATTATGTTGGGTGGAAACAGGTGAGTCCTCAATTATTGGACCGATCATTGTGCAGGAGACTACAAAAAAGATCAAGTTGATCAAGAAGGGAATAGTGATAGATCATAGTCATCAGAAATCATATGTGGATCATCGTCCATAGCCATTTTCATTTGAGGTGAGTGATTATGTTTTCTAGAGGATCTCTCCTCGGTTGGGACATCATCGTTTTGGGAAGTAGGGGAAGTTATCTCCGAGGTATATTTTACCTTTTGAGATTCTTGAGCGGGTTGGTGAGGTGGATTACCATTTGGATTTTCCTCCTAGGTTTAGTGCAGTGCATAATGTGTTTCATGTGTCGTAGTTGAAAAAGTATTAGCCGGATCGTGACCATGTGATTCGATGGGATCATGCTGAGCTAGAACTGGATGCTTCATTGGTGCACGTGCCATTGCAGGTTGTGGATAGGAAAGAGAACGTCTTGCATGGAAAAAGCATTGGTTTAGTTCATGTTTTGTGGAAACATGGTTATATTCAAGAGGAGACTTGGGAGTGGTAGAAAGAAATGGTCGAGCAGTGGCCCGAGCTCTTTCGGTAAAGGGCTTGTTCAATACTTTCTTAGGATGGAAAGTCCAATGGTGGGGAGAATGTAGTAACCTTGGTTTGACATATGTGGCCTTTTTTATGCAGTTTTTTTAAAAGTGCATGGGATGAGTTTGGAAGAGGTTGGGAGAGTTTTGGATGGTTTTGGAAAAGTTTGGAGGCTTTTAAAGGGGTGCACAGTTTGAGCACGGTTTGTGGAAACTGTGAGGGTTCTCTAGGAAACCGTGCATGGGAGACAGTAGGCTTCGCATGGCCTGCACACAGTTTTCCAAATAGTGTGAGGTATCCATGAGGACCCTTGCTCTCGAGGTAGTAGCATGCGCATGGTTTTCCAAACCATGTGGACTAACCGTGCAGCCACTTAAAAATAGGGTTATATGTTCCGAGCTCCAATGGGAATAACCTATTTCACTCCAAACTTCCTCCCACTCGAGCCTCACTTGGTATTTCGGGTTCTTAGGGGTTCTAAGAGATCTCCCACTCGGTTTAGAAGGATTTTGAAGAGGGTTCTTGGTGAAATGAAGGTGGTTTCTCTCGGGTAAGCCTCACCTCTTGTTTCTCTTGTGTTTTCCTCAAAATATACATCACTCTCTTTCGTGATTCTCTATATATAAACTTGTTTTGTGTAGATCTATGGATTTATTTCTTTGGATGTTAATATTAAGGCTTTTGTATGTTAGGGAAAGGCATGTAGAGAGGTTTCAGTTGTGCGTTCGCTAGATTTGAGGCGCGGTTGTTCATGGGTCGATTTCTCAGTAACCGTAATGGTAGGTGGCTTCTCTCTCAACTCCACTTGGATAGTGCTAATGATTTTGGTTAAAATTAATTTTTTGTTATTGAAAGTAATTGTGTTTGATGTTAGAAATTGGTTAGAAATCCCTTCGGTGATGTTTTTGGGATTTTTGGGAAAAGAAGGTCTTATGGTGAAATGCTATTCTTGTGGATTTTAAAATGGAGATTTTAAAATGTGATTATATGGATGATTTGTCAAAATAATTGATTGAAATGGTTTTAAATAAAATTTTTGTTTTATTAAAATGTTTTTTGGCATGGAAAAAGGTTTTCAATAAATGGGTTATTTGTTTAAGTAGATTAATATGCAATGGAATTGGTTGATTGCATGTGGTTGTGGCCTTGTTGGGTTATATTCATAGCATATGATTGTTTAAATGTTGTCTGGAAGTGGCAAGAAGAACCACTATAAAAAGTTTATGGATTGTGGATAGAAGGGCCACAATCAATGGTAAGTGGACGAGAAGTGCCACTAAAGTTTGAATGGGTGAACGTGTTAGACCGAATCTCCACCGTTTTGTGGTTTTGTTTTTTTGTTGTTCATTTCTTTGAAATATGGAAATTTTAGTACTAATGTGAAATGATTAAATGACTTTTGGTATGTTTGTTTGTATTTCCCTTGGTTTCTTGATTTGGGTGTGATGGATTGGTAACGACATATTTGGCTTATAAAAATAGTTTCACTTTTGATTTAATTTATTTAAAATGTTTTACATAAATGTGTTAAATGTTTTATCCTAGTGGCGTGTGTAGGGAATTCATTTGGGGAAAACCTATAGAGTTTTAGTACTCACCCCCTGCTTTGGCACGTTTGTGTCTCTGCAGATGTTCTGTATCGTGATGTGGGAAAATGTAAGTCATCTCTCTCCTTTAGTGGTGCATTGTGATGTCTCGGTGGAGCTTGGAGTTTGGATCTTGGTGTAGAGATATGGTGGTGTCATGGCTCGTAGTGTTTGTTGTTTAGTTTCCGCTTGTACTCTTATATGGTTGGTTGTATTGGTTTTGGGTTGTATTGTGGACAACTTGGTTGTCTTTTGGGAATACATGTTTGGGTTTGAATGTGCATGCATCATTAGTTGTTGGTTTGGTTGGTTTTGTCTTAAGGGAAAATCATTCCCCAACTTGATCTTGAAGCCCTCTGAATTTATTTTCATTCGTTGGCATCATGGGAACATCGCTTAAGGCCAAGTAGCCCTCACCGCCTCCTCAAGCCAATGAGGTAGGGGCATGGTGTCACAATAAAACTATAACACCATGAGATTTTATGATATATATTATTTTTTATTTCATCAATATATTTTTTTGTACTCTATAGCAAGATTATCTTGTTCTATACGCAACACTGTATTTTCTTGCAGTATACACAACACTATTCATGGATCGTGTTACACACAATTTCATGTTTTTTTGATAGTAGTTATTCTACACAACAATGAGTGTGTACATATATATATATATATATATTCAATGTAGAAATGAAATATGGTTGGATTCTGTTATACGCAACAACAAAGAAGTCTTGCACTACACGCAACCCTGACTTGGCTTGCATTAGATGCAATCGCGACCTTCCTCGATAGCTTGTGTTGTACACAAAACCTGGTTTCACTAAACAACGATATATTGTTATAATATTATTATGAACTAGACATTATGAATAGTATTAAATAAATTTTTCATTTTCTAACATTATTATACATCTTACACATTTTCCAGAACATGGTATGAGAACAACATAAATTTTTCAGATAAAATTAGTATTTTTTAAAAAATGTAGTATTACCGCCTTTTGATGGTGCACCCACATTAAATCTAGTTTTTGACATTTTTATAAGTTCAATTTTACAAAAAAAACTCTTCTTTGGAATCAAGATATAAAAATTTACTTTTGATAAATTTTTAATATTACTCTGATAACTTTCATATTTTAATGAATAGTAAAAACACGCTATATTTTAATTAAAAACACCAATTTTCATTGTAATAATTTATATGGTTAAATTATAATATTGAATGGTGTTAACGTATAAATATAACATAGTTTTACCATTTAATATATTTTATGTCTTTAGAATTGATTTTACATTTAATTCATAGGTAAAATCATTTCAATCTTTTACAAGGATTTAACTTTTAAAACTCGTTTTCATAACAATAGGATTAATTTTAAATTAATTTCTGAAACTTCTGTGATTTTAATTTGGAAAAATGGATTCCATATTTGGAATCACTAGTTCCAAATTATGTTAATAGTATACTTTTCTATTTTTGGGCACTATGAATAGTAACTAACGCAAATTTTATTTAACATAGTTAAATGTAAATCAGGTAATTAAGGGTAAATATAATATTATAAAATAACCCAAAAACTTGTCTTAATATAATTGGATTATTATTTTTCGTTATAAGGCGAATTTGGGTCGAAATGGAATCCATTAGAACACACTTGGATGTGATTAAGACCTTTAATTTTTTTTATTTTAAAGAAATTGAAATATGTCTCACTCAAACATTAATAATTAAAGTATTTTTAATATAAGTGTATTCAGAATATAAATTCGATTATAATGCTCAATTGAAATAAAATTTTTTTTTCTTTGTTATGGTAATTTATTTGTAATTTGTAAGAAATATATATTTACGTTAATAACTTATACATTAATGATACATAAATTATTTATTTAGTGGAAAATCAATAATATAGTTTTTATTAGAATAATAATACTCATAAAATGCCCATAAACCTGACCAAAACATATTGGTCGTGAACATATGAACCAGAATCATCCAAATGTCTAATTTTTGACCATTTGGAGCTTTATAAAAGCGATTATGACATTTATAGTATTTTATTTTAAATGATGTGAATGATGTCACCTTCATAATTTAATAAATAATACAATTTAAATTTCGTGATTTTAAGATGATAAATTTGAGTAAAAATATTATTATGAATGGTATTTATCTTCTTCAAAGGATTTCGTTTTTAATTTTTTATGCAACTAATAAGTATACCAAATAAATGGTTTTAAAAATATTAAAATAAATAATATATGAAAAAATTAATGTGCCCCCTGATTTTTTGGATGAATATGACATGTTATAAATCTATTATATTTTTTTTGAACATATCTCTTGTGTTGTTTTTATATAAATTCAAATAATGAATAGTGTCATAATTGACGCTATTGATATTTTATAAAAATAACATATTATTAAATTATTTAAAAATCAAATTTTTTTCAAAAAACTAGAAATTGACCATTATATGGTCAAAAAGGTTATAAATTAACAAATTATGGGAAATTGACAACATTTAAGTAAGTATTTATATCAATTTAAAAGTTAGAATTTTATTACCACAAATAAAATTAAATAGATTAAATAATGATAAATCAAGTAGATAAGGTTTAAAATAAACATAAAACATGTCTAAATTTTATTGGTTGATGATATTACAACCCTATCTCATATCAACTTCTAATTGTGTCATTTTTAGAGGTTTTTATGTGGGGTTTAATTTTATTATTAATTAATATTTTTAAAGTTTCTAAAAGTGCCCCTCTCCTCTCCTATATAGAGGCACCACCTTCCCTCTCCTCTTCACTCAATTTTGAGCCTTCAAGATTGGCCAACCCCTGCCAATTTCTCTTTTCAACCACTCTAGTAATATTATTTAGGTTCTGGTCTTCTCAAAAAACCAACTCTAGTTCTTTAAGAGGAAGCTTAAAAGAGATTCATCGAAGAAGAGATAATCTCTTCTATCGATTCTTTCAAGTTTCATTCTTCTTCAACTTCTTCTTCTTTAGTTGTTTCATTGTAAATTAATAACATCAGTATCACTAATATACTGATATGTTATTATAAATATGAAACAACCCCATTTCACCTTCTATCCATCCTATGGAAAATGAAATCACCACGCGTGCATACGTACGGAATACCATCTCCACGTCGTGGTGTAATATGTTTTTCCACCACCACATTACTTGGATTGGTATAATGGGGTAAAGAATTAATATATATGGTTATTATAATTATATACTGATTATGAGATATTATATCATCCACTCCAAATCCATTCAATAATTATGAGAACGATATCATCACTCGGGCATACGTATGGATTACCGTCTCCACGACGTGATGAAATTAATTCTCCATTTAACCATTCAAGAATGATTATAATGTATATATAATGAATAATAATGGTATATATAACATAATAATTCTACTGTATTTTTTATATATAAATATATATTTCATCTAATTACTTCAATTAAAGTGAATAAGGAAAGGAAAACAACGTTCATGCGTACGTACGGCCTACCGTCTCCATGAACGGTGTGTTTCATTTCATTTATCAATATAATATATATAAATATACTGAATATATAAGATATATAAATCATGTTTTACATTATGAATGTAAGTAAATTGTTATATAAGTAATAATAATATAAATAACAACAAGTCCAAACACGTACGATAAATGAAATGATTTTACCAAAAACACTGCTTTAACATGGAATTGACAAAACAATGGGTAATATAAAGTTATAAGTTAATAATATATGATATCATAAATTTTATTATGGTTCTGTTACAAGTTAATAATATTTTTATACCTACTATACAAGATTTTTGGACACATATGGAAGAAATCGGACCTAAGGTAAGGGATAGTTTTTCAATCTCATTTTTATCAGATATTGTTTATACGTAAGTAATTACTGGGGTTATATTTATCATCCATGTCCATGTTTTCTAAAAATGTTTTCATTCATGTTTAAAGTCATTTTTACCAATTTTTAACTTTTACTACATGGTATATAAGGAATATTTCTTTTGTTTACCATATGAGGAACTTTTTTACTTTTCCGGCAATAAGAATGTGTTTTTAACTTATACATAATGAAATCTTTTTACGGTTTAATAATGCCTTCTTTCTATTAATCCTCCTCTACAATATTTCATGGTTATTTTCAAAAAAAATTTCTTTTAAAATTGAATTAAATTTTGTGAAAATAAAAAGTTCTTAAAGAAGAAAGGATATTTTCCTCAAAAATTCATTTCAAGTGTTTTATTAAAACAATTTTCCATATAATATGACATTATTTAGTATGTTTATAATGTCACTGTTATTTACATGGTTTTGTTTCTCTTATGATTAAATGATATCTATTTGTTTTATATGGAATATGTTATGATGGGATGAGGTTTATGAAACCCATATTATTCTTTGGGTTATGATGAATGATTTATGTTTATTTTGTGGCACAAGTAACCATGATTTCATTATGAGATGGGTGGGACCTATATCTCCCTCCAATTCATTGGGTAAAGATTTATATCTCATGAGATAGACATGGTTGGAATGGAAAGTTAATCTGGTTCAGTGATATAGGACTGGAATGAGGAGTGAACTCAAATCCGTAAGGGACTTTGTCCACTAACATAGTCATGGTAGCAATTCCTTGGCTACTATGGAAATTAAATCATGTTCTCAGGGGTTTTCCACAATTACATGTTTTATTCCCATTCTATTTTATCATGATTAATGATTCGTTATGATCTATTCCTAACGTACATCCATGTTTTATGTCATTGATAAAGATTTTGATGTTTAAACAATATGTTCATGTTATTATGTTCAAATGCATATGATTTGTTTTAATTTCTCCATGATTATCCTTAACAAAAATTTGATCTCACCATTTATATGTTTTATTTTCCCCTGGATTTAAAGAATGGTTTTAGGTAAAGAACAAAAGGGGAAGATCTATATGGGAGATGTTGAAGATCTTTCACCACAATTATAAGATTATGTTCCGAGTTTCAAAATACACTAAACTATTATGGTCCTTGAGAGTTGGTTCTTGTTTTGTATTAAGTATTCCGCAAATTTAATGTAATATCTATGTACGTCAAGCTATGGGTCTCAATAGTTGGTATAAGAGGAAAGGTTTAGTTAACCATTGGAAACTAGGATGCGAAAACTTTAGTGAAATCTCTAGAGGTATTTCTAAGGTATGTCTAGGGATGTCCGTAAGGTTAAGTATAAGTGTAGTTTATAGTCCTAGAATTATGGTAACAATCATAGAATTTAACTAATGTTTTTAGAAATTGAAGGTACTCCACTTTGATTATGATTTTTTCCTCTCACACTATTCTTTTTAGGTTTTAGAAAATGGCAGGAAACTAGAAGATTCCTGATAATGGATGACATGATTGATAGTTGAATGATATTCCTTGTGAATGACCAAATGAAATTGGATATAAAGTACACATATCCTTATTATGACTAATCAAAAATCTCATAATATGATCAATAATCTCAAATTTGGTAAGTTTCCCGACTCAGCTAATAATAGAAAGATGGAGTTTCATGATGATCATACCGGAAAGAAAGTTAAATTTCCCTCATGTAAATCATGTGGGAAGAGGCATCAGGGAGAATGTTTCAAAGGAACTGGAAGATGCTTTAGGTGTGGAAAAGAAAGACACAAATCCAGTAATTGAAAACGAAAAGGTTCAGTTAACACCAAAGACAAGGATAATTGTATTTCTATGACATCAACAATGGTTAAATGTTTTAAATGTAGAATGTACGGGCATTATGAAAACCAATTCCCTAAGGAAAAATATCATGAAGATAATCATCATGGTCGTATGGGTAGTATTTATGTTGATGATGATGAAGAGACTAAAAATGGTATATGAGATGAATGAAGTGTTGAGGAATACAATGATGAATCTAGGTCAATTGTTTAAGATGGTAGTGGAATGATTGCATGTTTATCAAGAGTAATGTTGTACACGTAATTTCATGGTAATTTGGAATAAAGAAACATATAAGGATTGTTGAACTATTGTTTTTACTTATGTTTTTTGAAAATATATATTGAGTGGAACTGGTAACCATGAATGGTTATTCAGATATTTTTGGAAACCAGATGATATGCGCATAATGAAGGGATATGGAGATAATGAAATGTTTGATAATATAAATATGCTCATGACTGATATAAGGACAAAGTGATATCATGGTTTGAGTATATATAAATTCGAAGATCATTCATGTTTTCACAAAGATTATATGGTTATACATGTTTCAAGAGAATACATGATTAATGTATTCACATGTTTGAAATGCGATCAACAAGATATATCTTATGATATATGGGGGATAAATGATGGTATTCACACGCTTAGTAGGTGACCTTTATAGTAATCATTTTCTTTTTACTATGGGCTTGGACCAAAGTGTTTTAGATAAGCCTAAAGATTGGAATGAATTAAGTTAGACATAATATAGTATTGTTTAAGGCTACAAATTTTTTCAATATTATTGTAGGAATTTTATAATAAATAAGTTTTAGAAAAAGGGAAAACCTATAGAACGAGCGACAACCCGTTGTATCGAACAAGATTTCGGGAATCGAACCCACAACCAAAGTGTGACAAGAATTTATCACCTACCACTAGACTACAGGAAGTCCCTGGTTAGTATAAACTAGTTTTATTTTATTATGTGGTATGATATATGAAGTATATGTTCATTATATGAACCACATAAGACTAATCTCAATATATATGGGCTTATGTATATTTAATAACTTTTGCTAACCTTTTGTTTGAGACAGATGGAATGACCTATCTTTCTATCGTGTGATCATCTAACACTTCACGAATGACAAATTATAATTCATTTATTTAATAGATGAAGTGGAAATTGTTCAAGGAATGACCAATAGTGATATTTTATCGAAATCAAGAATGTATTTATTCTAATTCCAATTTTTTCAAGATTAGGGAAATGATCTTGGAAAAAAAATGTTGTCCTATTTCCCTTATATCCGATGAATCAGATGGTACCTTAGATCATCACAAATTAATGATTTGTGATTGTTGGATTTTTCAAAGACATGTTCTCTATCACTCTCCATCAGAACTTGATAGTTATATTTCTCTTCCATATCCATTTTCACGTATGTTATCCTATGTTGAAACCCAGGGATTAGTTAATTTGGGTAACTGTTACATTTCATAATTTAGTTTTTAATGTTATATTTTGGTATTCCTTTTTATGATGTGGGTTTATCTTAAAGAAACGTTCAAGTAGTAATCCATTTATAAACCTAATGAATTTTGAGAGAGAAATTCATTTTAAGGGGGGTAGAATGTAACACCTCGTGTTGATAGAGCAATCATTTTTCGGTACTGTAGCAGTAAGAACAATTCACCTGATTTGGGCCTTCGGGCCATTGTTTGGGCCTACAAGTCATAGGGCCTTCAGGCCTCATGGCCTTTGGGCCAAAAAGACCAGGGAGTAGCCAATTTTACATAGAGCAGTCCCTAGAAAAGGATCAGAGTAAAGAGTATCAGTCACCAGAAGTAAAGCTAATTGGATTGGAAGAATGAGGGGGGTATAGAAACCTCCATCGGGACTAGGCACCATGCAACTTTGAATAGGTAAATTCTATCTGATCAACAATGCAAGGTGGGGATCTAGGTGATAAATGATGCAGAAGCTGGGGAGGGGTATTTCTAGTGGGTTGGGCCTACGTGTCCTGTAATGGGTACAATATTCTTTTGAGCCTTCACGTCATGTATTAGCCTTTAGTTCATGAAGGTGCTTATGCCTTGGGCATATGGGTCATGTCAGGGTTCCCCATCAACCCTTTAAATGTGTATTATCAATAATAATATAAAAATTAAGTCCTTTGGTCAATTAAAAAAAATTAATTAGAATAAAACTAATAATTTTTTTGATTAAAAATTACTTAATATTGTTAATGAATATAAATATATATAATTTATTAAATAAATATTTGTAATGGTTTAAAATATATTATCATTAACATTATCTAGTTCATTTCACGGATCATAAATATACATTGTTTTCATTTAAAATAATTTATAGGGTTTTAATAAATATTTTTCCAAAATAAGTTTTCAGGATATTATGCGTTTATTTAAAAATTAATTTCTTCTAAATCAAAAAATTAAATCGTAAAAATGGATTTCAAATTTTTATTCATAGAAATTTATATTAGGAAATAATTCCAACATAATATTGTTTCAAAATGTATAGTAAAAATAGAATAAAATTGTTACAATTGTTAGGGTTAAAACAAGTTCTCTATGGCATTATACTATGATATAAGGGTAGAAATTTCACTTAAACATGTATAAACCATAATTTTTTGTTGTATTTTCACATTAAAATATCATATTATATTCATTTTAAAATTATATCCAAATTCATAAGATTGAGACATATTATTATTAAAATCTATTTAGTAATTCAATGTGTATTCTTTCCCTCCCTAATAAAAGGGAACAACATCTTCTATCCACTTCACAACTATTGATATATTTATATCCAAAATTCATCCGCAAATAACTTCATAATATTTATACCCATGACCTAGAGGGTCTTATGTCATTTCATGAAGAATTTATATGGTTTATGATGTAAGCCAAATATGGTTTACTGAAGATGTGGTTTATCTTTTGGATATTTTCTTTCTTTTTTTCTACTCTGATACCTCCTTAAATAATTATACAACCATGATAATATAATAAAATAAGTATCTTAAATATAATTAAATTTTTTAATTTTGGGGGAACAACCCACATTCATCTATTTTCAATCCTATGGAAAAATGAAAACACAACTTGTCTGTATGTATGACTTATCATCTACATATAGCAGGGTCATACATTTTTTATCCCCATATTTTTTTTATGGTTATAAATATTTTAATAGTGATAATATATGATATTCATGAAATAATTATTATTGTATAAATATAAATTATCATATCCCTACATAAGCTTACACTAATTAAAAAAATATAACATCACTTGTGTGTACATGTAGACTACCACCTACAAAGGCTGGTCTATTTCATTTTCTAAGCCCTTAGTTCAAGGTTATTTATAAATTTAATATAAATAATATATATTATATTTATATCATGATTAACATTATGGATGTTAAATAACAATTATAATGTTATAAAGACTAAAACTACTAAATCGAAACGTAAATAAAAATATAATATTAAACACTTAGAAAGGATGATTTGAAAAAATCAATAAAAGGGTTTAAAATTTTTAAAAGTATATAATATATTATATTATATGAATTTAAATTTTTATATTAAAAATTATAATAATTAATAATTTCTTATGGTGGAGTATAAAATGACTAACAAATAAAATCAAACCTAAGGTGTGGGATTATTTCATAATCTTTTCAAAATCTAGGAATATTTTGAATTTGAGGTTACATTGGTTGAAGTGTTTTTATTTCTATCTTAAACACCATACACAATTTCATAATATTGATGTTTCTAGAAATTAAATGTTATTTCCTAATTTTTCTCTCTTTATGTACACAAATTTTAAAGATAATATTTTTATGGAATGTCATCTTTTGTTTTATATTGAGTCTTAAATACTTATATTTCATGTCTATATATTCATTAAAATGTATTAATGAAATTTTTTTTGAATTTTAAATTATTTATTAATGTCAGCTTTCCAATTTTTTTACATTCTATAAAAATGTTAAAATGAATATTCTTTTCAATTTCATAATGATGCAATTTATAATTACTTTGTGAATAGAATCATTATTCGAATGTACATCACATGAATGGATTTACCCACCTTCATAAATATTATTTTCGTTGAGGTATCCTTTACAAGATTCCATGTTTCATACCAATGAATATTGTTTTCCTTTTTTGGTATTTTTATACATTAAATATGTTATCTCAAAATGAAAAGTATATTTTACCCAAGAATAATTTTGGTCATATTTAAAAAGTAGTTTCCTAAATATAAAAATCCTTTAATAAATATTGTGTTTTACTGAAAATATACTCTGCAAATGCCATACCCCATATTTTCATGGATGGTTTATGATAATAATTATTCGAGAAGGTATTTTCATTCCACATAATAATTATTCTAGTATGGATAGGTAAATATTATTATGTAATGTTGATTAAGATGTGATTTTTGTTAATATGATTAATGCATTGGACGTATTAAGTGATGAGTGGGGCTTATAATTACATATCCCTTGAATTTACTATTATAACGACCCATACATTACATATATTAATATTATATGAAGATTTAAATATATTCATTAAAAATATAATAATTCCATTCTAGGACTGTATAGGTATAGTGTCTTTAGAAACTGGGAAACAAAAACAACTAGATCATAAAACATATACATTGTCACCCACTTATTTCTTCATAACAAGACTCCCTTTTGACATAGCTTTCCTAATACCCTTCACATGAACTGGGGAAAAGAAACATATGAAAGGGTGTTATAAAATCTCCAGTAAGGGTATAAAAGGTAAATATAAATCATATCATAATCATAAGACATTATAATATAACATCTTAATGTATTATCATATATACAAAAGATCGTGATATCATGTCAGGGGATAAAAGTTCATAGGAATTAATGGAAATAATCCCAATTTTCATAATGTAATACTTTATGTTTATTGGAATACATAGACGTATATAAAATCATTTCATAGTAGTCAAGGGCCTTTTCCAAGACCATAAAAATGGACAAAGTCCATTATTGAACAATGTTTACTTGTCATTCCAAGCTTGTATTACTGAACCAAGTTTACTTGATGATCTATTTATGTCTATCACAAGAGATATAAATAATTACCCAATGCATTGGAGGAATATTTATGTCCCCCATCTCATAATGAAACCATTATTACATGTTCCACACAAACATTAACCATTCATCATAGTATATCCAAAGGAATAACAAATGAATTTCTTTGAAATCATTCCATCATAATCCATAAAAAATAAATGGGTTCCATAAAAAATTATTCCATCATAAACACAATAAAATAAAATAAATAATAGGAATAGAAACATAACCCTTTGTCATGTTATATGTAAAATAATTTTGATAAAACAATTGAACATAATTCATTAGGAAAATATACATTATTTTTCATAAACATTTTATTTTCACTAAATGACATGAATTTTTTTAAAAATAATTTTGTTGAAAATATTCATGAAATCGTATAGGGTAATTTTCCTGTGAATTAGGTGTTATGAAATTATAAAAATACATTAATTCCATATAAGTTAAAATACATTCTCCTTGACCTTTTTCTGGAAAAGACACAAGTTTCTCAAATCTAATAATGAAAAAAGATTCATTTCGTACCTTTTAAAAAAAATTAACCAAAGGGTAAAATTAATAGTAAAAAATTTTAAAACAATTTAAATAATATTGCATAATTTTGATTCATGGATGTGGATGATCAATATACAGAAGTAAATACTTATGTATAAATAATCATAGATAAAAATGAGATTGGAAAATTATCCCATACCATGAAATTTCCATTAATCAAGAGTGGTTTAACCTATATTGTAATGGTTAATGTATGTTTTTAAATTATACCTAAAACATATACATATTTATGATATAATATATGATCTTATTTTATCATTTGTTTAATAGTGTTTCAATATTTCCATTATTTTGGGTGTTAACTCCTTCATTTTCCCATTTTTTCGATGTAAGTCATGTTTTTTATTAGGATGTATTTTATTTATGCTGAGAATGAAATTAATTTAACTATTATTATTTTTACTCATCATATAAATTTTATAATCAATCTTGAATTGTTAACGTGGAGAATGAATCTCACCGCATCGTGGAGACTGTGAGTCGTACGTACGCATGATCGATGATATCACTCACATGATGGTTAAAGGTTACAAAATTGGATGGTATACGAATGGTAATGAAATGATATAATGTTATATTAATTATTTAAGTAATTTATATTCAACATTATTCCAATATTAATGAAGTATATATGAAAAAACAATGTATACCATGTCGTGAAGATGGAAAGTCATACGCACACACATATGGTGATATATTTTTCATTTGATGTGTAAAAGGATGAATAAAGATCTCCCATAATCATAAAAAATATCATAATAAAATATATAATATTGTTATTATTTTATTATGGTAACATCTTTGGATGAGTAAGTATATGAAGAAAATAACTTTGAAAGATGGTATAAAATGATTACCTCTTCTTTGGATATGTCCTTTTGATTTGAACAAAAGGACTCAATATGATTGTTTTCTTCCAAAATGGTGGAATTTAAGATGATTTTATGAATTTTGGGAGGAGTGTTGGGAAGGGGTTGGAAGATCCAAATCGATTTGGTGGTGTGAATAAGAGATAAGGAGAAGTTTCCTTTATAGGGGAGGTGAGGGACACATTAGAAAAGTCTTGAAATATTTATTTTTTAGGAATTTATTTTCAGTTTCTAATAGATCCAAAGTTATTTATTTTGAGTATAGGTCAAAACACTCTCGACCAATATATTTTAGACTTGTTTAGTCCATGAAGTGAACCTTATCATTATCCATGAACCCGTAGTTATATTTGTTAACCCTTACCATGTTTTCTTGTATTTTTATACTATATGGTAAAACGAGTTAATATAAAATGAAAAGAGATCCAAAAGTGGATAATTATTGACGTTTTTATCATTTTTAATTTCATATGGCCAAATAATAGATTTTGAGTACTACTATATCATTTTATGAAATAGTGTTTGTTTTAAAAACTCATTTTTGTCAATTTGGATACTATTTATTAATTTATTTTATTAATGACATAAAAAATGATTAATTATAAAAAAGTACATGAAATCATAGATAAAATGTCATAATAATACATAAAATTCATGTATGGAATCAAAATATTAACATTACATATAATGTAATATTTATAATTTAATTTCTTTGAATCTTTTATTAATAAGGAAATCTCTGAATCATCATTGTGTCATAAATAAATCTACCTATTTAATGTCTAAAAATTGAAAATAAAATTCTATGATGTGGAAATATTTTTTATCTTTATAATGACTATTTATAGTCAACTATATTAGTTGTATTACCAAATATTAAAAATGTTTTATTAAAATATACCTATTTATGTTATATTTCTCTTTGCATTAAATTAATTATTATAACATGTCATTATCACACCTATGTGGCTCCATCGGATACTAAAATCGTTCCATGTTATCCCATGGTCGTAAATATCTCATAATATTTGATTTGGACATGTTTTAGGGTAGTTCTATATTATTATTATATTATTTTTTACCTTTATTTTCCAGATTTACCCATTGACCATGGTAAATAAAAATAAGTACCAAAGTCACTATTCATAATGTCCAAAAATTAAGGTGACCTATTAGAAAATAAGACCATCTAATTCGAAATATGGAATCCATTTTTCCAAAATCAAAACACGTAATTATCAGAAATTAATTTAAAGTTAATTCTCGTTGTCAAAACCAGAAACAGTTGTTTAAGAAGTAAAAACTATCTAAAGACTAACATGATCTTATGTCCAATTAAAATTTAAAATTATTTCCAATGACTTAAATTTTATTAAATTATAAAATATTAATCTAATTATACTTTAAAACCAACTAAACAGATAATCTATCAATAAAAATAAATTAGATGAAAAAGTAGTTTTGAATTTTAAGGTAGTATTTTCCCCAATTCATTAAAATATGAATGTTATTAAAAAAACACTAAAAATTTATCAAAAATAAACTTTTGTATCCTGATTCTAAAAAATAATTTATTTTTATAAAATTAAATATATAAAAGTGTAAAATACTATAATTTAAATGGTTTCTCCATTAAAATCATAAAAACTTCATTTTTTTGAAAAATACTTTTATCTAAAAAATCGAATTTGTTTTTATATTTTGTCTAAGAAACATATAATATTAATGTTATAATTATATAGAGTATATAAAATTCAAAAAAAGTTATTATTATTCATAACCACTTTTTAAAAGGCTATTTTGACAGGTCGTGGGGTGTTGTAACTCGATGTTTCATGTCGCGCAAGCTAAGACGATGTTGTGTGTAAAGGTTGATTATATTGGTGTAGCCTACAACACAAGCTATTGAATTTATTTAAAATAAACATATCATGTATTCTTGGGGTGTTATATTCTATCCCCTTATACTGAATTTCACCCTAGAAATTTTTTACTTCATTACAAATAGATTAGGATGTCTCTCCCTCATCATATCCTCAAGTTCAAATGTAGCTTCTTCAAATAGGTGGTTCTGCCATAAAACATTAACCCAATGAGTTTTCTTGTTTAATATAACATTCTCGCTATGATCTAGAATATATAATGGTTTTCTACATGAGAATGATCTTTTTCTTGTGATATGACTTCTATGTTTAGTATATCTGAAGGATCGGGTATGTTCTTTATAATGAGAGATACATGGAACGCATCATGAACATGGGAGAGATTCAGTGGAGGCGATAATTTGTATGATACCTTCCCAACACTATCTATAATATTAGAAGGATTGATATACCTAGGCATTACCTTTACCTTCATTCCAAATATTATTACTCCCTTCCAGGGAGATATTCATAGAAACACCTTATCACAAACTTCAAACTCTAGGTATTTTATTTGGTTGTCAGCATAACATTTTTTGTCGACTATAAGCTAATCTTATGTGTTTTTGAATATATTTGACCTTTTCTTCATTTCATCAAAAATATCAGGTCGTAATAGCTTTCCTTCCCCAACATCATCCCATCCAAATGGGGTTCTACACTTCTTTCCATAGAGGAGTTCATAAGTAGTCATCTAAATACTAGAGTGAAAGTTATTGTTGTAAGAAAATTCCACAAAATTTATATGTTGATCACAAACACCTTTCAAATCAATAGATCAAGCTCTCAACATGTATTCCTGAGATTTTATTGTCCTCTCATTCTGATTATATGTTTGAGGATGATTATAAGTATTGAAATTTATCTCTATATCCATACCCTGCTGAAGACACTGCCATAACATTGAGGTAATCCTCGGATCTTGAGCAAATATAATGGATAGTTGTACTCCATGAAATGTAACCCCTTCGTTTACATATATCCTTGATATATTAAAAAGTTTTAAATAATCCCTAATAAAAATGAAATGAGCCGACTTCATATGGAGATCAACAATAACACAAACAACATTATTGCCATTCGATGTTTTGGGACTTCTGATGATAAAGTACATAGTGATGTTTTCTTATTTCCATTCTTGTATGGGTAATGGTTGAAACATCCCATTATACTTCTATATCTCATTATTAACTTGTTGACAAACAAATCATCGAGTGAGAAATTAAGAAATATATCTTTTCATTCCATCCCACTAGAAATTGTCTTTCAGATCCCAATACATCTCTATGCTTCCAGCGTGAATAGATAATGAAGAACTATGAGCCTTATCCAATAACTCCTTCTTTAATTCTGCTATGGGTGGAATACAAACCCAATTCCTCATAATTATTATTTTACCACAATCAATGTTGAATTCAGGAAAATTTATCGCCTTCTTTTGTAGCTCCACATCTTCCTTGTGTGCCTCCTTAATCTTTACATGTATAGATGATGGAACATTAATTGTTGAGAAATGTGATTTCTCTACTTACCTTAAAATTTCACAATTCATTGATTTAAATTCAATAAATATTTTATTTTTTTTGTTCCTCATCACAAATAGGCTATCATGTTCTTGCCGACTCAAAGAATATTCCACCTTGTTCGCTTTCCCAGAGTGGTAATGTATTGAGAAGTCACAATATTTAATCAACTCCAACCATATTCTTTGGTTCATATTCATCACCATTTATGTGAAAATGTACTTTAAACTTTTATGATCTGTATAAATATCACACCGTTCACCATAATGAAAATTCATCCACATCGTTAATGTAAGGATTACCGTAGCTAACTCCAAATCAAGAGTTGGGTAATTTTTCTCATGAATTTTCAACATCCCTGAGGAAAAATCTATCACCATATCATTTTCTATGAGAATATATCCTAACCCCTTCTTGGATGAATCACTAAAGATCCCAAAACTTTCTCCACTACAAGGAAGAATGATCACATGTGAACTGTCTAACCTTATTTTTAGCTCTTTGAAATTATCTTCAAATTCCTCTATCCATACAAACCTAACTCCTTTATAATTCAACTTGGTGATTGGATTTGATAATCATGAAAAATCATTCAATAATTGTCGATAATATCATGCCAAACCAAGAAAACTTTGAATATCATTTCCCATTTTAGTCCTTTACCATCATTCAACAACTAATGTTTCTGAGGGATTGACATATATCCCTTCTCTTGAGATTATGTAACCCAAAAATAAATTTTTTTGAAGCCAAAATTTACAGTTAGTAAATTTTTTCATAAAGCTTCAATTTTCTCAGTGTATTTAGTGCAATTATCAAGTGGTATTTATGATATTATTTTATCATCAAATAGACAAGAATATATTCTATACAGAATACCAAAAACTACACTAGATTGTCTCTAAAGATTATATTCATTAGATCCATGATTATAGTGGGGGTATTAGTATGACCAAAAGAAATCACAATAAATTCATAGTGTCAATATCGTGTACAAAATTTCACATTTGCTATATGTCCCCTTCTTGAACCTTTATTGATTATATTCTAATGTAATACCAATCTTGGAAAAGTATTGATCTACATGTAGTTAGAAGAATAATTCATCAATATACGGAAGATGATATTTTTTTCTTAATAGTGATCTTGTTAAGTTATCGATAATCAATGCAAAGTCTCATAGATAAATCATTCTTCTTTAAAAATAGAATGGGTTCTCCCCAAGGTGACAAACTAGAGGATTTGAATCCCTTAACATGATTCTCTTGGAGTTTCTTCTTTAATTCCAGGAACTCAATTGTGGCCATTATATATGGTGTCTTGGAAATAAGAATAACACCCGAAATGAGTTATATTGAAAACTCAACATCCAAATTTGGAAGAAGACCGGACAATTACATCAAAAATGAATCATAAAAAAACCATACAATGGATGTATTCTTAATTATGAGGTTCCCTCCTACCTTATGATATAAAAAACCATCATTTATAGTAATCAAATCCCAAAAGAGGGAAGAAATTTCTATTGGAACATTATATTCATGCTTGTATCGATAGATGATCATAGATTGATCTAGAATAGGAAATGTGACTTCCTTTCCTTGGAAATTGATATGAGATATATATCGAGAAAGCCAATCCATGCTAAGAATCACATAGAATTCTTTTATTGGAAGTATTGCAAGATTTTCAGGATGCAATTTCACACAAACATATGTCGGAGAATAATTATAAACATTTGATGTGACTGTTGTGCCATTAGGAGCCATCATTGCTAACTCAACATATAATTGTATAAGTAATACAATGATACCCTTAGAAAATTGTTCAGAAATAAAATAGTGGTTGGATCCATGATCAAATAAAACATTTTATACTTTAGATTTGATGGTATGAATACTTTTCACCAATTCATTAGTGTAAACCACATCACTAGTAGGGATTATATGAGAATAACCATTTTATTTTCCCATAATATTTTGATGGCATCAATCATCATCAATAAAACAAATACTAAGGAATTTATTGGAGTAATGCCCTATTTCGTGGCACTTGTAGCATTGGAGTGTAGATGGTGAATTCTGTATATCCCTTTATTTATTCACATATTTAGAGATCTTTTCCCCATTACTTATGCATTCAACTACCCAATTACCTTCTTTACCACACATAAATCATTTTATTGTCCCATTAAAACAATTCCCTTCATGTTTCTTTTCACACATTGAGAATAATGGAAAACAAATCTTCTTATCATTTTGGTCTTTAGGTATTCCTTTAAATACCATTTCTCTCTTCTTATCAAAACCATATGATTGATGGGTTACTCAAATATAAATCTCAACCTTGATAGCAAATAGAATGATTTCCTTATAGTTATTAATGTACCTTATGGATAATTCCCCAAGAATTCTTGGTATTAAGAAACTAAAGAATAGATCAATTTTACTCTCAGTTTGTATAATAATTATAAAATCATACCTTGCAATTATTGGAAAATTTTCTTCATCGGTACCAACTGATTACCATCTTTTTTATTATGTTCATGGAACTGTTTCACCACCTTTGTTTGAAGAATACGAGGAATGTAGTTATTGAAAATTATTTTCCTGAACTTTTCCCATTCCATGGACTCAATTTTATCTCCCTACCTAATATTTTTCATAAGATTCCACTATATATCAGCTTCACCTTCCAAAAAATAGACTGCTAATATGACATTATCTTATTTTTAACATTGTAGAAATAAAAATATCTTTTCATTTTTTACCAATCCATTTTTCATCCACAAATGGATCAAAAGACCTAGAGAATAAATGTGTGTGTTGCCTCATTAAGGACTTAATAGAATGTTGCTCCTTCCATTTCTTATTCAGAATTCCAACATGATTCATAGTATAGTAAGTTGTTAGAGCAAGGATACAATATTTTTGGTTCCAACTCCCATAACATTTGGTTTCTCAGGGGTACAATCATTACATTTCTCATTTAATTTGTCTTAACAATGGTTCTTTTGTGTTCCACCCATTGATTAAAACTAAGAATCATAGTGTGGGGAACACTAATCATAATCAGAAAACCACATAAATCAAGAATAAATCATCAATTTAAAACACTTTAGGGTTTTTCCTAGTTTAATCATGGTAATTTATAAAACACTAGGATTGTATTCTATACACAAACATATCTTAAGGGTTCTTACTATAGCTTTCTCAACATAGTTTTCAAATGTTAACTATGCCTTTCCTATGATACCAACTATAATGACCCATACATTACATAAATTGATATTAATTCAAAATTTATTTATATTAATTAACAAATATAATAAATCCATGATAAGACTTTATAGGTATAGTATCATTAGTAACTGGGAAACATAAACAGCTGGTTTATAAAACATCTTCATTGTCTCCCACATATTTTCTCATAACATGGATCCCTTTTGACATAGCTTACATAATACACTTCGTCATGACCTGGGGAAAAGAAACATATAAAAGGGTGATCTAAAATTCTTTTTAGGGGTAAAAAAGGGAAATATAAATCAAATAATAATCATAATACATAATAAAATATCATTTTAATGTCTTATCTTGGATATGAAAAATCAAGATACCATGTAATGGGATAAAATTTCATACGAGTTAATGGAAATAACCAAAAATTACATAACATAATATGTGATGTTTTTTGGAATACATATAAGCATAGAAAATATTTTCATAGTAGTAAAGGCCCACTGCCAAGGCCATAATTGTGTACAAAGGCCATTACTGAATTGTGTTTACATGTCGTTCTGGCTGTGTATTACTAAACAAGATTTAAATGACATTCCTTTCATGTCTATCTCAAGATATATAAATCATTACCCAATGCATTGTAGGGATATATAGGTCCCACCCATCTCATAACGAAACCATTATCACATGTTCCACAAAAACATAAACCAATGATCATAGCATAACCCATGGAACAAAAAATGTGTTTATTAAATAACATTCCATCATAATCAATATAAAATAAATGGGATTCATAAAAAAATTCCATAACAAACATTATATAATTAAATTAATAATTTTGATAGACACATAGCATTATGTCATCCTAGATGGAAAATAATTTTGATAAAATACTTGAACATAATTCTTGCGGAAAATATATATTATTTTCAAAAAAACATTTCATTTGTCAAAATGACAATTAATTTGAAAAGAAAATAATTTAGTTGAACATTATCCTTAAATCATATTGATATAGACTCCCATAAATAAGGTGTTATGAAACCAAAAAAATTTATGCATTCCTTATAAGTTAAAAAAACATTCTCAACGTACTTTTGATGGAAAACCCAAAAAGTGCCACAAATTGATTAACGAAAAAATATTCATTTCATACCATTTAATAAAAATTCAACAAATGGTAAAATTAACATTATAAATTTGTATATGAATATAAATATTATTAAATTATTAGTAAGCATTTTTTTGTATTTTAACCATACCCCAATAAATACTTATTTTCGAACAATCTCAAATAAAAATAAGATTGAAAAATTATCCCATACCTTGTACTTTCTGTTAGTCGAGGGTGAGCTAACCACTTGTATAATGGTTAAAGTGTGTTACTAAATTTTACCATAACCATATACTTATTTATTAAACAATATAACATCCTATAATATAATTTTTTGATAGTTTTTAATATTTCCATTATTTCATGTATTAACTTCTTCTTTTTCCCATTCTAATTTTTCCATGTAAGTCAAGTTTTTTATGCTTTTAATTTATTTTTTCATTTATAGAATGAGATTAATTTTATAATTATTATTTTTACTCATCATATATATATTTTTTAATCATTATTGAATTGTTAACGTCACGAATGAATCTCACCACGTCATTGGGATGGTAGGCCGTACATACGCACGAGCAACGGTATCGTTCCCAATATGGTTTAATGTTGTGGAATTTGACGTTATATGAATTTTAAAGGAATAATATAATGTTATATTTATTATTTATGTCATTAATATTCATCATTATATCCTTTTAAATAATATATAGTTGAAAAAATGTCTACACCACATCGTGGAGACGGTAATCCATACATATGCACACTTGGTGTTATTGAATTTCATAGGATGGGTAAAATAAGCAATATGGTTCTCCCATAATTTGTTGGGGATGTGAGGGTCTCATTAGGAAAGTGTTGAAAGAATATTTTTTTATAAATTGATTTTAGGTTAACAATGGCTCCAAATGAATTTATTTCAAGGATAAGAAGTGTAAAGGTTGAAATAATCTCATGTTATACGTTTTAGAAAAGTTTAGGTTATGAATTTAGCCTTATATTTTTTGATTTATCCCTTGGTTAATTAATTTAACTCTTACCTTGTCTTCTTGTATTTTTATATTATATGGTTAATATTTTTACGATTGAATGGAAACAGAACAACAAGGGGATCATTAGTATAATTTTTAACATTATATAAGTAGGTTTAATCCTAGATTTCTAGGACTATTAAATCATTAAATTAAATATTATTATTTAAAAAAACTCATTTATGTCAATTTTGACACTATTTTGTAATTAATTTTTGTTAATGTCCTATCAACTTGATTGATTCGAAAAACTACATTACCTCAAATGTAAATTGTCATAATCATCCCAAAAATTCATGTATGGCATCAAAATGTTCAGATTACATTTATTTTAATATTTTTTAGATCAATTTTTTTTAATCATTCATTAAAAAGGTAATCACTACATCATCATTGTGTCATAAATAAATTTCATTATTTAATATATAAACATTATAAATAAAATACCATTATGTAAAAAATATTTTTATATTTATAATGAATATTTGTAGTCAATGATATCTGTTATATAAACCTATATTAAATTTTTTTAGTAAAAGAATCATTTTTATGTTATATTTATCAATACATTAAATTAATTGTTATACTACGTCGTTATGAAACCCATGTGGCTCCATTGAGTCGAAAATCTACCCAAGAATGATAATGGTCAGACAAATCTCATCCAATATGATTAAAACACGTTTTATGGTAGTTTTATAATTATGAAAATATTATTTAATTACCTTTATTTACCATATTTACCGTTTAATAATGATAAATAAAAATAATTACTGAACATACTATTCATAATGTCCAAAAATTATAGTGACATATATATATATATATATTATTTTTAAATTCATATTCTAAATATAGAATCCATTTTTCCAAATTAAAAATATATAATGTGATGATATTAATTAAAAATTAGTTCTTGTTGTCAAAACCAAAAGGCGGGTTTTTAGGAAGTAAAAAGTATTTAAATATTTATATGTGTTTATGCCCAATTTAAATTTGAATTTACACACAATGACATGAATTATATTGAATTATAAATAAATATTATTATTCTTTATGATAAATTAAAAGAATAATCTATCAATATAAACAAATTAAATCAAAAATTAGTATTGAATTAAAATACAGTATTTTTCACTATTCATTTAAATTTGAATGTTATCAGAAAAACAATAAAATTTAAAAAAAATTAATTTTTTATGTCCCTATACTGAATAAGAATCTAATTTTTCCAAATTAGAATTATATAATTGTCAAATGATGGATTGAAAAACGTTTCTCTATTAAAAGTATTAAAACTCTATTTTTTGAGAAATACTTATTTCATCTGAAAAATTGATATTTTCCTTATTTTATGTCTACAAAACCCATAAGGTTAATGTTAAAATTATATGAGGTTTATAAAATTCAAAATTTGGTTAACAATATTCATAACCTCTTTTTAAATGACTTTCTTGATAGGTCATACTACTCTCCGACAAAATGTCGCATGTAGCGCCAACGAAGACGGTGTTGTGTATGGCATAAGATTTTTTTGGTGTAGCGTATGACACATGATATTGAATTTATTTAAAAAGTAACACACCATGTGATATTGGGATGTTACACTTATTAATACTCTTGAGAAACAATAATTCTTATATTTTTTTTGGCCTTAAAAAACATATGTATGATCTCTTGGAACGAGGCCTCGACTGTAAGATAAAGATGTCTATCATTATACATTGCATCATTATGAAATTTTTAATTTATCTCCATGTTATTATTGGAAAACTAATTTTTTAAATTGATTATATTCCATATCTTGTGATTATTTATATGCAATTATCTTATCATCATTCATTCCTACCATATTATGTATGCCTTATTTGTTTTATAATAGCTTCTATTGTATGCATTTCAATACGATGAATCAGAGCTCACATTTTTTTTTGTTTCCTTAAACTTGGATTCAAGGAAGTGTAATATGACAAATATGAATGGATATACTAGAGAGAATAATTATTTTCATAAATAAAATAATATTTTTTATTTTATGTATACAAATCTAATATGAGATGAAACCCCAAATTCATGATTCCATTAATACTAAATTATTCGATCCCTTGGGATGAAATCACTTGTATCTAGTGATAATGTAATAAAGAAACCATTTTCTCCAGTATAATAGGGTCACTGATTTTATTGTAGGTATCCTTTTATATTTAGTATTATTCTTTTGAACATGACTAAGAAAAACATGTGTTAGAGAACATTATCCTTTGACAGATTCAAGGAATATTTCTAAGTGTAGATACTACCATGTAATTTTTTCTATGTAGAGAATTTGATATTTCATAGAAAATATGACCCCATATAGATATTATCAAACTGATGTGACCATGGAATATATGAACCTTGGGTTAATAATTCCAAAATGGGTGGATAGTGTATTTACATGATCTTCACAAATACATGTTGAGTGGGACTAAGACTAAAAACAAAGATTAACACTAATGGGGGGGGTTTAGTCGGTTCACATTTTCTATAATAATTTTTTTGAAATATCTATAAATATTATTATGTGTTAATGATATACCCAATGATACTAAGTCGATGATTTTGATATTATAAATCCATGAATTTTTAAATCTACTTTAAGTGTTTCGGATGTTTTGGAATTATACATTATGATTCATAATGAAATCATCTAATCAAGGGTATCCTATTGTTACAAAATATATTATTGTAGATATAATGCGATCAATTTAAATACATGATAAAATATATAGGGATTTCCCACTAGGAAAGTTCAATGGAGCTAAACATAGAGATTAAGATGGGATTGAACAATATATAGCTATATTTGGGAAGCTGACTCTGGTTATGACTAATAAACATGATCTTATAGAGTAGCATATTGATCTTTGACCTGATGTCCTAATTATAGATCATTTCTTGAGAAATATCATGCTCTATTCAATGGAACCACAAATACTTTTTTAGATGAGCAATGTTTAAGTTTCTTATAAATGATATTTAAATCATTGGGATGTAATGAATGGGATTTTGTTTTCATGTATTTTTTTTATCTTGTATGGGATGCAGATAAATTTTGGAAACTGATGAAAAACACTAAGGATGTAGAAGGAAAATAAATCATTGATTAGAATTATTTATGTTACTTTTCTTTAAAAAAATGTTTTCCTTTTTAACAATGAGTAAATGTGCAAATAAAATTCATGAGTATAGGATGAAAGGAAGTTGAAAATGTTACCGAGTATGAATGTAATATTAAAAAGTTATCATGTTATTTTATGGACTATGTATGAAATCCAAAGAGTAATATTTACAATTTCATTAATGGGATAAATCTAATCCATTAATGGGAACTATTCACCCATAAATTATCATCATATAAGGATATAGTATCATTGGTATCAAGAAAGGGAAATAATTCTCTAAGTCTTTCGAATTAAAAATAATTAAAGATAAGTAGATGAAATTTAGGAACCTTGTGAAGAAAAAATAGATAAGGTAAATAATAGGAAGGGGAATTTCCAACATGTGATACTTGGGGAATAAAAAACCATATGTCATTCTTGAAGAGAATATACATTTTCTTCAAGGGTGGATATATATGGCATCAGGCTCATGAATACAAGGGTATGGGAGAATTCATCAATGTACCATTCTATAACAATAATGGAATGTGTAACTGTGCCAACCAATTCCAAAAACATCAAGGTCACTTGCTATTTAATAGGAATTAGGTTGAAGGGTAGGCCTATACAATACTACAACAGAACATTATGTTCTTAGATATGTGACAGAAGGTACTTTATCATGACATCAATGTCGGATAACACATTATTTTATTCGTGATCCATTCACTCATTTATATATTACATTATTTACCAGAAAATAAAATATTTTTGACGGAAAAAGTGATTTATCAATCAATAAATCTTTATAAAATATTATTTCAACAAATATATGTTAGTAAATCCTCATTATGATACAGGGGAATTAACTCTTCCAAAATTTTATTATTATACCAATGGTGGACTTTGGTATAATCCTTAGAATGAATTGGAATTGAAATTATAATACATAAATTTATTTCCAAGACAATTTGATCCTGATTTGTGAGGATGATGTTGAATTACCTGTATTTATAATAGATACTTCATCATTTAAATCATGTGTAGATCCACCCCTAGTATCTCTCCTTAATGAAATTATCTGATATGAAGAGAATATATAACCTATTGATGGAAATTTCAATATTGGGATAAAGTTTTCTATTATTTTAAAAATATACATTGATGTTTTTACTAAGGAACTATTCAGACATCCACCTAAGAAAGAATTTTATTTTTCTATTGAATTCTTCCTTAGTAGAAAACCTATAAGTAAGAATCCTGATATAAAGGAAAAATTAGGGAAAGTGGAGTAAATGAAACTACTATAGTACATGTGTGATAAGTTATTCATGCACCAATTTATTTTACCATGGGAATATTAGGTTTTATTAGCCAAAAAGACGGATGGGTATATGAAGTTGTGCATTGATTATAGGGAAATAAAATCCATTTCTATAAAGAATAGGTATCCTTTTCCCCATATTAATGACTTATTCAATCAACTTGAAGTATATAAATATTTTTCAAAGAATTATATTCATTATGGGTATCATAAATTTGTAGTAATAAAGGAATATAATCAAAATAATGAATTTAAATCAAGGTAAATACATTATGATTTTATAGTAGGGCCCATTGGATTGACTAATTAACCTATTTTTTGGATTTTATTAAAAGAGCATTAATTGAATAGATTGAAAATATTTTATGCTATTTATTCATGATATATTTCTATACTACAAATTTTATATAGATGAAAGGAGTAATTTATGAACCATTCATAAGATTCTTAGAGAAAAGGAGTAATATAGTAAAGTTAACATGTGTGAATTTTGGATTTAGGATGTTCCTTTTATTTGACATATTATCACTTTGTATAAATATATATTGATTGTTAAAAGAGAAATTAATCCAAATAATTGTCTATATTGAAAAATATAATGGTGGTACTTAGTTTCATAGGATTAACATGTTACTAGCACTGATTTGTTCAAAAATATCTAGATTAGAAAACCAATAAACTAAGTTGAAATGAAATAGGGTTATGTTCTTTTGGATAGAGGAATATGAAGAATGTTTTTAAGAATTAAATGGGAGTTTTATCAATGCAATGGTCTTGAAATTAAGATCTGGAGTGGGGGAATTTGTGCCAAAATTTTTACTCATCACTAAATGGACATGGATGTATCCTATGAAAAATGATAAGGTAATTGCATATTTATTGAGGAAGTTATGGATCCATGAACAAAACAATCCATTCGACGATCTTGAGATTAAAAATTTACTTCATTGATTATACAGACTAATTTTCTCTATGATGAAAAATGTGAGGTATATATGAATTGTAAGAACTTAAAAAAAATTATTTTTGAAAATGATGATTAGAGTTCACAAAAGAAAACTAAATCAGTTAATAATGGGAAACAGGAAGATTTTTTAATAGAGATGATGTGTTAAAATGCTGAAAGAGATTATGTTTTTTATCCATATATGAGCTAAAGAGAGAATTATTTTTTGAATCCCATATCTCTAATTTCTCTATACACCATGTTGGAAATAAAATGTATTTCCATTTGAATGAATATTGTTTGTGGAATAAATTGAAATTGTAAATTATAGGCTATATTTTATGATTCATGGGTTTTCAAAAGGTAAAGGCTGAGAGACAACATCAAAAGGGATCCATGCACCCTTTACCAATTATATTGTGGAAGTTGGATTATATTACTATGGACTTTGTCACTGAATTTACATGGGCTCTAAGAATAAATGATTCAATATGGGTTATTATTAATCACTATGCCAGGTTTTCACATTTCTAAGATGTAATGTAAGATATAACACATGATATCCTTGCATGAATCTATATTAATTATTTTCTGAGAGTTCATGTAACAACTATTTGAATGGTATCTAACCATGATATACAGTTTACATTGAAATTGAAGAAGAGTATTGAAAAGAATATCCATATCAATGAATTTTTTAGCAATACCTATCATCCTAAAACTGATGGGTTGTCTAAAAGGTCTATTCAAACATTTGAAGATATATCTAAAATAACTAATGTGAAAATTATGTTGAATCATATTATGGAATCTAGAAGCTGGAAAAAATCTTTATACATGTAACTGAATGAAGGGTATATAATTTCATATGGGATAAAATGTTTTATTGTACATTACTTCATGGAATGGTGTTATAATAGAATAAAAATTAAGTCACAAAAATAGAATTAATTTTAAAATTATTGAAATAATTTGAGTTCTTGTATAACATTAAAGAAATACCCAGCAAGCCTCCATAGTTTTCAAGATGTGTTCCATATATATTTATTAAGGATGTACATGTTAGACATAAAACATTCACAAACCTCTGCTGAAATATATTTAGAACATTATTAATCTTAATATATGATCCTATCAAGATTCAAGAAACTATAGAACATGTTTTTGAGGAATCAAATGACTCCGATGGTAAATCTACTTTGGTGAAATTATAATACATAATTAGATATACGGAAACATAAAAAAGTATTGATGAATATGTAAAAAAATATTTTCACGAGGTTCAATTCTAAAAATTTCGATGAGGAAGTTTTTAATGGAGGTTATAATATGACACATGATATTCAATTAATGAAGTTAATCCTTAATTCCTAATGAAACAATTTTCCAATAGACATAGTATTATTGAAGAAGATAATTGAATGATAAATTCTATTTTTTGAAATTATATTTTAATAAATGAACATTATTTTTGAAATTATCATATCAATCTTATTTTAAGGGTATTTTTTGGATTTTTCTAAAATTACTTATTTTTTAATGAATAATGGAAATAACAGTTTCACAAAAATATCAATTTTTATGATATTATAAGGATACGAGAATTGCATAAAATTTAAATAAATTTTTTTTATTCAAAATATATATATTAATGAATGAATATAATGTAGTTAAAAAAATAACATTGAATAATGAAACACATGCACTTGAGCCTCAACTGAGTTGGTGAGGACTCCTTAAGTGCATCGAGGTGACCCAGGATCAAATCCATGTAGAGAGTAATTTCCAGGTACTATATAAATGTTGGAGAAGGTACTGTAGTAGTACTGTAGCAGTACTGTAGCGGGAACTATAACAGGCATTGTTTGGCGCAGTAGTAGCCGGTAAAATTTCCCCATTTGGGCATTTAGGCCACAAATTTGGTCTTCATGTCCATTAAGACCTTTAAGACACCGATTTTATCGTGTTAGTAAGGCCTTCATTCCACCTCAAGGATTTCAGGACACCTCAAGTGCAGATGCAAACCAGAAAACCTACAAGTAACAAGCTTCATAAAGAGGATGAGCAAGGAGCATTCACCAAAGAAGAAGATAAACGGATAACTTGAATGAGAGGGTATAGAAATTGCCATTGGGAGAAGCATGTGCATGAATGAGAATGCCTGATTGAATAGTAATGCAAAGGTGGAGAGCTGATTTCACGATGAAGATGCTAAGGTGGAGTAGTTCCATGTAGTTAGTCTGGGTTGTATTTAGTATTTGAAGCCTACGGGCAATGACTTCCTCTAAGGCCTACTAAAAATGTAATACTTACGCCTACATGCTCTGTAAGGGTTCCACCTCACCCATTGAAAGGTGTATTATCAAGAATCAATAAAAAATGAAGGCCTTTGGGACATTGGATTAATAATGAAATGCATTCTTAACTTTTTCAATCCAGGTAATGTTTTGGTTTAAAATAAAACTACTTTCTATTATTTTCTCATAATGAATTATTTAAATTGATAATTTTGGTTATGATATAGTTTTAAATAAATATTGGTTTATTTTTAGATAAATTAAAAAAATTAAATATACTAGTGTTATCATTAAATTGTATATTTCATTAAAATCATTTTTATGCTTTAACTAAAAATGTTTCTAAAAACTATTTGAACTGTGTTTTACATACATATAATAAAATTAATTTGATAAAATCACAAAAAATTGAATAATTTTTGATTAAATGTTTTAATAAGAATATTTAAAATTAGATAATATTTGTAACATAATTATTGGCCAGAGTGAATATTTATTACAACTATTAGTGTTCAAAACGGTTTACCATGGAATTAAACTAAGTGATAATAGTAGAAATTAATGTTAATATTTTATAAAACTCATATTTTGTGTTTATTTATACCTGAAACCTATAATATTATAATATAAAACAATTTAAGATACCATCAGAAGAAAATAAATTTATATTTCGAAAATAGGTTTTGAAATTCTATGTGTGTACTTTCCCTGACTCATAAAAAGAAACAAATACTGATCACTTATCATCCCAATTAAGGAATATATCTTAAAAAATACATAAAAATGTACCTTCAAAAAATCATACACATGAAAAAAATTATTTGGTACAATAAAATTCTAAACCTATATGTATTACGGTGTATTCTAATGTCAGTTTTGTGAAGAATATGTATAGATTTTAACAATGAGTTTTCATTTTTTTATTCTTATACATAATTAAAATATTGTATAAAAATGAAATTATAATAATATAATTATATTAAATAAAAAAAATATTTATTATGGTGTAAACCCCATATTCATCTCCCTTCCATCATATAGAAAATTGAAAACATTACAGGTACGTACGCACGGTTTGCGGTTTCAACATCACGGTGTTATTCAATTTTCATCACCACTTTATATGGATGGTTATAAAGATTTAAATAATGAATATATGTACTATTTATGAAATAATTCATATTATTTAAATATAATATATCATTTACATTCTTACCCATCCATATGTTGAAAAATAATAATGTCACTCGGGGATACTTGTGGACTACCCCCTCCATGGAACATTGTGATTTTTTTCATTTCAATATTTCAAGTATGATTATAAATAGTTATATATGGAATAAATATAATGTATATATAATTATTAAAATTAATTAGATGATTTAAAATTTGATAGATTCAAGGACCAAAGCATCCAAATTGACAATTAAATAAAAAACAAAAAGTAAACATCCAAAAATGATGATTTTAGTAATGAATTATTGATAAAAAGGTTTCAAAATATAATAAGGGAATAATATGTAATATTATAAGTATATATATATGATTCTTCCTAAGATAATAATAATTTCAAATTTTTTATAAATGAGGCTAAATTCACTTACCAAGCCCGTCAGACCAGATGTAAGGGACTATTTCACAATCTCATCCTTATTCATGATTTTTTATATTTCAATTTTAATTGTGGAAAATATATAAAATGTCAGTAACAAAACAAAATGCATATCCTTTGGTTATTTATATAAAGTAATCATTTTCTAGTCATTATTTCTATTTATGTATGAAAAATAATATTAAAATCGTTTTATGGAAAATAGACATTTTTCTCTAATCGGCCACGAATCTTTTTCATCCATGTCCATATTTTATCAAAATTATTTTAAATAATGTATTTAATATTCCAAAATGACTTATAAATTTCATGTTTAATCATTATTGACGTTTTATATAAAATATTTAAGTAATATTATGATCATATTAGAAACAAAGTAATATTTACTAAAGGTGTGAATGTAATCTTTGTTTTTACCATCGTCAAAAGAATGAAGTTTCTAGAAATCATATCTATTATTTTATTTAAATAATACTTTAATTTTTTCCATGTATTATTTAAAAAAATTAATAATATTTTTAAGTTTTTTATATTTTAAAAAAGTTATTTCAAAATAAACACTGTATTTTCACCAATTTTTTTTCAGATCTTTGAAAATAATTTTTAGCTATGTTAACATCCTTTGAAGTATCATAGGCTTCACTACATATATACTATATTTATACCATCATCAATATTAATCTAGGTTTATTATTGTCATATTAATTGGGAAAAGTTTATTAATATATTATAATTTCCCTTCTATTACTAAAAATCATTGATAATTATGGTGTATTGATTAAGTAGTATTGTTTAATCATATGATGAATAAATTGGACATATTATGATAATGGTGGGTCCCAAATTACATATATCCTCAATTAATCAATATGAATCATGATAGAAAAATGGTTAGCTGTTTGGAATAATCCATACCCATTAATTTATGATTTATTTCCATGGAGTCCTAACGATAGGCTTATGTTGTCCAGAGTGATACATTACATCATTATGAAATTGGTTATCGATTTCCTTATTAATGTTCAATTAGTAAAATCATTTGGGGATAAGATTGAAGATCACATGATTATAATTATTACATATATTTGATAATAATTTCTTAATTCCATATTATACATTGATTCTTTATTTTATGACTCGTTCAATTGTATTCAATCCCTTACTGAGCATTTATTCTCAACTTTTTATTTTTTTTCCTTTCTCCAAGATGCTAGGAAGTGCGCTATAATTGAAATACAAGGATATTCTATAGGTAATAATAATTTTATGAAAGGAAATATGATATTATATTTTAAATATTGAACTATAATATGAGATTAATGAATTTAGTTATTTTTCAAAATTAGCTAAACTATTCCATCCCTCAGGATACAAACCCTTGTATATAGTGAAAGTATTGTAAAGTAACTACTAGATCTGATATGGTATGGTTAGGTTCATTATATAGGTTTAAAAAATTTATATTATTGTTTCAAAATATATATTTTAACTCTTTAAACTGATATTTTCACATGTAAAAGGTTGTATAAATTTATTGATCTTTTTTATAATGACATTAAAGAAGTAGTTTTTTATAAAAATGATGATTTTAATAAAAAATATTGTATGTTTCAAAAACCAAAAAAAATATTAATATAATATTATAACGTAAAATCTAAAATTAAGTTTATCTTTTAAATTTCAAATTATAAAACAAGAATATTAAAATTTTAAATAATAATATAATTATATAGTTACATCTATTTTTAAGAGAAAAATGTGTTTTTTTAAAAAGTATTAAATACTCATATTTGTATTTCCTATTAATGAAAATTAAAACTGGTATTGATATATTATAAGTAAAAAAATATTATATATATTTACAATCATTAATACTCATATAAAATCAAATTTTAGAAAAAATGTTTTTATTAAAAAAATGATATCATTGATTTTATTAATGAATTGTTAGATATACATTCTTTTCATTAAAAATAAAAATAATAAATTCATAAAATACCTGGGATAAATAAATAATTAAATCAATAATTACAAGATTATTTCACCATAATTTCTAGTAATATAAAACCTCAATATCTCATTATGAGATCAAAACATAGGGGGAGCTATGATAGAAGTTGAGGGTAGTGATTCTACTAACATGGATTTCAAGGAAATTTTAGTGATCTCGAATTTATCCTATAAATTATTTTTCTCATATTGATGTGTTTTGAGCTCATATTTTCCTTATTATATAAAAAACCCAATTGAATTTACCTCCATCCCAAGATTGGTTAAATTAGCTTTATACGGATGGCTTCCACTACTCAGTTCCATTTCATTCATTAATATATTTCATAATAATGTTACTTTGTATTATACCAAATAATATAAAGTCTATATTAAAATGATAAAATTTTATGTTGACATATTAGGTTTTATTTTGGATTCAATGTTAAATTTAAAACAAACTATTAAGATACTAATTATTAAATGAAAATACATATTGAAAATATTGGTCGTTATATACACACTTCTCTATGACGAGCCTTCAATCTATATATAATCAATAAAAGGTAAAAAATTAATATATATATATATATATATAAAGTACTTCCAATTAATATATGGTTACTAATAATTCATATTAATGTAATTTGGAGTTACAAATCCCCTCTCGATCATTATGCATATAACAAATAAATTATTTAATAATCACCTCAATAAAGTTTTATTAGTATCTATAGATTATATCTAATATATTTCTATAGAAATAAGAGATTTAGTACTCTTTGAGGGTTTTCTTGTAATCCTAGATAAATAATAAACATCATAACAAATTTAGAGAATGTGAATTCAATAAACATATGTATCATTCTATGTTTGTGTAATCATAAGTGAAGGTATATTTTTTGATCTTGTAATTATAAAGATAATTGATGAATTGACTAGTCCAACAATTGTAACCAAGATCCATTGTTTTATTTTATTGTATTGACACTGTTTATGGTGTCATGGAATTTTCAAAAGATTAAAAAATTTAGTAACCATGTAATCTCGGATGAAAATAATGCTCATTAGGATAGATAAATGCAAAGGAAATTTAGAGGCGATTAAGTGAAATTTGGAAAATAATTCTATTTGAGGAATATCTTATAGTAGATATGAGGATGTGATATAAAATGGTGAAACTATAGGATTTGGATGTGAAATTAAGTATAATTACATTGAAGTAGAATATTACTCATTTTAATTAAAGATTCATGAGATAAATTATCCAAAACATGATTTGGAGGATGAAGAAATTATAATTAAATTAATTATATGGGGTCATCTTCTATTTAGTAAAATATGTGATATATATATAATGATAATAAGAAATTAATTTATGTATTCCAAAAAATGGACTTGAAAATGTGCTAAATTTGATGGTTGGAGTTGATTAGATGTTACAATGACTCAATATATTACCACCTAGAGAAAACAATGAAGTCAGTTGATTCCTTGAGTAGAAAGTATCAACCATCCTTATCCATTATGAGGATTACAAGAGAACTAATACCCATTTATTTAAAAATTTAGGACAATGAAATCATAAGATAATTTGGGAAATCCCATGTTTTGAATGTGATTTCTCAACCATCCATCCAAGTCATGTTGAAGGAGTAACTGGGATATATATCTACAAAGGATGGTAATGAATATTCTAGAGTTCTACATTGATAATGATGTAATTATAAGATTCTATAAATAAATATTTGTTCCATATATACCAAAATTTAAATAGGATCAGGCATATAACTCATGTCACCCAATATCCTATCCCCATAATATAAGAACAACGATGTATAGAGATCTGAAGAATAATTTCTTGTTGGATGACATAAAGTGGAAATTTATATAAAATATATCTCAATACATAGTCATCTAGTAATTGAAGGTATAATGATAAATGTACAAGGGGCTGATGCAACCAATTCCCATACAAACATGGAAATAATAGAACCTCACCACATATCACATTGTAGTTCTTCACAATACATGTAAACACTATAATATTTTTTTGGATTTATTTCATGAACTTATTAATATAGTTCATTAAATTATTATTTGACAATATATCTCTCTTTATGAACATTCAGTGTTATAAAATTTAGAATTTCCAAGGATACAGGGAGATCCATTATTTATTATATATGATCAAAATCCAATAAATACCTTAATGTTATAGATAATTAGTTGACACGAATATGATATAGAGGAGAACATCGACATTTCTTAGCGTCCCCAAACTGATTTCCCACCATAGATGACCATTTAATCACTTTATGATATTTTTAAAGCTTATTCAATGTATTTAAAAAGATTTTTTTATCAACACCTTCCCTTGTTTGATTTCTCATTTAATTATAGATTATATTCTTGAATTTATATAGAACCTTATGGGGATCTATATGATAATAGGTATTTAAATCCATCTTTATTGTATGAAGTTGGAGTGCAAAAGATTCTAGTATAGAATCATGATCACGAAATATTATAGAACTTTTAAACAATTCAACATCATATTAAAACATAACAATGTTGTAAGAAGAGTTACACTAATAATCATCAAGAAGATCTAGAGTGTGGAGTCATGGATAATATATTCCTTTAAATATAACCATAAAATATTGTTATGAGATTAAGTAAGAATTGAATTTTGATCATGATATATAGCTTCTCTCTAACTCTTATGGTGAAAAGAAATAGAAAAATTACAAATAATATTGAAATTTTGTGGAAAAAGTAAATTAATGAGATGAATGATTCTACCCATATATGTAAGGTTTTATAGATAAATATAATATGACTCTAATATATAAGGTCATTGGAAATATTTTCATTAGAAATATAGTCATTGTAAATACTGTCATTAGATGTATATCCATTGGATATATATCATTTGATATACTTTTATCCAATAGTTACATAGTATTTTTTTAGCTCATGGTGAAAAATTAAAATTTATAAAAATCAAATATAAAAAAATTCTTGTAATAAATAAAAATAATAATATTTTTATCATACAAATATATATATTTATATTTTATATATTAATTTTAAATAATTTTTTACGTATTCAATAATATAATACTATAATAATGGATTGATAAAATTTCATTTTTAGATGTTATATAATAGGATGAGATTAAATTCATTTAATGTTAAAAGGGGTAATTTCTAAAGGTTTTGTCTATTTATATGGTGTATTTTTTTATTAGTGATAACTATTTAAGAATTTTTTTAATAAATTGTAATGGTTATATACATAATAAAAATTTAATCATTCATCTAATGATTATTAATTTTTAAGTAAAAAATATAATTCTTTTTTTAATAAATAAATATATTTGTAAAAAAATATTATAATGACTTATACACTTATTATGTTAAAATTTATTTTTAGCCATATTTGAAATTATATCAAAAAAATATGTTGCATATTTTTAATCAACATGATCAATTTACATAGAAAAAACAATTTCAATTTTATGTTAAAAAATAAGTTACCAAGGTAAAATTTGGTCACCATAATAAGGGATAAAATATTGTTAAAAGGTCTAAAAAATGGGTAAAGATGAAAAATATCTTAAATAAATTTCCTTGGTAAGAATTATAAGGGAATTGATGACATAACCTCATCCGATATCAATTATTTGTTTAATTTTGTCTAATATATGTTTTATTCTAACATTATAATACATTAATTGATGGGTAATAGTTAAAATTCCACTCAAGATCACAAATAAAAGGACCCCTCCTCTACAAACCACTACCCATACCATTCCATCAAATTTCAATTGAATATCATCCAACATTACCTCCCTCAAAATATACTCCCACATTTTGGAACCCATTTTCTCAATATTATTTTTTAGAACTATTATTCATAAGAGGTTCTCTAATAAGATATACATGTATTCTACATAATTTTTATCTCCTCTGTAATCATTATTTAAAATATAGTTCAAATTAATATTATTTAATATGTTTTTTCATATTAATAAAGTGTTTTTATATCATTAGTATTCTATATAATTGATTATATTATCATGATATGTCATGTTCATTCTTATTTAGTCATTATAATACATTGTTTTATGGTCAATTTTAGAACCTACAGGAATGATGTTGTAATGCTTACATCCTGAATGAAAAAGGAAACATAAATAATCATATTTATATATAATAAAAAAGAATCTAAATTTTTTCATAATTTTGTTTTATTAAAGTATATATGTATGTACATTAACGATATCAATTATTTTAATTGAATAAAATAAAAAATAGGTTATTTTCAAGAGTTCCATGATGCAACATATGGAACCAGATTTCCACCATGATGGTAGTCAGACCAATTGGTCACATGGTCTCAACAACACCTCCATATAAACTAAAGGATATTGACTAGAAGTAGGGGATTTAGGAGCTGATAATGGGCACACTATAATCTCATGATTAGAGTTACACATTGGTATATCATAAGGAAAATAGTAGAGAACAATGGAACCAATATGAAATAAAAGATAGATTTGTGGAGGAATAATAATAACTTAATATAAAAGTTCGAAAGCACCAATATATACGAATTAATGCATGTACATATGATGATATATAATGTAAAACAAATGACATACATCATGCTACAAGATACAGGAAATTATATTACTAAATGAAAGAAGTAAAAGCCCCATGGTCGAACTACATGAGGATCCCAAGCTCCATCACAGCCCTATGCTCTTAACTCCCATGTGAAAGATGAAAATCACTAGAAATCAACTGTGGTCCTACATACATATGTTCTACTCAGGTACCCAAGTCATGTGGCATCCTTAGTAGGGTGTGATATATAAATCCTAGTAGGTTACCACCCATGGGGTGTATGACTAAACACAATCTATGAATATAATGTAAAATAATATGCATGTAATAGTAATAATTAAATACTAATGAAGTAAATAAATAAACATTGGTCGGCTTTGGTTTCAACCGGACACCTGGCCAACTCGAACTACTTCAGAACACTATCAGTAAGGAATGTATACATTCTAAATATATATATATATATATTAATAAATATATATAATGTTTAATTATTTATTGCATCCATCTATATGAGCCAAGTACCTGCAGACATATGTGGCCATATACCTTGAATACAAGTGCAAGATGGATTAGGCCATACCTTTGACATCTATAACCAGTCTAACAAGTCTATAAGCTAATGAAATATGAAAAATTCTCTACATCCCAATATTTTGACATACATCATGCTATAACACTCGGGATGAGGAGTGAGCCATCATGTAACCATTCTAAACAGGGAGCGTGGAGCATCATCCCAACATCCTACATAGTATCACTGGTGTGACATTCCATACTCCATACCCGATATAAGAGAGTGTGATTATATGTCATTCTCAACACCCCTTACCATAATCCATAGTATATATCAGGGCATATCATTTATAATGTAAGGAGAAAATCCTATCATGAAACTTATTTATCATGCCCTTAAATATAATCAAGGCATAATTATCTTTATAACTAAACATATGTGGCATTACCACTTTAATTTCCATTAGTTTAGTTCATTTCCATTCAAGGAATTACAATTAATAATAAGCATAATTAAATACTTGTCCCTACCATACTTCATAACCTAAATCATTTAATTAACCCATTTCAGTTAAAGAAGGGTTACAATCATGAAAATCCATTCCATTTAATTCATCAAAATCTTCTAAAAGGGATACAACCATCAAGAAAATGTCAACCAATTTAATTCAATCCATTAAATTCTTTATAATAAGGAAAAAAAATTCATAAGGCACTAAGGGTTATATAGGAGATGAAATGATCATAGCAAGAAATCACCTATGAGGGAAATTTCAAGTATTGGAGGTTCTAAACAGATAAGGAGTGATAGAATTCAATTAAATAATTGAGAATGGTGGGAAACTATATTAAATAATTTCATTACATGAAATGAAAAAAACATTTCATGAAACTAAAAATACAATGTTAAAGGTATTCATCAAATAAATAAAGGCATTCAAGATATAAAACACAAATAACCAGTTTTTAATTTTTATGACATTCTACCTCATTGTGGTTTTTTAAAAAAAATGGTGTTGTTCTTCAAACAATTAATTTATCATATATTAAACATCCATTCCAAATATATCATTCAATTCATTAAAAGTGAAATTTAAAATAAACTGCCACACTTTGAAAAAAACAAAGGGGATCAAATATAATTAAGAATGAGACATTATCATTTATACAATTACATAGAAGGGAAAATTACATTTATGGTCTAATATAAATTATTATAAGGATTTCGAGTAATTTAAGTGATTAAATATAAAGGGGAAACATAATAATGCACACCCAAGGGGTGTCTGTGACCATGGTTAGAGTCACCAAATTATATAACAATTGATAAAGTGAGTGTATAATGGTGTGTTGAACAATTTGATATGAAGAACAAATTTTAAAGGTGACACTCAAAAAATCCTGGTGCGTAACGTTACATCACTTATCAATAAATATTGAAATACTAAGAAAAATTCATAGACCACCTACCTTGTAAGTAGAACGTTATATTCATCCAATATTAATGTTAGATTTCATTCCAGTTTTGAAGAAATCCAAGAAAAAAATATCCACCCAGGAAATATGGGGAATTATCTAGCCCCAAAATGGAATAGCTGATAACAAACTAAATGATGAACGACCCAAATTGATTGTGGATAATACTAATGTGAATCTATAGAGACCGATACATCTTAATGTCATCTTCAGAATATGGAGTAATATTGCAGAATAGTTGATGGAGGAGGAGGAACATGTGGTGCACTAATAAGCCTCATGTTTCTATATGAGGAAGAAGAAAAGGTGGGATTTTTATTAAAGAATAATTAAGGTAATTTTGGTAATTTCATACTCATAACTGGGTCACATGGTTTAGGAACATATTTTGGACAAAATGTGCCATACCATATAGAACCCATTCCTTATGAAATCACAATTCATGGTCTAACTCACAAAGTAACCATAACAATGCACCAACCATACGATGAATAGTTTTTAGGTACTTCCTTTGTAGAAGTAGCCATGTAAGATTGGTGAATGGTCTTGGTATACTGTGTCTATCTCGTTTGGGTAATTTCTTCTCCTTTGATATAGGATGCACAGTTTGTTAATGAGGGTCACAATGTTTCAGATAAATTTTTCGCCCAATTTTGACCCTCAAAATATGTGATTTCTAGATATTGGTTCTTTTGAAACACAAGAAGACAAAAATGGGACCTCTCATACCATTAATGAAGTAAATAAAGTCCCTGAAGTGCTCCAACTCTCAAAAATTTATTCCAAATCTTGGAAAGAAAAATAGACTATCCACCAAATGCTGAAATTCTAATTCCTTTATATTTTCATCTAGTTCAGAAAACACGGGTCATTAAAAGATCCCCAACATAGAAACTCTCATCCATGAGAAGCCTTCAAGAACAAATAAAACATTACCGACCAACAATGGTAGTGATTTTTTGTTCAATTGGTCAATTTTCATTTCCAAACAGCCAATACACCTATAAGGATTCACTTAATCATACAAAAATCATGTCTTACAAAATCAGATCCAATGCTACTTTTTTGAAAGAAACACTAAAATAGAGCTTACCTGAGCCTCCTTAGCTAGAGATATGTTCATATTGTCTTATTGATAAAGATATAGAGAAAGGATCTTTCCAACATAGGATTTAACTTTAGAAAGGTATAATTCCAAACCACGACACCTCCACCATAGAAATTTCCAATGAAGCATTCCCTAAGAATTCTAACAATTTTGCTAATTTTATTTCATTAAATGGATGAAAAAAATTAGATACATGGTCATATTAGTGACTCATATGGAATGAAACAGTAGAACCTCAATCGACCGAACTGAAACTGATCATGCAATACATTTCGGAAGACGCATCGGACGTTTACACAACAACCTCCTTAAATAGACAATGTGCATAAAAAGGTTCTTCACTAAATGTATTCTTCGATAAAGAAGGTAAATTGGTCAATACACCTCTAACTAACCCTTACCAAGACACCACATCTTAGAATACCAGTGTATTTCCTACAGAACTACAATGCCTTTCACCATAACATTCACACTCACAATGAGGAATCTCACTGAAGTCCGCACACGAATTTTTATGGCATTCCTTGATCAAAACATAATTAAAACCAATAACTAGTCCAATAAAAATTTGGAATCAAAAGTCTAGATTCTATGGAACTAATAAAATGTAGTTCAAACTATATGTTTTCTATTAAGACACAAGTGACATCCTAGTCATCCACATCTAATAATTGACTAATCCGGGAGTGACATCCTCATAGAAGTTACTTCACGATGAAAGGGTGGTGTCAAAGATTCCACCTAAGAAATTATTACTTAGGAACCCTGGTAGCATCCCGAACTAACCATTCCTCAATAAGAACATCAAATGTCAATGTGAATAAACTTCCAATGGATTTTAGAGCTTTTCTACGACATTTAACTGAATCTTTCTTAGTGCATAAAGGATGAGGTAAAGATGTGGTAGATGAAAATATGTTAAAAAATATTTCACTAAGAGGATTCGAATGGTTTCTAACCAATCAAGAGAATCAAATGACGAACAGTCAAACAACTGCTGGTGACATCACAAAAGAAACATTGATTCACCTACCGATGCACTGTTAAATTAACCAAGATGCCTTCACTATCATATGAATTCCGTGATTACATATGTATGACCACCAAACTACATTATAGGCCAAAAATTATTCATGAGGATGAAAAAAAATCCAACCATATTAAGGATGTGATATCGATAAATCACTGATGCAATTTAAAAATGAAAAGCATACATGCATTCAAGAAAATCCAACCATTAGAAAAGGGATTCTCAGTAGTGTTCCTTATACCTATAAGGAAACTTATCCACTAGAACAGAAGTGATGCTCTAAACCTTTAGAGTGTCTTAGACATCGATTGAAGAGATAGACTAGATTCTCATAAGTGTACTTGGCCAGATTCACCTTTGACACAAACGTGATGATCCTACGATCCACGCTCACATTCATTATAGTATTTGGCATGAAAACCAAATCCGACATGACTGATGTGTCCACAAACATGATCCTCTATAAGTCATTCTATGAATTGGGTTGAAAAAATTCGTTTATCAACCATTACACTCTACTTATGAGTTGACCTAAGTATTTACTAAATATCTCAATGTCCAAGAGTTACACCTAACTCTACCATTTCATTGTAACATTTAACAACTCTACTGGTACCACATATATGAATGAATTCTACAAAAATATTTTGAAGAAAATAGTACATTCAGGATACTACCCATAGGATTACCATCTGTATACATCCTGGTATTTGATTACCTATATAGATAATTGGATCAATGGATTTCTATCTCATTAGACTAAAGAATAGACTGACGGTCTCTCGATTCATCCAAGGAAAATACATAGTTCCAGAATACCTACAAAGACACCAACCATGACCTTGGCATGTCTAACCAGATGAAATTTAGCATTACATGATTTTAACTCCCATAAAAAAGATATGGATACATGACCACCCATGCGGACAAGGTTTTTATTTAGAAGACACGATTCCTACTAAGAAAAACTAAACCGAAAAAACACCAGAAATCCAAAATCTTACAGTATATAGCAAGGAATTTAAGCCTCATGTGTGCTACTTACCTTTGGGTAGCCCCTCACAAAAGTATCAGCATCGAACATATCACCAGGTCATGAAAAATAAAATGTTAGTAGGATTAAGAGACTAACAAGTGTGTCATTTCTAATGAGGAGGAAGAATATGGAAAATCCCAATGTTTTCGTTCCATGGAGACTCAAAGAAAAGTTAAACAACCCTTAAAAGAGGGTTTAATCTAATGGAACCACTTTAGGTTCCATTTTAGGGTATTAAATTTATTTAAATTCAATCATTATACATTTAAAATATTTAAACTATAAAACAAATGAATAATAGAAAGGTCTTACCAAACATCCTTTTTAAACATTAAACAGTTATTGACATCCTATCAAATTTCGGTAGTTTATCATATATGTTTATTTTTAAGTTTTAATAGACAATGAGACCTATGTGGATCCCATTTAACTATCCCAGGTTAATGAAAATGAAACCCTATATCAATTGTAGAAATGATGTCATAAACACCCAAAGTGTCTTATCATATATGAAACGTGCCCCAACTAACTTACATTGGTCAAGTTGTGCATTTATGAAGGCAAAGACATGATCTATATGCCTATGTGATAGAGTCACAAGCATTTATATAGGAAACCATTTCATTTAAGATAAATATTAAACTTTTACATTTTAAATAGTTTGAAATATATACCATGATCATATATAAAAGTCTAGTTATATTGGTGGACGTCTGCCATTCCATAATGTTCCTATACACATTAAGTTGGGAATTTCACTCCATTTAATCAGAACCAATATAATTTTCACTTTTTTCATTAGTATTATTTTATTTTAACAACAATATCTTATTATAATCTAATTCTCAAAGATGGTTCGAGTATATCGGTTACCTTTTCCCAATTAAAAGGCATTTTTACTCTTTAAAATTAAAAATTGGTTCCTATATAATCGCCCCGAATAAATTAATCCCATACAACCATTTATATATATAAAAAATATCATGTAATTAAAAAAATATAGATCAGGTAATGAAAATAAAATCATGAAATATCACTTGAAAAATTAAATCAAACCAGTAAGTAATATATAAATTCAACTACATGGCATAACATATTCATGACATGTGAATTTCAGTGGGCCTATAATGATTCATGTAATACATTATTCAATCCATACTTGTCTAAGTGTAAAATACCATAAACTACATGATTCAATATGAACCAAAAATGTTAAACTAATAACTCAAGGTGAAATCATATGAATTGTATTAACAAATGACATGAACAACATTCCCACCCCTAGGAACATGGACTTTTACCAATGGTTTGGGTGATCAATCCTTGACACGACTATTTACCAAGTGCTTAAATATTCTTAATATCCTATCAACCATCCCCAAATAGTATGAAAATGGAAATGAAACAACATTTGATACCAATTTGTAACATCTAAAACCGATATACCATAATGATGGTAGCCATTTTGGTGGGTCACATGGCCTCAAGTACACTTCCCCTTATTCAAGAGGAAGCTTACTAGTAGCAAGGATATAAGGAGGTGGTTATAGAGAGAATAGACCCTCATGATAAGATTACTAAAACATGATATCTAAAGGTAAATAATAGAAAAAAGTGGAAGTAATAAAAAAATAAAATATAGAATAATGCAAGAATAATAATAACTGAATATAAAAGATTTCCAACACCAATATGTTATAGTTCTTCCTTGTCAAAATGATGATACATATTCTAAAACAATTAAAATACATCAAGGTACAAGATACATAGAAATACATAAATACTGAAAATAAGTAAAATCATCGAGGTAGAACTCCATGAGTATCCTAATATCCATATTGGTCCTATGATCCTAAATCCTAGGTACAAGATAAAAACACAAGCAATCAACCATTGTCCTATAAGTATAAGATCAAATATAGTACCCCAGTGTAATGGTGTCCTGAGTAGGGTGTGAGATATAAATCCGAGTAGGTTACCACCCAATGTGTGTATGACTGAATTTTTTCCATGAATATAAAGTAAAACACTATTTAGGAAATAATAATGAAAAAAATAGTACTAAAATAAGTAAATAAAAATCAATCAGTTCATTTTCCAATAGGACACCTAGCCGATTCTAACTACATTTTCCCACTGTTTGTGTGAGATAATTGACAATTTACTATTTTTATTAATAATTGTATATATATATTATTAATTTATTTCATGCACCTAGATTAATGAATTATGTGTCGGCGTAAGTGTCTACATACCAAGATTACTAGCGTTGAATGGATTAGAGTGTAACTACGAAATCCAGGAATAGTCTAATGAACCAATTATCTCAATAAATATGGTTCATTATCTATATCCATGTAGAGTGAGAAATGTCATGCTACAACACTTGGTATGGTTTACAAGGAATCATGTCAACACTCTAAATATTGAGCATGGTGCCTCAACCCAACATCCAACATAGTATCACTACTATGATATGACACACTCAACACATGATGTAAGTGAGCATGATTATGCATCATGATCAACACCCCTTACAGTATCCCACATAGTATAAAATGGAATATCATTTATATTATATGTCCTGAGGAAAAACCTATCATGAAACTTATTTTTCTATCTGATAAATATAATCAAGGAATAATTGATGCATGATTATCATAGGTTATGGGAAAAAATTAATTCCCTAAGTTTAGTCTAGTGATTAAACCTAGGAATTATCCCTAAGAGGAGTGCACACAAAATAATTATTCACTTTTAAACAAGGGTAAAAATGGAGTGTTTTTTAAATAAATTGATATGAAAATTATTGAAAGGAAATTTTAAATTCAAAGGATTAAAAATTATGATATTAAATGGATGATTAGGTTAGGTTCTGTTTCTGAATTTTAATTCTATCATTGTTAAAATTATTTCAAACCTCATTATCTAACATGATTAAAGTGAGTTTCCACAACCGTTTCCTCTCACTTCCATGGTGAAATTATGATGGTGGGAGAAAACCATACCATGATCATAGTTCGGTCAACTCTCAATCCATGTGAAAAAGTGTTGTAATTAATATCCACAATTGACATGGGCAATACCTGATCGGGTATTCCTTATCCCAAAAAATAAGGAACATTCACTATCTTGTTTACACATACTGACGATTGTTGAGTACTTCACCATTAATCCTTGGTCTATTCCATCTTATATAAACAAGAAATCAGTGGAGGGGTATAAGGGTTATTTTAAAAAGGAAAAACTCATTAACAGAATGAAAATTAAAGAACAATAGTACAAGATAATAAAATACTCTATATGAAATTGAAAAAAAACTTTGGAGAAGAAATAAATTTCATTCAATTATGTTCAGGAAGTTACGAATTACAAAATAGAAAACCAACCCTTCCGAATCACTCCAAATGTTTACCCCACCAAGGTAAGGGTATTAAAGATGAATGGGGAAGAAGACCTTAAAAAAATATGGAAAATAAATGAAATAAAATAGAGAAATATGAAAACTTCTCCTCCATGGTGTCCCAAATGGAATGTGATGGAATGAGATGCTTTGAGAGGGAGGAGCTCCCCACCTTTTATAGACAGAATTTTTCCCATGATTGATGATGCGTTTTGGCCCAATTAAATGAAATTTTCAAGAGTTTCACACTTCTCTAATGTTGTTTATAATTATCTTGTCTGTCTCTCCAAAAAATTTCGGTGAATTTAGACATGTATTCCGAGACTTATGCCTATTTTACTATGACAATTTATTCTATCTAGTCAGATTCTCCAAATCAAAAACCTCCAGATTATAATGTTTTAATGACCATTAAATAGTCCAATTCATACATCCTATAATTCATTAAATATTTTCCAAAACATCTTTCGCATCTACCCACTGAATTTCCCAGCAATTGGTTCCACCATGAACGATTTGTTGACCCCACACAAATAATTGACATCTCAGTAATCAGTTTTCAATGTAAAATTTGTGAGCTTCTTTTGAGCTTTTATATGGTCAATTAATATTCTAGTACAGAAGGTTAAAAAGAATCCCCAGATGTTTAGAATCCGCAAAAACAGATAATTTTTCAATTTAGATAAATTTTGAAAATATTATGGCTAAAATACTGAAATAATTTGAAAGAGTTAAAAATACCAAATGGGCCATTTTTACTATTAAGCTCAAAATATCACCAATATTATAAAATTATGACATTTATATTAAATTAGAAATTTTTTGGGATTTAAAAGAATTAAATTCAAATCTAAATTGATTGAAAATATTTTTTATATTAATAGCCATCCTTATAACATAACACAAGAGGTTGTACCCCTCATATGTCTATTAGTTATGTTCAATTTCATTGAAGAAATTACAAATAATAATAAACTCAATTATGTACATGGACCCATCATACATCATAACAAAATTAACATAATTAAACCAGTTCATTTATATATGGTTAACTATCCTTCAAATCCATTATATTTATTCCATCCAAAAAAATTAAAAGGGACACCAAAATATTGAATAAGTAAACCAATTTAATTAAATCTATTATATTCCTTACAAAAAGGAAATTAAATTCATAACGATAAAAGGCTCATAAATGAGATAACATGATCATATCTCTCAATCGCCTTTGAGGAAACATTCATGTATAGGAGGATCCAGACTATAACAACCCTGATCTTTTATTACAAAATTAAAGATAATTTATTACATACACTTCACTTGATAAAACAAACAAGATTGAGAGGTCTAGTGTCGTTGGGGATTAAGATCATTACATAACAACTTAATACATGAAATACAACATCTTTATTGAAAACACCCTTTACATGACCACTACATTCCCTCGTACTTAGCATTGCATGGGATAACCTGAGGACATGCATAAGAAAATGGTGAGATATAAATCCTAGTAAGGGAATAATCATGGAATAACATGAGGAATACAATAAATGATAGAAAGTAGGCATATAAATAGTGCACAATAAAATCATAAACATAAAGTCATGATAAATCACGATAATCATAACATGGAAATTTGGCAACAACACATAACATGGAATTAGCATGAGCCAAGGATCATTGCATATGGAGCATGAGTAAATCCTCATTGCACATGAATCATTAGTAAAACCTCATTGAACCTGAATAATAATGAGTAAACACCCATTTATCATGATGTATCATGATACTATACTTTACTCAATGCATTGGAGCGCTATAAGGGCACACCATTCTTAAACATTTCATTTCATGCATAAGTGTGCCACATGGATCACAGAACATCGAATCATTCAACGTGATCATTAATTACACAAAAAATTAATGTGGAATACATAAATGAAACTCTTTAAACAATAATAAAATGTTCATAAAGGTTAATACCATTTATAGAGAAATGGGCATGTTATTCACTACACATTGACTTTGTCTTGTAAAAGTGCGGTGCCATTTTGACAGTCCAACAACGTGACATAAGAACTCATAAAAATGGTTGATGAGAGATTAATGGGTGTAACATATTATTTACATGACATGGATATTAAGTGGGTCTATAGATACATGTCCCAACAAATTTATTGGAATTTAGATTCATGATACAAAAGAATTTCTTGAATGAAAATGAGGAGAGATAAATTCCATTCGGAATTCCGGCATAGTAACGGGTGTACATGGGAGGCATTTAATGAGAGTGAAAGGGGTATCCCATCATTCAAACATAAATACAGAAGTATGGATGAGGTGTGAAACCATACCCCATTTTTTATAAATGTAATTAAAATGGGACATCAATTTAAAGAATATTGGTAAAAATGAGAAAGGAAGAAAACCCTCATTGGAAGTGTGCTTCCAAAGTCTTGAGAGAGGCTTCATGGGTGATTGGGGAACCTTGGAAGGATTCTATAGATTGGAGGGAAGATGTTGTATTAAATACAAAGGCTTTTAGTGAGGAAGAAGTGGTATCTTTGGTGGGTTTATATAGGAAAGGTGAAGGAATTCATTATTATTTAGGTTTGGGACCCCTCACATTAAACTAATCAAAACCACAAACCGCCCATGGTTTTTACCATTGTTTTTTGGAAAAGGGAAATGGAAAAAAAATATTTTATAAGTCCAAATTCTGAGCTTCTTAAAATAATGGGGTTGCTTATGTGGAGGTGAGCCACACTCTCAAGGAAATCAATTAAAAATGACAAGATTTTTAATAAGCCTTGAAGGGTCCATTAATGCTTTGTAAAATCGGTCAAAAAAACCCAAAATCACATTATATTAATGGTAAAACATATATTGAGAGACCATAAGGCTTATAGTATTTTATTAAATCACTATTCGGTCATTATGATGTCATAAAGCACATTATATATTTAAACAATATTTAATTTTTACCCAATAATTTTACCCTCTCAGAAAATTATGAAAAATCACTGTGGGATAATTTAGACATTTTGATTCAAGAAATAATATTTATTTTATCTAAATAATTTCCTAAATATTTTAATTTTCACTTTTAAAATAAAAAATTGACATTTATCGAAAATTCACGAGTTTTGACAAAAATGGCTTTCAAACATTTATAAAAATTACGATTGCATTCATAAAATTAAACAATAATTTATATTTAATAAAAATTAACTTAATAATAATAATAATAATTTATTAAAATGTTATTTAATTCAAAAATCCATTAATTCAACAAAATAGATTTCATAGTTGAATATTATCTAAAAATACTATTTGTGCTTTAAAAACATCTACAAGGTAACAATAATAAAATGATGGTGTACTAATTTTTATATACAAAAATAACTTACATGATCATAGTTCTAATGTCTTGTTACATAACCCCTTATAACACCCACATAAGACCGAAGGGTATGGTTTGTGATGGTGACCAACACTTGGGGTGGCTTAGAAAATATTTCTCATGTGGTAATCTCTATCAACTTCCACATCTCTCATAGTCGGTTCTGCTCAACTTTAACATATTCAAGTTCGGCATGGGTTTGGTTAAGAGAAAATCCCAAACACACAACCTCCTTTCCTAGCTCTGACAAATGGGCTTCATATGGGGAATGTCTACTGGATGATGCCATTGCTTCCTTTGTCTTAGTAAATTGGATTTGTTAAAGCCCTATATTTAAACTAATCATGTGATCACTATTTAATGGCTATATTAACAATGGTCACAATTATTAACAATATTTTAAAATCCAAAAACATAAAACCAATGAATTTGACATTTTATATAATCATTTTACATATAGAGATATTTACTTAGATCAAGAGGGATTTCCATTAATGAAATTTTGGGTCTTTACAATCTTCCCCCCTTAAAAAATTTCACCCAGGAAATTTTATTTTCCCACACTGAAATAAATGTGGTTAACTCTATTTCATTATCTCCTCTGCTTCCCATGTTGCTTCTTCAAACTTGTGGTTATTCCAAAACACCTTGATGAGGGGCGTTGTCTTATTTTGTAGAAATTTTTATCAATGATATAAGATCATCATGGGTTACTCCTCATAAAAAAGATCATCCTCTAATTGTACCACCTCTGAAGAGAGTACATGTGAAATATCTGGTATGTACTTTCTTAAGAGGGATAGATGAAAGACATCTTGTAGTTTGGCCATGGTAGGTGGAAGTGATAGTCGATAGGCCACAACCCTAACACAGTCAAGAATCTCAGTGGGTTCAATGTACCTTGGACTTAACTTCCCTTTCTATCCAAACCTCATGACCTTCTTCCAAGGAGATATACGTAGAAACACCATGTCTCCAACTATAAAATTAAGTAATCGTCGACGATTATCTACATAACTCTTCTGTCGACTCTAGGTTTCCTTGTTATGATGTTGAATGTTTTTCACCTTATCCACCATTTCTTTGACCATTTCTGGTCCAAACTGAATACGCTCACCACCTCATCCCAACATGCTGTTGTTCTTCAACTTTTCCCGTAAAGGGGTTCAAATTGTGCCATTTGGATTCTTGATTGGAAACCATTATTACATGAGAACTCAAACAGAGGAAGATGTTGATCCCATCCACTTTTAAATTCTATTTAGCATGCTCTCAAAATGTCCTCAAGTGTTTGAATAGTCCTCTCGGATTGGCCATCCGTTTGAGGATGATATAACGTACTGAAGTTCAGTTTAGTATTCTGAGCATGTTAATGAGTCTTCCAAAACATAGAGGTCAATCTTGGATCTCGATTAGAAACAATAGATAGTGGTACTCAATACATCCTTACCACTTCCCTGGTATATATCTTGGCTAGTTGATCAAATGATAAATCCTCTCGAATAGAAATGAAGTGTGCAGCCTTTGTAAGATGATCCATAACAACCCAGATTATATTGTTGCATTTGGATGTCTTCGGATGTCTGGTGACAAAGTCCATAGTGATGTTCTCCCATTTGTATTCTAGTATAGTAAATGGTTTCATAATCCCCTAAGACTTCTGCCTCTCTACCTTCACATTCTCACACACCAGGCACTTTGATGTATATTCAGGGATCTCATTCTTCATATTATCCGACCAATAATGATCTCGGAGATCTCTATACATCTTGGTATTTCCTGAGTGAATAGAGAAATTTGAAGTATGTGAATCATCTAAAAGATAATTCTTTAGCTCCGGACTTGATTGAATACATAGTATTTTCCTAAATCTCACAATTCCTTCTTCATTAACATTAAAATCATAGGATTTCCCTTTTCCAATAGCTTCCACTTTTTTCAGAATTCACACATCATCATTTTGAGCATCCATTACCCTTTCCAAATGTGACAGTTGAGAAATCATTTGTGAAAGGATTGATGATGTTCCCTTCTTTATGATTCCAATGTCCATATTCATTAAATAAATTAAGATTTGATCCTTTTCAATTCTCATAAATGATAGAATCACTTGGTCTATTCTACTTAGGGCATATGCCACCATGTTCGCTTTCCTAGGGTGGTAATGGATTGACCAGTCATAGTATTTGATCAGCTCTAACCATATTAGTTGGTGCACGTCCAAATCTTTCTGTGTGAATATATACTTGAGGCTTTTATGGTCCGTATGTATTTCCCAATTCTCCCCAAAGAGATAATGTCGCAAAATTTTCAAAGCAGATATCACTACAGCCAACTCGAGGTCATGTGTTGGATGGTTCTGTTCAAGAACATTCAATTTCCTTGAATCATATTCAATGTCTTTGTCATTTTTCATCAACAAACATCACATTCCCTTCTTCGAAGCATCACTGAATACCACTAATAGTTCTCCACTTATGGGTAAAGTGAGCACGGGCGCTGTGATACACCTCATTTTCAACTCCTTGAATCATTATTTGCGTTCATCACTCCATGAAAACTTTACTCACTTCCGAGTTAGCTTGGTAATAGGGTTGGACAATCGTGAGGAATTCCTCACAAATCGTCGATAATATCCAGCTAATCCCAAGATGCTATGGATATCTGTTGTCGATGTTGGCCTTGTCCATCCCTAAATTGCATCTGTTTTAGAGGGACCCAAAAATATCCCATTGCTTGTCATGATATGGCACATGAATGAGACCTCCTTAAACTAGAACACACACTTTATGTACTTTGAACAGAGCTTATCCTTCCTCAAGGTCTCTAGAACAGTTTGTAGATGCTCCTTATGATCCTCTTTGGATTTGGAGTATATCATAATATAATCTATAAAGACTACCCCAAATTTGACTAGGAAATATCTAAAGTCTCTATTCATCAATTCCATGAATATTGATGGAGCATCAGTGAGTCCGAAAGGCATTACTATGAATTCATAGTGCCTGTATCTTGTACGAAAAGTAGTCTTAGGGATATATTCCTTCTTTACCCTTGATAATATTCTAACTATAAATCTACATTGGAGAAGTATTGTGCTCCACCCAACTTATCAGAAAAGTCATATATTTATGGGAGAGGAACTTGTTCTTTATCGTGATTTTTTTAAACTCATGATAATCGATTCAAAGTCGCATTTACCCATGCTTCTTCTTGACAAAGAGGACTGGTGCACCCCATGGTAAAGCACTTGGGCATATAAACCCTTTATCCAGATTCTATTTTAGTTATTTTTTCACCTCTTGAAGCTCTAAAACAGCCATTCTATATGGAGTTTTGGAAATTTTCAATTCCCTGAGTATAAGATCAATTGAGAATTCAACATCTCTTCTAGGAGGAAGACTAGGAAATTCCTCGGGAAACACATCACCAAATTCGCTCAAAATAGGTGTGTCCTCTAGGATTGTTGCCTCCATAGACACAATCATCTGAGTCAGGTATGCATGCTCGTAGGGTAGTAATATCCACACATGAGATTATGGAGAAAAAAAATATTCATCTTACTCCTTGCACTTTTAAATAATCGGGGGTCGATTCTCCACATGGAGAATGATTTCCCTCTCACATAAATTTATGTTGGCTCTATATAAGGAAAGACAATCCATGCCATGAATTGCATCAAATTACACCATAGGGAGTATGAATAGGTTCTATTAGAAGTTTAATCCACATATTATAACAGGGGAGGAGTTATATTCCTGGGATGCAATGATTGCCCCATTTTCTGTACTCCCTGACACCATCAATTCCATGATTTGTGGTGGTGTTGGGACTGTTCTATTAAACTTTCAAGATATAAAAGAATGCGTAGAACCTGAATCAAAAAGTATGTTCACTATTCTTGAGTGAATAACTAGAGTACTTGTCCCAACTCCGTTGTAGGGGTTAACTTAGGTAGCATTGATGGAAAAAGCTCACCCTTGATTCCTTGGAGGTTGTTGGTTTCCTCTGAAAACATTTGGCATAGGGAACTGATTTTCAAGATGCACTGGTTCTTTGTAGTTGTAGCATCGAACCATCTGTTGAGGTTTGAATGAAGTGTTCATCTCCTCTATCGTATCAATGTGTCTTTCTTGCCGATAGTTACCAGCTAGGTGCCCTTCACTTCAACACCTAAAGAATTTCCTCATCCCTATCAGGAAATTTCCAGGGTGCTTTTTTTTGCACCTTTGGAAAGTGGGGTGTTGGATCTTCTTAGAACCATTGGATTTATCCATCAGACCCCCAACATTGAAGTCCACCTGACACATCTTATCCCCTTGATACCCCTGAGATTCTTCAATCTCCATTTCGACCTTGAGGGCACATCAGACAATTTCTTCATAGCTGTCGAAGCCACAGATCGCCAGCGCTTTCCGCATGCTAGGTTTCAGCCCAACAAAGAAGTGGTCAACCTTACATTCGGGGGTGAAAAAAAAGCTGGAAGCATATCGTGAAATCCTTGTGATGTTTTCCCCGTGCACTTCAATAGATTCCTCATCTTTTTCTTGTGGGCAAGGAAGTTCCTTTCCATCTTAAGTTGGAGGTTGAGTGGAAAATATTTATCAATAAAAATCTTCTGTAAATCCTTCCATTCCAAAACCTCGATCTCCTCCTCAGGCTTCACATTTTTGATCAACGTCAACCTTTGATCAGATTCACAGTCCATATAATAGGTATCCAGGAGGGCATTCTCTTGTTCAGAACATTGAATGATGGAGAATATCATTTCAATAGAGTTCATCAATTGTTCAGTGATTGAGGGATCATATGATCCATTAATAGTATGAGTCCTTTTTCTCATGAATATATCGATATTGACTTGTTCTTTATTAGGGTGGTGAACATTCTTCGTGAACCATGTTTCTTTTTTAATGCTTTAGTTTGCTGAGAGATAATCATGAAAAATTTTGGGATTCCCGCTCCCAATGGATTGGGCATCTCATTACTATTGGCACCACCTTGATCTTCACATCGGTTGTTAGCCCAAGTCCTCCTATCACCGACCATTGGATGGAATAAAATGAATGTTATGGCTAACACGTAAACGGTAATCTGAGGACAAAACTACCGACTTATAAATAAATTTTATTTCCTTAACATATGAATCTGTTGGCTATAGTATATGTTATCCTTGATCTACTTTCTAACATATATTCCTAGGTAATTTTTTTAATCCCATAATAATGGTTCATACTATTCTTGTGAATTTACCAAAGCATATCCCCTGGAAGTTTCATAACCAAGAGTTATTCAAGTCCCGTTGTCGTGCCCCAATTCTCGTTTGAGTCTAGCTCAAAGTGGTGTTTTCGGGTTTTATCCCTAGGATACATCTGTTCCAGAGCTGCCTCTACCTGCTCGTATCCAAACAGGGATGTATTCGCCTGATAAACTAGTTTATCAATAATCACAAAAACATAGGGATGTTTTTATTAAATGTATTTTTTTCTCTAGGTCTCTACTAGGATTTTCTAATCCAAATCCCAAAAAAAACTAAACCTAATCCTCTCATACCAACTATGACAACCCGGATCTTTTATTACACAATTAAAAAACTTTATTACATAAACTTCATATGATACAACATATAATATTGAGATGTATAGTGTATTTTGGGATTAGGATCATTATATAATAACTTAAAACATTAAATACAACATCTTTATTGAAATATTGATTTTCATGACCACTACATTCCATTGTACTTAGCATTCCATGGGATAACCTGAGGACATGCGTAAGAAAAGGGGGAGCTATAATGCCTATTAAGGGAATAATCATGGAATAACATGAGTAATAAAATACATGTTAGAAATAGGAATATCAATAGAGAACAAGAGAGTCATAAGCATAATGGCATGATAAATCATGATAATCATAAAATGAAAATGTGGCAACAACACTAAACATGGAATTAGCATGAGACATGGATCATTGCAAATGGAGCATGAGTAAATACTCATTGCACAAGAAGAATGATTAAAACCTCATTGCACATGAATTATCATGAGTAAACACCCATTGCACATGATTTATCCTGAAACTATACATTACTCAATGTATTGGGGCACTATAAGGGCACACCCTTCTTAAACATTTCATTTCATTCATAAGTGTGCCATATGGATCATAAGACACTGAATCATTCAACATAATATTTTATTACACAATAAACGAATGTGGAATACATACATTAAACTCTTTAAACATTATTTAAATGTTCATAAATGTTAATACCCTCGATATATAAATGGGCATGGTATTCAATACACAATGAATTTGGTATGGAAAAGCGCGGTGCAATTTCTGCTGCCTAACAGCGTGACATAAGAACTCATAAAAATTGTTGATGAGATAGAAAAGGGTGTATCATCATATTTACATGACTTGGAAAGTAAGGGGGTCATATAGATACATGTCCCAACAAATATATTTGAATTTAGATTCATGATACAAAATAATTGCTTAAATGTAAATGAGGAGAGAGAAATTACATTCGAAATTTCGACATAGTAACGGGTGTACATGGGAGGCATTTAATGAGATAGAAATGGGTCCACCATCATTAAAACCTAAATAGGTAAGTATGGGGTGGTGAAATACAACTCCCCAACATTTAATATTGAAATTACAAGGGCATAACAATTTAAATAATATTCTACCAAAATGAGAAAGGAAGAAAAACCCTTACATGGATGTGTGCTTCCAAAGGCTTGAGAGAGTATTGAGAGAGGCTTATTGGGAGCATGGGGAACATTGGGAGGATTATAGAGAGAGGGGGGAAGAGAATGGACTAACTCCAAAGGCATAGAGTGAGGATGAAGTGGGAGCAAAGGTGGTTTTATATAGGAAAGTTGAGGTAATTATTTATTATTTAGGTTTGGGACTCATCATATTAAACTAATCCAAACCAAAAACCAGCCCATGGTTTTTGCCCAATGTTTTTGGAAAAGGTAAGTGGAAGGAAATATTTTATAAATCCAAATTCTGAGCTTCTTAAAATAATGTTGTTGCTTTTGTCGAGGTGAGTCACACTCCCAAGGAAATCAATTTAAATAGACATGATGTTTAATAAACATTGAAGGGTCCATTAATGCTTTTTAAAATAACAAAAACAAACCAAAAATCACATTATTTTAATGGTAAACCATATATTGGACGAACATATGTCTTATAGTATTTTATTACATCACTATTGGTTCATTATAATGTCATAAAACACATTATATATTTAAACGGTATTTAATTTTTACACAAAACATTCACTATCTCTAAAAATTATGAAATATTAACCACAGATAATTTTGATATCATGATTCTAGAAATAATATATATTTTATATAAATACTTTTATAAATATTTTAATTTTAAATATCGACATTTATAAAAAATTCACGGGTTTTGAAAAAAATGGCTTTCAAACCATAATTAAAATTACGACTGAATTCATAAAATTATACAATTATTTATACTTAATAAAATCTAATTTAAAAATAATATTATTATTTTATTATAATATTATTTAATTAAAAAATCCATTAATTCATCAAAATATATTTCTTAGTTGAATATTAACTAAAAACACAATTTGTGCTTTAAAACCCATCTACAAGGTATCAATAATAAAATGTAGGTATATTAATTATTATGTACAAAAAAATGTACAAGACCATAGTGATAATGTCTTGTTACATAATCCCTTAAAACACTCTCAAAAGGCCGAAGGGTAAGGTGTGTGTTGGTGACCAAGTCTTGGGGTGGCTCGGATAACATTGCTCGGGTGGTAATCTCTATCATCTTCCAATTCTCATGTAGGCAGTTCCACTCTAGCATAACATATTCCTGTTAGGCTTGGGATTGGACAAGAGCAAAGCCAATAGACACATCCTCCTTTCTGATCTCTAAAAAATGGTCTTTGTATGGGGCACGTCTATTGGATGAGGCCATTAGTTGCTTTTTCTGAGTAAATTGGATTTGTTAAATTCCTATATTTATACTAATCATGTGATCACTATTCAACGGCTACATTAACAAATATCAAAATTATTAATAGTATTTTAAAATCCAAATACATAAAACAAATTAATTTGATATTTTATATAAATATTTTACATAATTTGAAATTTATTTAGATCAAGCAGGATTTCCATTAATGAAATTTTGGGTCGTTACAAAAACACATACGAAATAGATGGGATAAACTAAAAATTATAAAAAGGAAGGAAATTTGATTTAACTATGTCATTGGAGGACAAGTAAAAATAATTCCCTGATAATAATAATAAAAATTCACATGTAGTCATCAATCCAATATATCCAATAAATATATAAAAGCAAAATCACTGTATTTTAATATTAAAGAATTCAAAACTCATGGTGGGGTTTTATTATAAAAACATGACATTATTCTGTACAAAATTCATTTAGAATTTCGTAAACATATATTACAATGGTACTTCAAAATTCATTTTAAGATTCATTTAAACCAAAATACCACACAAGAAAAAAAAATTAATGTTCAAATGGAATTTAGAAAATGGAATTTTCTTTTACGAAATTGAACACAAGGGAAAATTTCATTTATAGCCTAATATGAATGATTAGAAAGAATTATAGGAATTTTAAAATTTAATTATAAAGGGGTAACATTACCCATCCCAACCAATGTGCGTATTTTATTGAGGGTGTCATCTTCTAATTGTAAAAAAACTCAATGAGTGTGTACAAATGTTCATTGAACAATTCGATATGAAGAAAAAAATTAGAAGTCGGTGTTCGAAAAAGGCCTAATCATAGAACAAAAACACTATTAAAAAATATTTAATGTGTTTGAAAATGTAATAGAACACCTACCTCGTACATATTATATTACTCTCATCAAATATCAAAGTCTGATGTGGTCAGGTTTAGAAGAAATCCATGAAACGTATATCTTCCCTTAAATTAAAGAAAAATGGGGTCACACAGAAATGTTACATCTGATAACAAAATAAATGAGGGATGGTATAAAAGGAATTTTATATTACTGATGTAGAACCATAGATGCAAACCGAACCTAATTATTGATTTATATGATTGAGTTTTCGTGAGGACAAGCTGTGGGAGGATGAGGAACCCACGATGCATAGAGAAGCCTCAAATGACTGGTGGAAGAAGAAGAAAATGAGGGATTTAGATTTAAGGATCATTAAGTGCATTTTGGTAATATAATCCTCAAAACTAGTTCACACTGTTTCGCTATAATATTTGAAAAAACAGTACATCGACCCTGAGACACCCATTCCTTAAGAAACAACCTCACATGGTTTGACCTACATGGTCACCCTAACCTTGTTCCAACTGTGAAATGATTTTTTGTTAGGTACAAACTCAGTGGAACTAATTTTTTGGTATGGGGAAATGGTTTGGGTAAACTTTGTGTAATCCTTTTGTGGTTTTTCTACTCATCTAATTTAGTCCACACAACATTATTTTGAGGTCTGCACAATTTTAAATGAATTGTGTGCCCTATGAAGTCCTTCCAAAATTGTTATTTACAGACCCTGGTGCATCCAAAAATAAATTTTAAATAAAAGGGACATTTTATTCCACTAACTTTGTCCAATAATAACACATTTAATTGGTCAAACTCTTTTAATTTAATTTTGATGCTCGGTTTTCAAAATTTCTAATCCAAAAAATTCCAAAATTCAATTTCTTTTTTAATTTCATATGGTTCAAAAACATGGGTCATTAAACATGTGACACATCACAAAAAGATCCATAAAATGACCATGGGTCATTAAAAATATATTAGAAAACATATATTTCTTCAAAATTAATATAATTTAGGTGATGAACCCATGATCATGTAGAAATTATTTGAACCACCAAACTAAAACATGCCTAGAAGATGCAAAAACATACTCTTTCATATTAATATTAACTATAAATAATTAATATATGTGTAATCACGATTTATTAATTAATAGTATGATGTTAAATAAAATTGAATAATTTTATTATTAATTTTAATAATAATATAAAATTTATTTTAAATGGTGTTAGAGAACTTCTAATGATGATGAAGTCTATGATAATGGGTCATTTTCCAATCCCACATTGAAATTTAGAGTATTTATTTTAAACATAAATTAGGGTAAATTTTTTATTTCAATCTAAACCCCAATATAATTTCTTATAGTCTAGTTATTTCAGTATTTTACATGTATTATTACAATTTTACTCCCACACTTCAATAATCAACTGAAAGGATTCTTGTAATTGGAACTGAACTTATATATACATTTTCATCGAAAATATTTCTCTTCCATGTCCATATTTTGTTATATTATTTTATAAATGTTATTCTATATAATTATCTTATTTATTAAGTTCATTTATTATTTTTCATGAATAAATTTTTAGAATTAATGAATGTCATCGTTATTTTAATATTTTCTAAATAGGTCATTTCATATTATGTTTTATTTTCATTATAATGGTATTAAATTAATCATTTTAATGCATTCAAAATGAACTATTTATATCAATGTATTTTTTTGTTTTATCTATAAATCATCATGTTCATGTTTTCATTTAATTTAATGTAATTTTTATTCAATTTTTTTATAAATTATTCATTTTTAAACTAATTTAAATCAAAATTTATAAAAATTTGCATCAAATTTTTTCTAAAAAAAGTCCAATACTCTTATAAATGATTTTATCTCTATTTTAATATCCTTTATTATTTATTATGATAATATGGGAATATAAAATATTGATATCATAAACATACTTACATTAGAGGACATATGATACTGTATTTTCCATGTTTTCATGAAACCCTTTTTCATTCCCATTGGTAATCTACACTATGAAGGAATTATGAATGTTTTCTCTTTCATGTAGAAAAAATATTAATGTTCTATATTATGTAATAGTTGATTCCTTAATCATATATCCCTTTAACGCATTGATCAAATATTTATATCTCATGATTTGAAATTTAATAGACTTGGGAGTGAAGCCAGTACACTATCTAAATCCTTCCAATATATCTATGGGAATGGAGAGTGAATCCAATCAAATATGGGACTCTGTTCACTATACATTTTTATTTAATATTTGGTCCAATACATAATAAATTACATTTTATTATTATATATTTTTCATATTTTTATTTTTATTTTATGATTTCATCTCTCTAAATTTTTGAAACAAGTTTCCACTCCAAAAGGATTCAATCCTTACATTATACCAAAATACATTTACCATGACTCATGTTTTATGATTTATGTTTTTTAGATATGATTCGGTCATGATATATCCATGAAAATTGATTATGTTCTCATTTAAATATTCTAAATTTATTTTAACATATGAACCTCAGCTATTATCTCATTTTTTACCCCTAATGAGCATCAGAGCTCACTCTTTATTATATTTTCAATCCCCTGGTTTTGAAGAAGAATATTATGAATAATATATCTAGAATGTTTTTATGTATGAATAATATATGTGGGAGTTGTCTAATAACATTTTAAAAATATATTTACTATATATATTTTCTCAATAGACCCTAACCTTATATTTTATGGTGTGTGTTTTATTACAATATGTGGAGAATATTCATGTAAAATTGTTCAATATGTATGTACGTTATGGTTACATCATCTCAAAATCCCAATCGACCCGTATCACAATCATATTTTAATGAATCACATACAACCCATATCACAATCATCTTGGGAGGTATCAAATATAATCCATATAACAATTTTCATTGAAGTAATCACATGTGACATCATAGACTCGGGTGCCACTCAAAGGTTACTTGAGCCCAATTGGTCATATGGCCTCAAGGGAATCGCCCTAAAATCCAGAGGAAGTTGGATTGCAGTGATGGCGTATAGTGTGTTTGTGGGGAAACTATTCACTAATTAATAGAGATAATAAATGGTATATATATAATAAAATATAAATAGAAAAACTATTATGGAAAAATGATGGAACAATCATAACAGACATGAATAATAAACAACTGAAGAGACTGGTAATCATATAAATAATCTGATGATACATTTCATGTTCTAAAAATATATAAAATATCGAGATAAGGATGAAGTGAAAAAATTATATAAAAAAGAAGAAAAAAACAATCCAATCATCCTAAGATCCATATCAGTCATCTGCAACAAATCTATTATATATTTGAGGAGATGATCAAGTGTCCAAAGTGGTACGATTCAATTTTTTGACACCAGCATACATATAATCATACTAGGTTCCAATAATGTACCAAATAGGGTGTGAGATAAGTCTAAATAGGAAGCATCCAATGACATGTATAATGTCCAGTCTGTGTAATAAAAACTAAAATAGTGTCAAAGAATACATGTATAAAAGTAAATAATTATAGGAAGGTAAATATCCAAGTAACTTATTTAGCCTCACCTGGGGTCTAAACATATATCCATTTCATTTATTAACTATGTTACTATTTATATATTTAATTCACAGGACATAAAACCAGAACTACCATCCATACATGGTAATAATAGTTAAAGGATCTCTGGTATAACATGACATCATGTAGTTATAATAATAATGTAAGGGATTCAAGGTAACGAACATGGAATCTATGGAATTAGTGTCAATAAAACATTTGTAATAATATACATCCTGGATAAACATGTGAGAATATAATCCATGGAGAAACATCAATGGAATTACACAATAATGTAATTCTAACCGAGTCTATGGAATTAATCATAGGTGAAATGGGTAAGAAATTATTGTGTCTGATGGGTGTAACCATGGCACCTCATGTCCGTAGATTTCATGATGGATTGAATGAGTGTATCCAAGGATTCTTAGTATCTAATTGATTATGGGGGATCTTTTAGTTTCATATAGGGAATCCAGAAGTATAAAATGATTATGTTCCTTAGTGGGTATCTTCTTGGGCAACTGACATCCCTGAATCAGAATGGAGTCCATGAGTGTTGATGGCATTCCCCTGGGGATCCATGGCCATCTCGAGTCTGAAAACCCCTCCTGTAATGAATATGTATATACGTAGTAGGAATCATATTATAAATAAATTTAATAAAATATTCCATGTAATATTCCTTCATTATAATCATTCAAAGGGGTTCATTCCATACATTTCATTAGAAGTAAAATGATAATGCATAAGAAACCATATAATAATTAACTATGCATTATTCCATTTATTAGGTTCAATTTTATTCCTTACGTCAATCATGTAAAGGTGTTCTATGGATGTACATCCTATTCAATCTATTTCATTTAATTATTCCATTCACATACATATTATACATTCCAATTTAACAATTTTCTGGTTAATTGATTATTTTCGTGTATTCTCCTTAGAAGGTCAATGTGAAACTAACATATTCAAGAGCTATTAAAAAACTAATTTAATTTTCTAATTATTATTGAAGGCTTACCATTAGTAGGATACAAGAAAATCATGCCTAAATTGTGGACCATATGTACAAAAAATCCACAAAATAAATAATTAATGGAAACACCCTACCAGGGGGGTTGGCATTGAGGTCATAAACTCTAATGATGAATAAACTATTTAACATGAGACTTAGAATACTATAATAATTACTATGATTTTGAAACATCTTTTCTATAGGCCACACTTAATGAAATAGGAAAATGAAATGTTACAGAAATTTACAAAACAAAGAAACATGAGGGATGTATTATATAACACCTACTTCATACTCATATGACTCTCCTCATCTAGTATCAGCCTCGAGTGTGGCATGAATGGAATGATATTTAGAGAACATATCAACGCAGTGAATATAGATCATATGATCATATATATAAATAGTTACATTGATAGAATGGAGTATGAAGAATACATAAAAATGAATTATGTTCCTACCATAGAAGATCTAATGAGAAAATTGGAATCTTTGTCAGACTTCAGATAGAGGAGTTCATTCAATTCGTAGGTTCAGAAAAAAAAGGAGCCCAATGGTTAGGGAGATCCACTGCATGCTAGAGAAATAGGGAAAATAAGGAGGGTGGTTGATTTAATTAGATATTAAGGTGAAAAGAGTAATTTTATCCAAAAATTATGGGTGACATAGTTTGGGAACACGGTTGTCCAATCCTTGTTCCAACGATGTTCCAAATGTTATGCTAAGTGGGTATTTTCATGGTTAAAGAAACCATGAACCAACTGTGAAAAAAACATATGAAAAAATTTATACTATTTTATCATTATTTTGAACCCAAAAATGCATAATTTACCTACCCTTGTGGGATTCTCTAGACCATTGTCCACCCTACATAGTTTAGAGAGACAATGTGGTTTGTGTCGTATGGTCCATACTATTCATGTAGCCCAGTTCTTTACTCCACCAGCTGGGGTTTCATGCTCATAAAGAGACCTTGACACCCCATAAAAGTTCAATAACTTAATTACAATCCATATTAGGTCTATAAAATGTAGTTAGACTAAATTTAAAATGATCAATACATGAGTGAAAAAACAGGGTCTTACAGTCTTCCCCCTTAAAGGAACTCGCCACCAAGTTCACCTTCCAAGGGTGATGAAATAATATCTGACAAAAACTCCATCCAATGAGAATTTATGTGGACCTACCACATCAATGTCTTATGATAGACGAGATCATGCTTCCATAAGACTTGTACTATAGGGAAAGACCGACCTTGAAGGGCCTTCATGTTGGGATCAATAATGTGTATGTGATTCTACTCAAATGAAGTATCAACACATAATTCAACCTCTTTAGGATAAGAAGTATGAGGCCGACCAGCTAGATAATGAAGAAGAAATGAAAATTTGAAGACTCTATCCTTGGAACAATACCTCTAATATAGTAAAAACTTATTGGCTAATGTCTTGACTCTCTCCCACATAAAAATAGTCATAAAAATTTCAATGGATGCATACCTTGCCTTTGAATACATATTTTACTAGCCCAAGGAGATACCCACATGAAAACATGATCTCCCACCAAAAACTCTTGAGGTAATCGACAATTATAAGAATATGATTTATGTCTATATTGATTAATAGTCATATGAATCTAATCAGTTGAAACTATTCCAAATTATTCTACACAAGACGAGGACCAAGAAAAATACCTCTCCTGCCTCTAGCCAGCACAACAATGAATGACATGACCTAACATAAAATGTTTCAAAGGGAACAATCAGAATTGTTTACATAAAGCTATTATTCTTTGTGAACTCAATGAGAGGAATGTTCTTCTACAATGCACCTCCAAAATCAAGGATTCATGCACATATCATATCCTCTAGACCCTCTATCATTCATTCTGACTGTATATTTGTACGAGGGTAAAAATTTGAGAATTGAAGCACATATGTAACTATATGATTCTTCAACCCTTATAAGAACCATCACATTAAAGAATAATAACTATATGAAATGATATTAAAAAGGAACTCATGTAGCTAGATGATAACAGAACACTTTTTTCCCTTCACCTACTGATATGGGGAACTCCTAGTGATAATTTTTTTGTACATCGATTCATACCAGGCCACCTATTATATTGTCACATATACCAATTGATCATACATATTTTTAGATGAACTACCCACTAAGTAAAATGGGAAGCACACATCTGTTTCTCTATCATATCTATAGGGACGCAGAAACTTCCATGTACACACAGGATTTCATCCCTATCCATTGACCAATCTAGAGGCGAGTCATCTTGTGAAATACTCTCATAGATCACTAATCCTTTAGTATCTAAAAACTACCTATTAATCACTGTCTCAAGGAGTGTAGTGGTAAATATCATGGATGAGAGATTAGACTTCACAAAAATACCCATAAACTCATGATGTATCTCAGAAAATAGGGACACCAATTTTGATTCATCACAAGATTCTTGTATGGGATATGACTGAGTTTTTCAACTCAGTGCATCCACTACTGCATTTCCCATTTCAGGCATATTATAGAGATCCAAATAGACAAAATTAATACAATCAACCCATATCCACCTTCTGAGGTTCATGTCATGGAATTTAAAGATATATGTGATGATGTTGTAGTTTCTATTCACTAAAAAGTACACACCGATCAAAAAGTGTTTTTATCAACACAAGGTGTGGACAACTACTACTAGAATAGGGTTGTGCATTGGGTAACATATACAATGAGGCCTCAACTGTTGATATCTTTACAGAATGACTCTATCATTCTACATCATCAATAATACTAGGTTGATGCTTGATTCATGACAAAACCCAAGAGAACCTCGTACCTGCTCTACAATAATCAGAATAGGTGCCACAAAAAGTCTCTCAATTTTCTCCTAAATCGATTTCCCACACTATTATAGCCAGAGGAAGATAACAAACATAATTTTAAGACTAGTAAAAGGTTCTAAATTTCATGTTAATTACTATATAAAACACATGTAATATCCGCCCAATCCTAGGAAACTCCTTATATCAAACATGTTATTGGGATTCTCTTATGAAACAACAACCCTAACCATCTCTAGGTAAACAAAGACTCATGTTTTTGAGATTATATATCTGAATAAGAGATCTTTTTCAATCTAGAATTCGAAAATATCAATCATGACCTAATGATGATTTCCTCTCAATTTACTCAGAATGATATCAAGGTTTATAAAATAACCAATATGAGTGTGAGAATACACTAATATTTCTACCAAAAAGAATATTAAAACATAATAAAGATAGGAATGAAATACACTATTCATCATAGACATGAAAATGGTAGTCTCATTCGTAATACCGAATGGAAAAACAAGATTCTCATACTAACCATACATGCTATGGAAAGTTGTATGAGTTATGTCTGATGACCTGACTTGCACCTGACGATATCCTGATCATAGGATGATAATAGAAAACACCTCTGTTCCACGAAGTGAGTCCAAGATATCATATATATGAGCCAATGGAAATCATTTCTTTACTATAATTTGGTTCAACCATATATAATCCTCATATAAATGAAGGTTCTAATCCTCCTTATTAGTGAAAACATTTGTGAACCCCAAGAGGAAGTACTAATTTTTGTATCATATGAATCCTCCAACTATCACTTGAGCTCTAAGAGCTCAGTAGTTTCCATCATATATAAAGGAATGGAAACTATAGCTACTCTAGGAAGAAGTTCAATCATAATATCAACCTCTATTTCTATATAGGTATGCTAAGAAAATAAATTTTATAGACATCTTGAAAATGATCTAATACCAATGAGAAATATGCCTAATGTAAACCCTAATCCTCTATTAAGAGATTATAAATTTGGTCGACCACTCCACCTATCCCAGGAAGCCCTGGTCCATCTATACTATTCGGGACATTCTACTAACCCTTGTGTAGATAACTGCTTCCCTCTATTGATGTAAATGATACCCTACAATGATATTTTTCTACAATGGTGTGATATGGGACTAATCTATCCATCATCATAATGAAATCAATGCTTCTCATCTCAAGAAAAAATATGTCTCACTAGAAAGGGTAACTGGCTACCCCACGGGGTAGTCCCTACAATAGCATATTCCCTCCGATCATACTCCCAAAGGTGTATCTAATGTCATTATGAAAAAATAATACTATATCTCCAGCTTGATACATTACATGATATATAAGGAGACGATGGAGTGTGAAGCACCTATGTCAAATAATGATGATAGAATAGTTGAGGCTTCTTGAATAGTACCATGTACTGTCCAATAGTTTGATCCTTGGATATTGACTGTAATGAATGAAACTTACATAATCCAATTCCATGTGCTATAAATTAACTAACGATCATGAATTATCTTCCAGAACTACTAATAATCATATTTCTGGATACTATGGTCATGAACTCTTCCACATACAGTCTTAGTGGTGTAACTCCACCCCCCCCAACTGATGCAATATAAAATGACCTTCCCATGAAGGGGAGCTAGTGTAGAACCTCTTCCACATGAAGATGATCGAAATATCCAAAGTAATCTCTGAACATTCCTTATATGACCACATGAATAGAACTATAGAGGGCATCTATCACACTAAATCTGCATGTTCCCTTATCGTCTACACATATGGCATGACACATAGCTATTAGTATGGGTACTCTGACTGCCACTTCGCTTTAGAGAATCCTTAAGGGATCAATTCCTGCTATAGAAATAACTACTAACTTATTGAGGCACTAATCATATATAACTCATACTGTCTCCTTCTTACATGTTGTTCTCAGTAATAAGAACGATATTGTATATCTTATAATTGGTTGGTAGGATGATAAAATTCACCTTAGTAAAGATTGAATGTTGGATCCCATCATCGAATCAAATAGCATGAGAAAGATCATCACTGACAAGAAGCAACTACAAGAACTTAAACATAATGAAACATGTTGAATAATCCATGACATAAATGTCACCCTTATATAGACACATGAACTCTCTAGATCAGTTGACTATCATCATCAGAGGAAAGATGTAATCGCTGATGTTAATTTGGAAGTTTGCCCATATCATTCATTGATGGTGGAAAACCTATGTAATTACATCCCATCTACACGTGGATGAATAACACAACATTAATATTTAATTCAGGACCCTTCTATCTAGAGGCATAAACATATTCTAAAGGATAGAAAAGGTGCATATTGTCAAGACTCATCATCCTTTGGACCACCATCCCTCGAGATGGTAAAAGGATGTTGTCATAGAAACTCATGATCTAGATCATCCATCGTACTTTCATGTATTGTAGAACCTTTCAAGGACAACATCAGATGTAAGAAACTATCACAAAGATAAGTGTTTGTTCTGAGATTAGTTAAAAATATGTGGTGCCTCAATTAGAATATATGCATGTAATACCGAAATCATAGGGAAACTTACATCTAGATCATGGTCAACGCAATCATATTACTAGTAATACTAGCATCTTAAAGCCCACCATACCTAGAGCATAGTCATCACTAACCTCCTCGAACATGACCTGAGGACTTAATGGATGAATTGGTTTAAAACATCCAATAACACACCTCATAAAAATAATTAAATCATAAATATTTCAATAACATAAGTTGAATATAATGAAAAGGCTCACTACCCATTCCAAACATAAAAATAAACCATTTCTAAAGTACATATACATTTTATCATTTTTGAATAATACACAATAAATTAATAAAATAGACCCCCAAAGAGCGTATTAGTATAGTTCTTTTGGAAACATGGGAACCAATATTCTTAATCAGTTAATGAAATTCAATATTTCCAAAAAATATCCCCCTTACCAATTCAACTTAAAACAATTTCTTCATAACCTGGATAAAGGAAACATACGAAAGGGGTAAGATTGAATGATCAATAAAGGAAAATAAAAGAATTATATTATCATTACATGAACATAAGGGAATGAGAACATGATCTTATTATTATAAGATAATTCCTTTAATACATAATATTATAGACATGAATCATGGAATAAATATTTGTGTTCATGAATCAAAATATGACTGGGAACATAAGCCACGAAAGCATAACATATAAATAATAGACAGAATTGTTGAATACACAAGAAAATATACCATCATGAACATTTATATGTAGAAATATGTTCAAAAATTATTTAAAGGACTAGAAATTTGTCCCTTTGATTGTAATGTACTGGAAATACCATATAATTATTTTTTTAATTATATGGAATTATTTTGAGACCGAAAAATCTAACAGAGTGCAATTCTGAGGTTCGGAGTGCTCGGAATGATCTGTCGATGTTTTGTTAATCTTTAATTAGTGCACGTAAGTAGTTTTCCAAAAAAGTGGAATATCTACCAAGCGGTAACTGGAATTAGAAATCTGAGTGAACTATTGTGCTTAGGTTGGTGGGTTTTACCTAGGTGTCACATAAGTTTAGTCGGCAATGGCCTCCTATGAGAAAACCTAATAATGGGTTATTATTTTTTCAAATGCATATAACTCATGAAAGGTAACTCGAATTAAAAATATGAGACCACCAATGAGCATGTGAGGGTATGCTCTCTTTATCCAAATATTAAGATTGGCCTGCGTGGGCCATCACTGAATGTTATTTCTTGGATGCAAATAAAATAATTAATTGAATATTATTTTATTGTAAAATCCATAACATTTAAATGGTCTCTTAGATTGGAAATCTAGGAGTATCGTTGGGTTTTTTGGGGCATGTTCCACTTAGGTAGAGCCTAACCTAAACCAGCGCGAGTCAAGAGAGACTGTTAATAATTTTCTGAACTTTTTTTTCGGGTACGTTCAGTAAATGCGTGGGTGGAATTTTATAACTTTTGAACAATTTATCAGATTAAAAATCTGAGGTCACCATTGAATCCACAGCATCAGGATTCGCTTATGGGAGACTTAACTTTTACTACAGTCGGTCTAGAAAATAATGTTATGTTTTGTGATTTTTTGAATGAAATTAAATAAAATAATTTTGTTATTTTATTTCATATCCTCAAATAGAAAAGTTGTGTGTGGGGATGTCGGTGTGTCAAGCCTTTTAATGGATTCACCAGCCAACCATATCTAATGATGATGTTGTAGAAATTATGATGTTTCCTAATTAATGAGACCCATTATTTCCACACGTCGTTACTTACCCTCCACCTCTCCTGTATATATTGAGCTTGGGGAGGGGTATCAGAGAGCTTTAGAAAGCAGTGAAGTTTTTAACGAACACCGTGATGCTGGACCCTTTGAAAACAAAGCCGAACTAGTGGGAGGTGACAGATGATGCTAAACCAATGTGGTACATGTGAGTGGTGTCTTTGGGAGCCATTCGCTGGAATGAAGAACACGATCCACCGTCAAGCGTGGAAGTCTCTCCGATGTTTTGTGGTAGGGGGTTCAAATAATTTATTCATTCAAATTATTTTTGTCTTCTCTTTTCTTGAATAACATGAAGAACGTGGGACAATTGAGTAATGGGTTGACTCATGATTCATTTCTCTTTATAGGAGGTTATTTTTAGGAATCATTGGTGGTTAATCTTGGGTTCAATTAAACTATTTATTGAACTCCCTTTATATCCTCCATATTATGAGCTAACACGGAGGGTGTGGGCCTAAAGAACCTGGCCCGAACCCTCAACAATCTTTATTTCCTTGCGCCACCATGAAGCACTACAAGCATGTCAACGCACACTATAAGAGGAGGGTTGTGGCTCGTCATCTATGGCAAATGGAGGAGGTGGCTGGAACTACTGTTGGCTCTGGGAAAGAAGGCAGCACGACTGGTGTACCGTCGATGAACAACAAGTGTGGTTGTTGCTACAGCGGGCCGACACCCCCGATCTGGGCTACCGTCCTTGCACCGTGCCACCACCCTTAGAGTGGAAAACTTCCATCTGAGTGGGATGATACCCTTGGACAAGGATACATCCTTTAGACCAGGCCACTACACATGTGGGCCACCACCCTCTGACTGGGTAGTTGCCCATGCGGGTTGCCGCCCAGCAGGCCCCCGCCCCACGCGGGCTCGGATTCCTCATTGCAGGCCACCATATTTTGGTTGGGATTCCCTTTCTGGACACCCCTCTTGCAGGCTAGACCAGACATCTGTGCACCGGGCCTAGTCCCACCCAGCCTAGCCCCGACTGAGTCAGGCCAGGTCAGTCCGAATGGGTGATGCTGGACCCGGAAACACTTAAAGGGGCATATCATGAGAACCATAAATCTAATTGGTGAACTGTCTACAACTTTGGGATCCTTGAATGGGTAATATCCTTTTGATATACTGCCCTTGAGTTTTGGAGAAGGTTGGAGTATGACTGGGTTGGATTGAACCTGAATTTTACTGGGCCCTCTGAGCTGAAACAATTATAACTCACAGACCAGGCGTCTGACTGACATGCCATCAGTCGTGTTGGAACTCTTACAGCATGGCGGTCCTTTGTGTTACTCTTTTGTGGAGGTTATTGGTGTTCAAGGAACGACTGATAATCTTGAGTGACAGATTCTACGGAACTCGAGCGCATCGGGTGTGGGGAAACCTGTGGCATCCTGCAACATGAAGAAAGAACATCGATCCTAAATGGGTATAAATCTACCGATCATATGTGTGTCAGATCCTATCTGGGTTAGTGCTCAATGATCCTATGTGGGTAAGTGTATACCGATTATGTGTGGGTTAGTTCTTGTATTGGTCGGCTGGGGTTAGTTAACTATCGATCCTATGCAGTTCAGCAGGGGTTAGTAACCTATCGATCCTATGTGGGTTAGCAGTAGTGCTTCTTAATAGAATTAGATGATCTATTTTACATCTAATAATTTTTATTTCTGTACTTATGATATACCTGATTGTGAGGTGAGTCTCTTACCTGTGTGGTAGTTCTATCATCGTGGTTTTAACTGTCCGATACTTCTAGCTTCGCGGTGTTACATGTGTGGTACTTCTACCTTTGAGGTATCATCTTCATGGTGTTACCTATGTGGTACTTATATCATCATGTTGTTACTTGTGTGGTACTTTTATCTTCGTGGGGTTACCTGCGTGGTACTTCTAGCTTTATGGTTTTACCTCTGTGGTACTTCTACCTCTATGGTATCATCTTAGTGGTGTTACATGTGTGGTACTTCTATCATCATGGGATTACCTGTGTGGTACTTCTATCATTGTGGTGTTACCTATGTGGTACGTTTGCCTTTGTGGAATTGTTTTCATGCAGTTACTTATGTGGTAATCCTATCTTTGTGGTGTTAACAATGTGGTACTTCTACCTTTTTGGAGTTGCCTTCGTGGTGTTATCTTTATTGTGTTACCTGTGTGGTACTTCTACATTCGTGTTGTTACCTATGTGGTGTCCTTCCCTCATGTATGAGAATATTACATCTTGATAACATAGGTATATTTATGGCCATATACCTAAGTATAGTTGATGTATTGGTTTTTTGTTTTCCTTTGTGGAACTCTTGGAGACCTAAGGGGATCTTGGGGTCCCTACTGAGTATTTTTATACTCACCCCTACATGGTCTTCCCATGAACCATGTTGTTTCTGGTGTTGAATATGTACAACATTGATCGAGGTAGACAGATCTTGGAGTGGACGATGCTCAGAGGTGGACCATTTGACGTGATGTGATGTGGAGGAGATTGACGGACGTGGAGTGTTGTGGAGGCGATCTGTACCTACCCTACATGTTTGAAACTCATAGGATGACCCAATATATGTTTTACATTTTCTTTTAGTTGTATTTTACTTCCAGGTATACTGGTACTTTTACAACTGGGCTTGTATTCTGGCCCCTTTTTACTTTCTGCACTCTTTTACTTCATCAGTATACTTTGTTGTTGCATCTTACTGTGTTCTAGTGTGTGTGGTTGCTTCATGTTGTGTTCTTGGACTGTTTGTCGGTACAGGTGAAAATGGAAATTCTTTTTCGTTTATGGGATACGCCTTTCTATTGATAGTCACCAGCCCCTGGGTAGTCACGACACGGGCCCTGAGGGACGGGTCGTGTCAAAGTGGTATCAGAGGAGATCAGTTCTACCAAAGAACTAGGACTCTAGTCTTTTCTGAAGTAATTTTTAAGTGTTTTGAGTGTGTTTTTCAGTTCCAGGAGTCCAGTGTTGTTGCAGAAACCAATGCATCCATACATTAGGACCCTGAATTCTGATTTCCGACTCAGCGCATGAAAACACTTATTTCATGTGTTTTTGAAATACTTTTCTTTTGATTTCTTTGTAGTAATCTCACCAGGTATAACATAAAGACCATATCACACATATTCCTAATCAGGATGCCCCCATAAATACAGTCAATTATGTTTCTCAAGAGGGTACACAATGACAAACCACCAAGCGATGAGGCTCCGGTGCAGGGCCCTCTTATGGCGTTGGGACCTTCAGGTGGTGTACCATTAGCACCACCACCCATTGGGTAGCATTTAAAACTGACAGTAATGGTAGATGAAACATTTATCCTTAATGCCTCACATGGATTTATCATCATATACCCCTTAGGTTCCGAGGTGAGCCTGACTCACAGGCATTTGAGGACTGGCTTGAAGAGGTGGCCGATTGTTCTCTAGAGCTTCTACAACTTCAGTAGGATGACATGTCAGTAGCTAAGTATTCATAGAGGCGTACTGACCATTCCTGGTATTCGATGAATATGATACAATCAGTTCTTCGGGACTCAGACATCCAAGCATGGCATGTTTAAGGACATCTAAGACATCACTATTCCTCTATGCATTCCCTCTTATGATAGGGTGCTAGAGAGAAAGTTTCCTGTTGAATGTTCTTCAGCTTAGTGGATACAAGTAGTGATTGTAAGTAGTGGGAAATTAGGAAACTGGTGCCAGCCACATATACTTGGGCATATAAAAATGTTTCGGGAAGAAGATGTGTTAGGTAATATTGAATCTGCAGGGCTACGTGTCTAGAAGTAGTGCTCGGAGAGCTACATGAGGTGGTGTACATTTCTACACGTTACAACCACCCCCTTTTTGGTCCCCACAAATCTTAGGGACCTAGAAGACAGGCGAATGGAGTAGATTCATATTGTCCAGAAGTGTGACCCATGGGATCTAGGAATGATTTGATGAATGGTATGTGTCTACTACTATCTGCCATATTGATAGACATGGGTACCAATCATTCCTTCCATCCATGAATCTTGTCTAAGGACTAGAGTTTCCAGTTAAGCCAGTGATATGACCCTCACGTCTGGAGATACATTTGGGAGGAGACTCAATAATAACACTTACGGTAACTGTGTGATCAGACCCTCTAGGTGAAATTTTTGGTTGGAACCTCTTTGTGGAATCTTTGAGGTCGTATGACGTTATTTAGGGTATAGACTGGACATCCACAGTTCATACTCAAATTGACTATGTTAGGAAAATGATTATGTTTTACCTGCAAAGTTGGAATGGGATTTTCCTTTGTGGAAAAAAAGGAAACTCCGGTATCACAGGACAAAATCATATAAAGGACGGTGTAACCGATCACTCATGAGTCGGCCAACCCTACCCTCATGGAAACAAGAGTTTTCAGTTCCAAACATGAGTGGCAGAACATGGGGACAACTATTCAAAATATGTTTCTAGGATTACCTCCGCAAAGATAGCGGGCTATCTTCTTTGTCTAGGTTCTACCAGAGATTTGTACCCGATATCTCTTGGGTAGCAGAATTTTTGTCAGCTTTGATGAAAAAGGGGGATCCTTTCCTATGGACGGAGAAGTGTCCGTAGATATTTCAGGATATGAGTCAGAGACTAATGAGAATAACTATGCTACCCATGTCCTGGAGTTAGCAGCAGTGGTCTTTTCACCAATGATGTTACAGCACTACTTGATGGGAGTACATTTTACAATCTACTCTGATCACAAGAGTCTGAAGTATATATTATCTCCGAAAGACCCAAACCCGAGTGGTCGGATATATATAGTGTTCCTCCAAGACTATTACTTTGAGATAGTCTATACTCCTAGGAAGGGGAATGTGGTAGAAGATGGACTCAGTAAGCGGTCTGGTCTGTAGTTACTGAGTGTGGCGATAGAGCAGCGAGCTGGGTTGCAGAAATCCTTTATGGATAGAGATGGAGTAGCATACCTCCAGTCTATGAAAGTCACTCCCCAAATTTTTTGCATGTTTGGGAGGCACATCTTTGGATGTTGACTGTGAGACTCGACGAGATTTGATATCCTCAGGATGTTCTCCGGAAGAATTTTTTGTAGGTGGGTGGCACGTCGTTCTTTTCATAGTACGCACCATATTACCTGCGACTCTTCGGGGGAGGTATTTAGAAAATTCCATAAATTCCCTCTAATGGTAAATCCTAGAGTGGGGAAGATGTACCATGACCTCTGACATCAATACTGGTGGCCAGGGATGAAGAAGGAAGTGACAGAGTTTGTTTCCGGATGTCTCACTTATTAGAATGTGTAGACTGCACATAGCTAGAAGAAGTCTTATGCCTACAAGAGAGAGAGACCATTGGGGTTCCTAGAGGGGGGACCCCGTTTTCTTGTGAGTATACCCTCGACTGATACTACGAAGATTTTTCCAAGGCGGAAAGTTATCACTTATGTTTATCGGACCATTTCTGATACATCGGAGGGTTGGAGAGGTGGCATACCGCTTGGAACTACCACCACGGTTGGAGTGGATGCATGATGTCTTCTACGTATGCCATCTGAGGAGATATTTGCATGAACCTTCTAGAATCATCAAACATGGTGAGATTGACTTAGACGATGGGGAGACATTTATAGAGGTTTTAGTGTAGATTGAGGATCGATCGGAGCGGGTCCCTCATGGGTTGTCAATACCTCTGGTGCGCATTCCCTGGAAACACAGGAACCTCTAGGAAAGCACATGGGAGTGGGAGGCACAGATCTGTGCCCAGTACCTCCATTTGTTTCCCTTGTAAATCTTGTTGATTTTTGGAAAGTAAATCCATATGGTGCGGAGAATGTAATATTCCATAAATTATGTATAATTTTTTAATTATATGGAGTTATTTTGAGACCGCACAATCTAATGGCATGTGATTCTGACACCCAGAGTGCCCAAAATTATCCGTCAATGTTTTTTAAGAATTAGTTAGTGTGCATAAGTAGTTTTCCTAAAAAGTGGAATAACACTTAAATGGTTACTCAAATCAAAAATACAAATGCACTGTTGTTATCAAGATGGCGGGATGACCCTAGGAGCACCTTATGTTTAGTCGGTGCAGGTCTCCTGTCAGAAAACCCGAAAATGGCATAACAGTAAATAAATTAATTAATTAAAATTATTTTATTTTTCAAATGATTATTACTGAAGAACGTTAACTCATATTAAAAAACTGAGACCACTGTTGAACATGTGAGGTTATTCTCTCTTTAGGTAGATACTAACAATGCCCTTATGATCCACAAGTTTAAGTTAGCTTTTGGTGATAAATAAAATAATTACGTGAAATTTATTTTATTGTAAAATACATTACATTTAAACGGTAACTCGATTTGGAAATCTGAGTGTACTGCTGGGTTCATTGGGGAAGGATTCACTTAGGCAGAGCCTATCCTCGACCATTGTGGGTCGAGGGGGACTTTTAAATATTTTATGAATTTTTTTTGGTACATTCAGTTAACATGTGAGCAGAATTTTATAACTTTTAAACCGTTGTTCGGATTACAATTCTGAGGGCACAGTTGAATCCGCATTGCCGAGATTCGCTTATGGAAGGATTTACTTTGACCGTAGTATGTCCAAAAAAATGTTATTTTTTGCAAATTTTTAAAAGGAATGAAATAAAATAATTATTTTATTTTATTTCATATCCTCCATTGGAAAAGCGGTGTGTGGGCCCATCGGTGTGTCAAGCCATTTAACGGCTTGACCATCCATCATTAAGTAATGACGACGTTGTAGAAATTAGGAATCTTCTTGATTAATGAGATCTATTATTTCCCCACGTTGTGGCATACCCTCCCCCATTCCTATATATATATGGATCTTGCAGAGGGGTATTAGAGAGAATCACTAAGCAGCAAAGTGTTGAAGGAACACCGTGACGCTAGACCTCTGGAAAATGAAGCCGACGCAGTGGGAGGTGACAGATGATGCCAAACCAATGGGGGACGTGTGAGTGGAGTCTTTTGGAGCCAGTCATGGGAACAAAGAACAGGATCCACCATCAAGGGAAAATGTCTCTCCTACATTTCTAGGTAGGGGGATTAATTCATTTATGAAATCAAATGACTTTCCTCTTCTTCGTTCTTAAATAACATGAAGAACATGGGTTAACCGACTAACTGGTTGACCCGTGATTAATTTGTCATTACGGGAGGTTATTGCAGAGAATCTTGTGGGGTTAATCTTGTATTCAATACACTGTTTATTGAACTCCATTAATAACCTCCATAATATGAGCAAACGCGGAGGGTGCATGCCTAACGATCTCAGTTCAAACCCTCCGCTATCTAGCTATCCTTGCGCCACCTCAGAAGACCGTGATCACGTCAACACGCGCTGCAAGAGGAGGGAAAAGGCTCGTCTCCTACAGCGAATAGAGGAGGCGGTTGACACGACGACTGACCACAAGAAGGAAGGAGGCATGACTGCCGCACCGCCGATGAATAGAATCCATGACCAAATCCATGGTTGAGGGTGAACCCAACTCCGGCGTGATCTACGGTGACCGAGCGGCACCCACGCGGCGTTTCTTCCTCTCCAACCTAATGACATATGAGCCATTCAAGAATCTGGGTGATCGGGGGGTTACACCCTCCACGTCAGACCGAACCAGGATGCCACCCTCGATATGGGCGGGCGCCGTCGCACCAGGCCACCCCCTTGAACTGGGCCACCGACCTCTCATCGTGCCGCCACCAGTGGGTCGGGGCACCACCCTCGCACCGGGCCGCCGCCCTAGGTCCGGGCCACCGCCCTCACACCAGGCCTCTATCCTTGGATAGGGCTATCGCTCTCAGAGAAGGCCTCCACCCTCAGAGTGGGTCGCCGCCCTTGGATCGGGCCACATTCCCAGAAGGCCGCTGCCCCGGACCGGGCCGCCACCATTGCGGGCCGCTGCCCCACGTGGGTAGGGCCGCCCAATTCTAGATGGGTCGCCCTAGCATGCCACCACTCATTTGGGATAGACCAGACATCGACCCAGTAGGCTGAGTTCACCCTTTTCTAGCCTAGACTATGTTAGGCGGGTTCGGACAGGACCTGAGACCAACCGGACCCAGAAACACTTAAAGGGTCATATCTTGAGAACCAAACGTCTGTTAGATGAACCGTCTGCAGCGTTGGTATCCTTGGATCGATACGTTCATTTTGGAATACTCCAATTGGGTTTTTGTGAAATTTGGAGTATGGTCGGGTTGGATCGTACCAGAATCCAATCGGGCCCTCGGAGCAAAAACGCTTATAACTCACAGATTGGGCGTCTGATGGACACGCCGTCAGTCGCGATGAATCCTTATGACATGGCAGTCCTTTGGGTGACATATTTTGGAGCATTGTGGAAGTAGATGTGTGGCCAATAATCTTGAGGTTCATATTCTACGGACTCAAGATCACCGGGTGAGAGGAATCATGTGGCAGTCTGCAACGTGAAGAAAGAACATCGATCCAATGTGGGTCAGCATCAATCGATCCCATGTGGGTTAGATCCATTATGGGTCTGTACTCAGTTATCCTGTGTGGGTCAGTGCATACCGATTCTGTGTGGGTTAGATCCTTTGTGGGTCAGCACATACCGATCCAGTCTGGGTCAGATCTTGTGTGGGTCAGTGGGGGTTAGTAAACTATCGATCTTATACAGGTCAGCATTGGTTAGTTACCTATCGATCTTGTGCGTGTCATCATCTATGATTTTTTAAAGAATAATATAATCTATTTTATGACTAATCATCTGTACTTATATACATCAGTTATACCAGATTGTGAGGTGAGTCTCTTACTTATGTGGTACTTGTATATTTGTGTTGTTACATGTTTGGTACTTCAAGCTTCGTGGTGTTACCTATGTGGTACTTCTACCTTTTTGGTATCTTCTTAATGGTGTTACCTATGTGGCACTTCTGTCTTTATGGTGTCACTTGTGTGGTACATCTATATACGTGATTTTACTTATGTGGTACTTCTAGCATCATAGTGTTACATGTGTGGTAATTGTACCATTGTGGTATTGTCTTCGTGGTGTTAAATGTGTGTTAATTTTATCATTTTGGTGTTTCCCATGTGGTACTTATACCATTTTAGAGTTACCATCGTGGTGTTATCGTCGTGGTGTTACCTGTGTGGTACTTCTACCTTTACGATGTTACAAATGTGGTGTCCTTCCATCATGTATGATATGCGTATATATTGATAACTTATGTATATGTATGGGAATATACTTAAGTAGGGTTCATGTCTTGCTTTGAGTTTTTTATTTTTTGGGACTCTTGGATACCTACAAGGGTCTTGGGGTATCTATTGGGTATTGTTATACTATCCCTTTCAGGGGCTTCACCCATACCATGTTGTGTATAGTGCAGATGATGTACAACATTGATCGTGGTAGAGGAATCTAGGACAAGACATTGCTCATATGTGGACCATTTGATGTGACGTGACAAAGAGGATACTGATGGACATGGAGTGTTGAGGAGGTGATCTATACCTGCACTATAAGTTGGAACCTTAGAGGACGACCTATTAGTTGTTTTCCTTTTTTTCTTTTAGTTGTATATTTTTTCGAGTCGTACTTGTAATTTTACAGTTGGGGTTTTATTATGGCCCATTTTTACTTTCAGCACTCTTTTACTAAAATATTTTACTTTGTGGTGGCATCTTATTGTGTTCTAGTCTGTGTGTTTGCATAATGTTGTGTTCATGGACTGTGTGTCTATATAGGTTAAAAAGGAAATGCCTTCCTGTTTAAGGGATACACCTTTCTAGTGCTAGTTGCCAGCCCCTGGCCTATGGAAGGAGGGCTTGGGGTAGTCACGACACGGGCTCCGAGTGACCGTTCATGACATGCATAGAATTACGGATATGTAACAATTTTCACGCATAATTTTTTGATCATTCAATCAAGTTCATGCATATCATTGTGATCATGTAATCAGGTTGACAGTTAAATTTATGGACATGAATCCAGGTCCTCGCCTATCATTTTGATCATGTAACCAGGTTCACAAATTACATTATGAACACATAATTAGGTTCATTCATATCATTATGAACATGTAATATATTTCATGCATAAACTTATTAACATTCAACCAGGTCTATACATAACATTTTAAAAAATTTAATCAGTTATACACGTAACATTTGTAATCACTAGTCATCCACTATTACATTATGTATTGGATGGAGATATAGGTCTCACCCATCACATAATACATGTTAAACAAGATTATAAATAATAATCATATCATAAAACATAAAATTTATTGTGTATCTTAAATATTTCATGATAACATTACCTATGAAAAAATATAGGTCTCATTATTATTTCATCAAAGCATAACCCATGAAAAGTAGTGGTGTTCAAAAGAATATAACCCATGAAACAGAAATGGGTGTCATAATAATCATTCCAAAAGAGCATAAATTATTCAATAAATAATATGAATAAAACCACTAAATAAATTCATAGAAGGACTTGATTAACATAAAGATATTTCATTTAAGAACCTGGTTTTTTCTTTGAAAGACATTGAAATATTCTTGATGTTATTCTAGAGCAGCGCCTTCAGACGGCGTGTGATTCCGAGCCCTAGAGTGGCCAAAATTAAATTTTCAGTGTGTTCACACTAGAGACGCCAAATAAATGGGATAAATCCTAAACGGTGCTTTAGATCAAAGATTTGAGTGTATGGATTGGTCCGGAATAGGGTGTTTACCCTACGAATGACATAAAACATGTCGGCGCGGGATGTTTGGACCCCTCGCTCGCTTTCGGAACGTTAAACGGATAAATTAATTTATTTATTTATTCGTTTAATGGTGAAACTCAATTATCTCTTAAACGGTGGCTCGTATTGGAAAACTGAGGGCACCGTTGAGTTTGGAGCATGCCTTTTACCCTAGGAGGGGTGTCAGTTTCACGGGTGCGGGCCGTTTGTGAAATATGGCCCCAGGGGCATTTTCGTAATTTGGCGGCCTCGGGCGTTCAGTTTTATAACTTTTGAACGGGGCCTCGGATTAAAATTATGATATCGTCGTTGTTCTCGGGAGGTGGTTTTAACCCTATGCGCGACCTAAATTTTATTGCGTTTGGGGTTTCAGGCACAGATTTAAATTGGGTTGAGTTTTTTTATTAAAGGGGTTAATTCCTTTTTATTTATTTAAGCATCCCTTTTCCCTTCCCCCTCAACCATCACTTCTCCCTTGGAGAACCTATCCTTCTCCCCCAACCTCTTATACTCCTCTCCTCTACTCTCTCTGTTGGCAGATCGACAACGAAGCCTCGACGGATCGAGGCCGGATCGCAGCGGACGCGTCGTCATCGACTGACGAACAAATCGAGGTAGGATTTATTCCAATTTTGTTTTCAGATTGAAGTTTCTCTTGTAAATTCATTCTTTCTTGTATTGTTTCTTCATTTCCTTTATCAATCATTGATGACGGTCATCAATCCGTGTTCAAAGCCTAAGAATGTATCCCAAATCCATCTGTTCTTCGCGTATATTCATCGCCCAATTTTGAACGCATTAACCCACCGATTGTTGAGCGGAGGTGCGAGCAGAGGGAACGCGGTGCAATCGAGCGGCGTTCAGAGGGCCGGTGTGCAACTGTGGTCAGGTTTCGGCGGCGGCGCGACAGCTCAGTAGGGCAGTCGGCCGGGTGGTCTTTGGCCGGTCCGAGCAGGAGGCGCCGGCTGAGGCGAGCACGCGCCAGGCGCCCGGCTGGGCGACCAGGCTTCAGTGGAGGCGTGGAAGGCGCTCGACATGAGCGAGGCGGCCGGGCGGACGTCTGGGGATGGGCGTGCTACAGAGGAGCGGCCAGCCCGTTGGCTGGATGGAGCTGAGTTCACCGGACCACCAGGGTCAGGCGACCCTGGTGAAGAAGAAGAGACCCGCAAACAGGGGGTCTCTGTTGGAGCTTACCTACAACAGGCGAACCAAAAAAAGAAGAGGAAAGAAACACGTGGGGGTGGAAATATCCCTTAATTTGAGAGAGAATCTACCTTAAAAAATGAATAAAAATGTTTTTTTATAATTATAATAATGTTATAATTATTCAAATGGTGAATCGGGCGTAACTTCCTCGTGTGTCATCCAAATCATGTGCCTTCAGTGGCAGTGTGCCTCTGTTTTCAATGCAGTCTTTTTAAGACCAACTTTGGGTATCTTTTGTTGAATCATGGAGCGGGTCAATAAAACACCCTAGAAATAATATTATTATTGTTGTTAATAATTGGTTTTTCTGAGATAAAACCCTCATACAGTGTCTGTTTGACACGTCGTCTGCGGCGGCGTAGTCCCGAAAATGAGATGGTCTTTTTGAGTCCAATATTGGATACCTAATTCGGAGTTGAGGCATGGCCCGCATGGGCCACTCTTCAAGCTGTGTGCAACGTTTTAGAAACTTTTTCATCGGACGTCCATTCAGGGCATGCGAGTAGTCTTTTTTGGGTGTTTTTACGATAGCATTGCATTGGTGCAACCCGCCTGCTCTAATTCAGCATGATGGTGCGGGCCCCACGAGGGCAGTTTGGGTGTTGACGATGATTTTCCATCTCTATCACCGGGTGGCCATTTTGGACAACTAAATAGTCGAACGTGTGTACTTTTTCATGAGGATCACAACGGTGTGATCCGTTTATTGTGTTTCAGGACCAGGAAGCAGGTCTGACGAAGCACCGCTCGTGTGTGGTGTACCGAAATGCATCGTTTTCTCCGGGTATCTGTTTCACTCAAGTGAGTATTCCTTTTGACGTGTTTTCCTGAGGGGATCGAAATGGTAAGATGTGCCCGATTTTTTTCGGGGCCGAGGCTCGGGACAACGAGACGTCGTTCGGGCATAAGGCGGTGTTGGCGACTTTTACGTAGAATACCCGTTTGGGGTGAGTAAGTAGTCGATCTCGCATGTTTTTTCACGAGTATTACAATGGTGTAATATGTTTAGGCGTGCATAGCCTCTTGCGTGATCTTATTAACTGTGTAAGTATGATAGGGGTATCGGTGGTGGTTCGTCCTACTATATTTGTGTCAGACACTTGGTTTGTGATCGCGTTCACTCCTGGGAGAGTGATGTTGGTGTTTTAAGAGATGTGGTTGGTCGTGCCTCTACTGTTGAGGTGACAAGTTGCAGTTGTTACGTTTACGCCTTCGCGTTGACAGTGGGTGCAATGTGCACGATAGCCTTAGGGCTGGAGACGTGGTATACTCTTGGAGTATATGAGAGCGCTGGGAGGTACATGTGGATGTTGGTACCTGAGAATGTTTGTATGCTTGGTTGAGGTTGACTTGGGGCCACACGTCGTGTGGGACCCATGTGCGTGTCGTGCTATTCTTTATGTACTTTTGACCTCTCGCGATGTAGAGGGTCCCTCTGTGCTCGTTTGTTTGATCAGAAGGGTGGAGTTTTCCCATGGATTTGTGCTCGTTTGTTTGACCAGCTGGGTAGAGTTTGCCCTGGAAAAGTGCTATTTTGTTTTTCGAGCAGGGTTGAGTGGTTTTCCCCGGGTCCTCTTCTCTTTGGTTTGGCCGACAGAGATGTTTCGTTTCCTCTGTTTCTTCAGCTGTGAGGGGTTTCAGTACCATGCCCTTCATCGGACTGCGACACCATTTTTGACTATGTGTGCTCGTACAACGTGGGTGTTTTCCCACTTTCTAGAATGAGTTGTCTCGTTCCGCTTCGACAGTGACTCATCGAATTGGATCGTGATCACCTTAAGAGGCCTGAGGAGTTTTTCCCATTCATCTGTGATCCCTGGTAGAGTTTGTAGATTCGTTGTGACCAACACTTTACGCGGGCACCGATCCTCTACCCCAGGAGGTTGTTACCAGCAGGGCTGAGGTTGTTTCCAGTAGGGATAAGGTTGTTTCCAGCAGGGCTGAGGTTGTTACCAGCTGGACTGAGGTTGTTTCGAGCAGGGCTCGCCAGTGGGTTACCATCCAGCAGGGATGGCCAGTACAGTAGTGTTCACCGAGCAGTACCATCCATCAGGGATGGCCAGAGCAGTGCCGAGCTTTCCTCCAGCTGGGCTGGGCAGCGGTCCTCGATGCCGGGCTTACCTCCAGCTGGGCTGGGCAGTGGTCCCTGATGCCGGGTTACCTCTAGCTAGGCTATGCAGTGGTCCCATCACTGACTTTAGCCGGGTCGCCCTCCAGTGGATTACCTGGTTACGGGACTGGGCAGTGTGGCACCCATCGACTTTCTGGGTCTCCCTGTAGTGTGAACCCGTTGACTTCCAGGGACCCTCCAGCGGGGCTGGGCAGGGGGTCGCCTATCGACTTTGAGCAGACCTCTCGACTAGAGGGTAGTGACGATTTGTAGTTTGACGTTCCCCCAGAACTCTGAAGTACGAGTAGCGCTTTCCCTACCGAGACACGTCCTTGTGATGCGACCTAAAACCGTGTGGGTGAGTCAGTGTCGCCTAATGTGGATAGTGTCGAGGTGCGGTGATTGATCCCTTGAATTGTATTTTGGGGTAGACGTGTGGGATGCTGTGTATCGATGGTGTTTTCTTCTGGGACTGTTGGCGACTCACTTTTCTTGGGATGAGATACGGGATGGAGATCCCCTCATGACCTTGTTCGGGCTTCTTGTTGAGCATATGTATATGTATATACCTTTTTACAGTACCCACTCCTTGGGTTTTGGCTACTATCCTACCAGGGGAGGCGAAGACACGCTGGGTATGCCACGTGCTTCCCATGTCTCTCTTCTTGTGGTTGGACAAGTCTACTCTCCTTATATAGGTAGTGAATACTCGATGAGAATTTCATCATCTCACCATTTCTAGCTCCTTGTGTCTGGACGAGTCTACCTCCTTTATCTTGTTGGGTTGAGATGGAATCTATACTGTTACTCTTACTGCACTTTCAGTTGTACTCCTCTACTTTTCCTGTTCGCTCTACTTCTCACCCTTCGGTACCTCCATTTTTTTTCTCCCTCGAGCCTTCGGGGTATCCTACTGAATATTTTTATACTCACCCCTACTTGGGCTCTGCCCGCACTTGGTGTGCCCTTGCAGATGACGGACAGGTTGGTCGTGATGTCAGAGGGTCTTTGTAACACCCCAAGCTTCCACTGTACGTTTCCCTTCGAATAATGCAATGGCATGCATTGTACGCAACTTTGAGATTCTAACACACCACAACCAATCAAACTAGTCGTTATGAATAGTAATACCTATTTTTTGATATTTTATAAATTCTATCTCTCAAAATGGACTTTATTTTTGGATTCGTAATATCGACTTTTTCCTAGGGTGAAATTTTGGAACTTTTCGGATAACACTTATATTTTGATGAATAGTGAAAATCACTAAATTTTAATTAAAAAAAAACTTTTTAAATACAAATAATTTATAGTGATAATTTATATTACTGAGTGGTTTTAAAGTATAATTAGAATATATTTTTACCATTTTATCTAATGGTGTTCATTAGAATTAATTTCACATTGAAATTGGACCTAAACAATTGTCAATATTTTGATATATATTGTTTCTTAAAAACACGCTATTTGTTGTGACAGCAGAAATTAATTATAAAATTAATTAATGTAACTTATATTTTTAGAATTTTTTAATATAGACATCATTTTTTAATTTGGAATATCAATTATAGATTAGGGTGAAATTTTGGAATTCTTCTGAAAAACTTCAATTTTTTGATGAATAGTGAAACTATTAAGTGGTAGTTAAAAAAAACTGAATTTTTCATAAAAATTAATTATACCGCTTCTGTGAATGGAATTTCAAAAATCAGAGAGACATGGTTAATATCAAGAAGTAAAATTTGGTTCAATGAGATGATAATAATTATTGGTGAATAGTAACTTTTTTGTTTTATTTACCACGGTTAAAAGTAAATAGGGTAATTAAGGGTAAAAATGATATTAATATTACTCTAACACATTTCTAATTCTATTGGACAAGTGTATCTCGACCAAAAACAACCTTAGGAATAAAATATTATCATTTAGGTCCACTTGGATTAGATTAGGACATTTCTTATTATTTAATTCAAAGAAGAGTTAAAAGAGTTAAAATCAAAGTTTATTTACTAAAACATTTTTAATATAGGGTTATACATAAGATAAATTCAATTGAAAATATTAATTAGAAAGATAATAGGATTTCCTAAATAAATATAGTTTATTTTTAATTTTTAGACATTAAATAATTTAATATATTGATGATGCAGTAATTACCCTAATAATGAAAAATTTAAATATCTTGATATTATAAATTCCCAAATAAATATAATTTAAGACTTTTAATGAATTACAATAATTTTATAGGATAATATGACATATTTGGATTGATTTAATTGACTTTTTTCGCAGTAATAATTCTGTTATGAGTTTCACAAAAATCAACTATTGAATAGTGTCAAAATTGACATAAAAGAGTTTTTAAAACAAATATTATATTATTAATTGATATTACATTTCTAAAAATTAAAGGTTCGGCCAAGAGACTTATATCATGATAGGTATATCATTAATGGACCACTTGGGGTCTCTTGGGTGTATATAGTAAGTTTATTAACTATATAATATAAAAATACAAAGTGACATGGTAAATGTCAAACAAATTAACTAAGAGTTAAAAATAAACGATAAGGTTAATATAGTGACCCAAAACTATCTAAATTATATTGGATGAATGTTTTTTGACCTATCCCCACCTTAACCTTTGAATAATCAACTTTGGATCCATTAGAAACCTAATATGAATTTATTATAAATTAATATTTTTAGCATTTCCAAAGGTGCCCCTCACCCCTCTTATAAAAGGTTACTCATCCTTCTCTTTTCTTCACACCTTAAAAGCCTTTGGGCTCGGCAAATCCATTACCAAATACTCTCTAAACTTCCCTCACTACAACCTAGAGTCCTTATTTTGATATGAAAGCCAACCTAAAAATCCCTTTTGATCAAATCAAAAGGAAGAACCCGAAGAAGTAGTAATGTTTTCACCACCCCTTTTCAAGTTCCTTTCTTCTTCCACTTCTTCTTTATTTGTTATTACCATTATAAAATAAAAACTCCAGTATCTTATATATAATTTGATGTTATTATAAATATGGTACAACCATATTCAGTATTCTATCAACCCTTTGAAGAACATGTCACCATACGTGCGTACGTACGGCTTACCGTCTCCACGTCGTGGTGTAATTGTTATTAAATATATTATTATTTGGGTGGGTAAAATAATGAGGTGTAACTCATGAAAATAATAAATATAACATGATAATGACTCTGTATATATGATATACCATCCAATTATATATTATTTTAATATCAAAAAAATGATATTCTCGCTCGTGCGCACTTACGGACTACTGTCTCCATGAACGCGATGAGATTCATTCTCTATCGTATCCATTCAAGTATAATTATCATTTGATGATTTAAAAATAATGTTTAATGACTTGATATAATTCTGGATATGAATATGATACAACCTATCCATGAAAAACATGGCTTACGTAACAAAACATATAAAAGAAAACGAGTAAGTTAACACCTGAAACGACGATAATTCTAAGATATTATTAACAAAGAAATGTTAAAAGATCATATATGATATCATATTAATGTATATGATTAATGAATAATTTAATAAAAATTATTTCAACATTATACAGGAGGTTAACCTACCCCCAACCAAGGAAAAGTACAAGGTAAGGGGTTTCTTATCTCACTTTTAATTCCGTGAGAATTCCATTGTTCACCACTTATTTATTACATGTGGTGTGTGTACTGCCCATGTTTGTATTCATTGTGTAATATACTTTAGTTCATGTATATTTACATCATTATTTTATGATCCTTCTTTAATGGGTGTATGTTTTTTATGTTACCAAATCAATAAGGGAATTTGAAATTTTAATTTCCACTCATTCGGCTTTACGCATACTTCATTGATTATTTTACTCCAAGATTATGTGTGGAATCACTATTCATTTGATTATGTCATAATTTCTAATCCCCTTTCTGTGGATATACTTTTTATACACATAATCACTCTATTGATAAATTATCAAGTCATCGGTATGAACTTGATAAGAGTAATTTTTACTCAATCTCGATTTGTTGAGATAAACATCCAATTCATTGGTGTCATTTTTACTAGAATATTTGTGAATGTCCCTTGATTGTTTTACACTGAATATCCAATCATATTTAGTGTATTTATATTTTTCACACATAATTATGTCATTGATTTATCCTTAACCTAAGGATACGACCTTTATGAGAGATTTCATCTCAATTTACATTCCATTGAGACTTATTTGTTGTTATACACCAAATCACTTTTATGTGGTGCATATAATGTACTTTGACATAGTATATCATGAATCCCTTTATTCACATGAAATTACCAAGTTTTTATTACCTCAATTATTTGTATTCAAGTGACTCTCTTTTGGTTAGAAACTCTAACTAAAATACCATTTTTAAATGTTTTAAAGACCTATTCTTCTAAATCTTTCTCATTAATGTCCATGTTTTAAAAAAATGGTTTTAAGGATATATTTATATAGACATTAAAGTTTTAAAAATTAAAACACTTTTTGAATGTTTCAAAGTGGTATGGGACACTTTGATTCAAAATTCAATTTTTCAACAGCTTCTTGACAAATCGTGTGACTTTTAAATGATTTCAAGAAAAAGGGGGATATTTCTCTCAAATAGTTTTGATGATTATTTTCATCTATGTCAACATCATTCATTATTCTTGATTAAGGTTAATGTGATACACTAAAATCTTCCATATTGTATCGAATGAGTTATGTTTGACTGTGTATGAGCTATTTTTATACCATTCATGGTTTGTGGTTAATGTATTGACATTTCTTATGCTAGTTTTAATAAGAATGCTTATGTTATGTTTAAACCTGTTCATATGAGGAATGAATTGGTCTTAATAAGTGACAGGTGGAGCGCTCTATAGCTCCTTGATGCATCGGTAGGTCTCATTCGACAAACTGGTGTCTTGGCACAAGGCCTTGGAAAAATCTTATTTGTAGTCTTCGCACGAGGCCTTGGCTATGTGGTTATGATAGTCTGGAATTATGCATTCCATCAGTATGAAAGTGGTTATTGACATTGCATGTGATCATTTGACTAGTAGAATATCCATGTGAATAAGTAAATGACATTATTTCATTTTATCTTTCCCATTTTATGCTGATGTTCAAGTTTAAAAGGCTTTTGTTTTAGTTATAAATTGCCTTAAGTGTTTATGCTTATCTATGAAAGCTTCTGCTATAATGTTATCCTTACTGAGCATCTGAGCTCACCTCCTTCAATTTGTTTTATTTTTCCCAGGATTATGAAGAGGTAATTTATGAATGACCTGTAGGGATATTATGAGGGGATATGAAGACAAGTTGTTTTTTTATGTAATGTAAAACTTTATGAATGTATCTAGTGTTTCCAAGGATACTAAACTAATCGGTCTTTTGAGACTTGATCTTTCTTGTGATCATGCCAATGTTATGTAATAATGCACTGACTCTGGGTAACTGGGGACGGGGCGTTACAGTTGGTATCAGAGAATGTTTAGTACAAACCATGGAATCTAGATTTAGATAAAATCTAATTAGATCATATAGACCTAAGATGGACTTTGTGGATTAGTATAGAAGAACTTCCTAGAATTTTGGTATTGTAGAGATTTTGTGAGTTTTCCGAGCAATACATCCCTGTCTGGATACGAGTAGGTAGAGGCGGATCTGGCACAGTTGTACCTAGGGGTAAATCCCGAAAACACCGCTTTGATCTAGACTCGAACGGGAACTGGTGCACGACAACGGGCCTTGCTGCACTCTTGGTTACGACACTCCTGGGGGATATGCTTAGGATAATTTACATTTTCTTTACAATCCAATTTGAAGTATTATATATAAGATGAGAGTAAATGACCATGGTTAATCCCAATGTGTTTAAAATTGAGAATATTTTGAAATATTAATCTCTAAATGATTTTATGACTACTATTACTCACACAATGCTTTCTGGTTTTAGTCAATGGCTGAATTCCAAGGAAGTCATAGTGACATTGAGAATGATGTACAAGGTGGGAACGGTAGTGGAAATGAGCAACAAAATGGAATGTTGATAGGCGTAAAAGATATCGTCTTTATGCCAAATCAATTTTCCAAAAATATGATCAACAATATATATATTAACCAATTACCGAACTCAACAAAAAAGAGAAAGGTGATGAATGATAAGAGCTCCAGTAGTGGAGACCATGGAGAAATAAATCCTCAATTTCCATTATGCAGGAAATGTGGATGGAGACATCCAGGAAAGTGTCTCAATGGTAAAAAGAAATGATTTACGTGCGAGAAGGAAGGACATAAAGTGAAGAATTTCCGAAGAATAATTAAGAGTACTATGGAAGAATATAAAAATGGTACCAAGAATCCATTTACAGTCATTTGCCGTAAATGTAGGGGACCTGGCCATTATCCAAGTGAATTTCTTATCCTATAGGATATTTTCTTGGTCAGAGAAGAAGCTATGTGGAAATAAATAGTTGGATAAATGTTTAAAAATTATTAGTGATCCTTGTTTAAGGGTTCACTTTGGAATACTTTTCTCTTGTATTTGTAACCCAAACATTGTCTATGTGAGAATGATATTTATGGAAGAGTTATATTTTCTCTTGTGGATATAGATATAAATAACCATTTGGTTTTATATGATCATTGGGATTGTGGCAATTAAAAATTATTATAATTTGGGAGGAAAATGCAAGGTATGAGATAACATTTATGGTTAAATTATGTTATGGTTATTTTGAGGAATTTATCTCATTTTGGTAATGTTATAAAATATAGTTTTTGAAAAAGGACAACACGCAGACCGTGTGACAACCCGTCGCGTCGGACAAAGTTGTGGGAATTGAACCCACAACCAAAGTGCGATTGGGATTTATCGCCTACCACTGGACTACGTGAAGTCCCTGATTAGTGTGACTATTATTTTTAGTTAAATGATTTTATTGATCAATAATAATTTGATTTGGGAACTTATGTCTTATCAAATTAATACCCTTAGTATAGGAAAATGATTTGGTGATTTAGTGATAAATGTTTTTTTGGAAGTTGTTTGCTTTGGTGTGAACACTATATGCCCAAGGAAAATATAATAGTATGGGATTTCATTTGAGGAGTAATGGTGGATTTTTACCTATGTTTTTATTGGGGATTTATAATGATTGGGTTATTTATGGAAATGATTAGGTTAATTACTTTTAAGTATGGGACATTAAGAGCAATTAATGTCATTTAGAGATACAATTTAACGCGGAAGACTACATTCTTAATAAGTTTTGGTTTTCAATATTATTTTTGATTATATTGAAGTATTTTAACGACAATTGATTATTGAATGGTATTTATTTAACTTTGGGGTATTTTTGGTTTAATTTTGGAAATTAAGATTAGTGTTTATTTCTCCCAAGGAATATCCATTTGGGGGATCATTAGATCTTGTACTAACCATTTTGGTTTTGATTAATCTATAAAGACAATGTAAATATATAGTTCATCTTGCATGGATCATGTGATTCTATACAAGTTTATTCTATCTCTTCCAGTGTGACCAAGTCTTCTTGAATACTCACCTTCAAAAAAAATGAGTTAGTGGTGGAAATTTATTAATGAATGAATCTCTACTTAAAATGTAAGTATATATCTTTATATTCTTAGTCAATATCATAAATCAATTCCTCATCCATATGTAATGTAACTTAAAACAAAAAAATGTTGTCTGTTTACTTTCCTTCTAGGAGACTAATAGTCGTTTGTCCCAACACAAGTTTGTGGTTTTCTTATTGTTAACATTCTCCTGATCATGATTTCTATCCCTCTCCATCAGAACTTGACACTTAGTTTATCATCCATATCCATGTTTTCCTACATGGAATCCGAGTATGGGTTATCTTGGTTGACCTTTATACCTCTCTTTCTTTCTTTTAAAGTGATAGTTTTATTGACTCTTTTTCTGATGTGGGACTTTCCATTATATTCCCAAGCACAATTTTAAAAATTGCGAGGAATAAAATTATTGATGGAGGGGAGAATGTAACACCCCAATCTTCCACGGTACATTTCCCTTCGAATAATGCAATGGCGTGCATTGTACGCAACTTCGAGATTCTAACACACCACAACCAATCAAACTAGCCGTTATGAATAGTAATACCTATTTTTATAAATTTTATAAATTCTATCTCTCAAAATGGACTTCATTTTTGGATTCGGAATATCGAATTTATCCTAGGGTGAAATTTTGGAACTTTTCGGATAACACATATATTTTGATGAATAGTGAAAATCACTAAATTTTATTTAAAAACAACTTTTTAAATCCAAATAATTTATAGTGATAAATTATATTATTTAGTGGTTTTAAAGTATAATTAGAATATATTTTTACCATTTTATCCAATTGTGTTCATTAGAATTAATTTCACTTTGAAATTGGACCTAAACAATTGTCAATCTTTTGATATATATTGTTTCTTAAAACCACGCTATTTGTTGTGACAGAAGGAATTAATTATAAAAATAATTACTGCAACTTATATGTTTAGAATTTTGTAAAATATAAATCATTTTTGAATTTGTAATATAAATTATAGATTAGGGTGAAATTTTGGCATTGTTCTGAAAAACATCAATTTTTGATGAATAGTGAAACTACTAAGTGATAGTTAAAAAAACTGAATTTTTCATAAAACCTAATTTTACCGCTTCTGTGAATGGAATTTAGAAAATCCGAGAGACACATTTAATATAAAGAATTAAAATTTGGTTCAATTAGATGAAAATAATTTTTGGTGAATAGTAACTTTTTACTTTTATTTACCACGGTTAAAAGTAACTAGGGTAATTAAGGGTAAAAATGATATTAATATTACCCTAACACATGTCCTAATTCTTTTGGAAAAGTGTATCTCGACCAAAAACAACCTTAGGAATATAATATTATCATTTAGGTCCACTTGGATTAGATTAGGACATTTATTGTTATTTAATTCAAAGAAGAGTTAAAAGAGTTAAAATCAAAGTTTATTTACTAAAAAAATTTTAATATAGGGTTATACATTAGATAAATTCGATTGTAAATATTAATTAGAAAGATAATATGATTTCCTACATAATTATAGTTTATTTATAATTTTTAGACATTAAATAATTTAATATATTGATGATGCAGTAATTACCATAATAGTGAAAAATTAAAATAATTGATATTATAAATACCCAAATAAATATAATTTAAGACTTTTAATGAATTACACTAATTTTATAGGATAATATGACATATTTTTATTGATTTTATTTACTTTTTTCGAAGTAATTATTCTTTTATGAGTTTCACAAAAATAAACTATTGAATAGTGTCAAAATTGACATAAAAGAGTTTTTAAAACAAATATTATATTATTAATTGATATTAAATTCCTAAAGATCTATGGTTAGGAAAAGAGACTTATATCATGATAGTTATATCATTAATGGACCACTTGGAAGTATCTTGGATGTATATAGTAAGTTTATTAACTATATAATATAAAAATACAAAGTGACATGGTAAATGTCAGACTAATTAACTAAGAGTTAAAAATAAACGACAAGGTCAATATAGTGAACCAAACCTGTCTAAATTATATTGGTTGAATTTTTTTCGACCTATACCCACCTTAAACTTTGAATAATCAACTTTGGAGCCATTAGAAACCGAATATGAATTTATAATAAATTAATATTTTTAGCTTTTCCAAAGGTGCCCCTCACCCCTCTTATAAAAGGGCACTCCTCCTTCTCATTTCTTCACACCTTAAAAGCCTTTTGGTTCGGCCAAACCCTGCCCAAATACTCTCTATACTTCCCTCACTACAACCTAGAGGCCTTAGTTTGATCAGAAAGCCAACCTACGGAACCCTTTTGATCAAATCAAAAGGAAGAACCCGAAGAAGAGGTAGTGTTTTCACCACCCCTTTTCATGTTCCTTTCTTCTTCCACTTCTTCTTTCTTTGTTATTACCATTATAAAATAATAACTCCAGTATCTTATATATACTGTGATGTTATTATAAATATGGTAAAACCATATTTGGTATTATATCCACCCTTTGAAGAACATGTCACCATACGTGCGTACGTACGACTTACCGTCTCCACGTCGTGGTGTAATTGTTATTCAATATATTATTATTTGGGGGGGGGTATAATAATGATATGTAACTCATGAAAATAATAAATATAACATGATAATGATTCTGTATATATGATATACCATCCAATTATATATTATTTTAATATCAAAAGAATGATATTGTCGCTCGTGCGTACGTACAGACAACCGTCTCCACGAACGCGGTGAGATTCATTCTCTATCGTATCCATTAAAGTATAATTATAATTTGATGATTTAAAAATAATGTTTTATGACTTCATATAATTCTGTATATGAATAAGATACAACCTATCCATGAAAAACATGGCTTATGTAACAAAACATTTAAAAGAAAATGAGTAAGTTAACACCTGAAACGACGATAATTCTAATATATTATTAACAAAGCAACGTTAAAAGATCATATATGATATCATATTAATGTATATGATTCATGAATAATTTAATAACAATTATTTCAACATTATAAAGGAGGTTAACCTACCCCCAACCATGGAAAAGTACAAAGTAAGGGGTTTCTTATCTCACTTTTAATTCCGTGAGAATTACATTGTTCACCACTTATTTATTACATGTGGTGTGTGTACTGCCCATGTTTGTATTCGTTGTGTAATATACTTTAGTTCATCTATATTTACATCATCATTGTATGATACTTCTTTCATGGGTGTATGTTTTGTATGTTTCCAAATCAGTAAGGGAATTTGAAATTTTAATTTCCACTCATTCGACTTTACGCATACTTCATTGATTATTGTACTCCAAGATTATGTTTGGAATCACTATTCATCTAATTATGTCATAATTTCTACTCCCCTTTCTGTGGACATACTTTTTATACACATAATCACTCCATTGATAAATTCTCAAGTCATCAGTATGAACTTGATAAGAGTAATTTTTACTCAATCTCGATTTGTTGAGATAAACATCCAATTCATTGGTGTCGTTTTTACTAGAATATGTGTGAATGTCCCTTGATTGTTTTACACTGAATATCCAATCATATTTAGTGTATTTATATTTTTCACACATAATTATGTCATTGATTTATCCTTAACCTAAGGATACGGCCTTTATGAGAGATTTCATCTCAATTTACATTCCATTGAGACTTCTTTGTTGTTATACACCAAATCACTTTTATGTGGTGTATATAATGTACTTCGACATAGTATATCATGAATCTCTTTATTCACATGATATTAAAATGTTTTAATTACCTCAATTATTTGTATTCATGTGTCTCTCTTTTGGTTAGAAACTCTAACTAAAATACCATTTTTAAATGTTTTAAAGACCTATTCTTCTAAATCTTGATCATTAATGTCCATGTTTTAAAAAAATGGTTTTAAGGATTTATTTATATGGAAATTAATGTTTTAAAATTAAAACTCCTTTTGAATGTTTCAAACAGGTACGTGACACTTTGATTCAAAAATCAACTTTTCAACGGCTTCTTGACAAATAGTGTTACTTTTAAATGATTTCAAGAAAAGGGGGATATTTCACTCAAATAGTTTTGATGATTATTTTCATCTATGTCAACATACTTAATTATTCTTGATTGAGGTTAATGTGATACAATACCATCTTCCATATTGTATCAAATGAGTTATGTTTGACTGTGGATGTGATATTTTTGTACCATTCATGGTTTGTGGTTAAAGTATTGACATTTCGTATACTAGTTTTAATACGAATGTTTATGTTATGTTTAAACCAGTTCATATGAGGAATACATTGGACTTAATAAGTTACGGGTGGAGCCCGCTATAGCTCCTCGAGGCATCGGTAGGTCTCATTAGACAAACTAGTGTCTTGGCACAAGGCCTTGGAAAAATCTTATTTGTTGTCTTGGCACGAGGCCTTGGCTATGTGGTTATGATAGTCTGGAATTATGCATTCCATCATTATGAAAGTTGTTATTGATATTGAATGTGATTATTCAACTAGTAGAATGTCTATGTGAATAAGTAAATGGCATTATTTCATTTTATCTTTTCCATTTTATGCTGATGTTTATGTTTAAAAAGCTTTTGTTTTAGTTATAAATTTCTTTAAGTGTTTATGCTTATCTGTGAAAGCTTCTGCTATAATGGTATCCTTACTGATCATCTGAGCTCACCCCTTTCAATTTGTATTATTTTTCCTAGGATTATGAATAGGTAATTTATGAATGACCTGCAGGGATATTATGAGGGGATATGAAGACAAGATGTTTTTTATGTAATGTAAAACATTATGAATGTAACTAGTGTTTCCAAGGCTACTAAACTAATCGGTATTTCTAGACTTGACCTTTCTTGTGATCATGCCAATGTTATGTAATAATGCACCGACTCTGGGTAACCGGGGTCGGGGCGTTACAAGCTTAGGTTCATGGGAGCTTGGACCGCATGCGGTGGTCGGAGTCGGGTTCCAGGTGGGGGACCATTCCAGCTGTTTTCTTTTGTTTACCTGTTGCGGGGTTGTGGCACTTTTCTGGTTGGGCGTGTGTTTTGCCCCTTTTCTTTTCAGTGTACCTTCATGTTTCTTTGTACTTTTAGAGGTCGATGCACTTTGTGGTTTATATATACTAGTTTCCCTTTTTCTTTACTTGACTTTTCTTTTACTCTACACTTTTTCATTGATTGTGTTGTGTCTGTGCGTGTACATGTACTTAGGTAAAGGCCTCCCCGAGTTGTTGTGATTTCGGCGCTAGTCTCCAGCCCCTGGCCTATAGAGGCGGGCTTGGGGTAGTTTTTGTTCGAGCTCAGGTAGGTTCGGGTCATGACATGTCATCTTAGATGGAAAATTATTTTGAAATAAATTTTAATTTTTTTGAGGAAAATTATCTTCCATATTTGAAAAATATATTTAAAAAATAAAACCTTTAGAAAAAATCTTTTATCAAAATTCATTAAAATCATATGAATAATTTTGATAATCATTTTGAATACATTCTCACTTGAAATTTTATAAAAGAAGTGTTCAAAATATTTAAAAACCATTTTCAATACAATCATATAAAAGAACATTGAAAACATTTTAGTAAGGAATATTAATTATAAAATATTTTAAAAATATAAAAAATAATATATTATAACATTTAAATCCATTACATTGAAAACAACCTTTTTAATCCATATAATGGATGGTTTGAAAATCATTGAAGACATTTTTTAACAATTTTTTTTGAAAAACCTATTTCTTTTGAAATAATATAATATAAAAATATTTCAAGAATGTTAATAAATAATGTTTTTATGAAAAACATTGAAATCATAAAAAATAAAGAAACAAGGAAATGATAGTCATGACGGTGGGTAGGTCTTTATATTCCAAAAATTCATTTTTAACCTTAAATGTTAAGAAGTGTTCCTTGATTGGAAAATGAAAAGATGATTCCTTTTATAAGACTTTGTTATAAAGGTAATACTTGGGTAAAAAATTATTTTAAAAGTAATAGGATAAAAGTAATAAAATTAGAAAACTTTTTTAGAAAACATTGTTTTGAAAGAAAAATGATTTCAAACCGAAAGGAGAAGTGAATTCAAATTTTCATAACATATTGTTTTAATTATCTTAAGTTGAAAAGATTGAAAAAATATTAACATTAAATGGATATAACATGCATATGTATAAGGTAATAAATTTAATGAGTGTTCTTGAGATATGGATATTATGATTTCATCAATGGAAGAATAATCATAAAAACTTTCGATAAATAATGAGATTGAAGCTTTAAACCCCTTAAACAATAAAAACATTAAATTATAATTGTATGTTAGGAATAAAATTTCATGAATCATAAAATTTAATGTTAATAATGATATTTATGATATAACATGTAAAAAAATATATACTCTTCATGAAAATATATAGGTGCATAACATGGCATGTGTCGCAAAGAAGGAAAATTGAGACAAAATCACTTTACAGATTTGATAACTTTAAAATCATAATCACAATGAAACAAAGGTAACATAATGTTTATTCCAATACATGAAAATTTAATTATAATTACAATATAATATATCCATGGGTATTATAAACACCACACAAATTAAATGAGTGGTGAAAAAGTTATGTATCTAATAGAAACAAATAGTGAGATGAAAATCCCTTACATTACGATTTCCTTTTTTTTACACATTAAGTACATCATGTATAGTAAATAAATGATTATTATAAATATACATAAAAATAATATTAAACTACATCATACCATATATGATATTTTTATTTCCTTTTATTACCGACGTATTAAGTCATCCTTGTTAATGTTTCGTGTTGGGTAATAACATTCTTGTTTTTCACATGTATATTGATTTGTAAAATTTTTATCCTCAAACTTATATAAAGATATAAATAATTTAATTCTTGATTGATATATGATATATATTTAGTAAATATTTTTTCTATAGTAATCTATACAATTTATAAATATAATATATAATACATAGTTCAAGGAGAAGGTATGTCGTATATACACATGAATGCTATTTCCGCATTATTGTCATATTAATAGAAAAAAGTAAACGAAATATATATATATATATATATAATATAATTACATTTTTATTATTAGGTCACATAAATAATTTAAAATTACTAGGCACATCCTTAATAGATTCCATGCGATGTGTTAATGAATCAAACCATTTTGAGGATGTGGTAGTCCACACTCATATAAACAAAGTTATCGTAGTTACAAAAAATAGAAATCCTAAAGGATTGTTTTATATAAAAATTACTGAATCATAATGAAATTATAAATATCATAAATATCATATATATATATATTTAGTTTCAATAATATTTCCAATCCATGAAAGGTGGTAATGGAAAACTAAACTACATCGTTTGGTGGGGCAGTTGTTCTCTGTATACAAGAATTGCATGTTTTTTTCCCATTAGATGGATGTTTATTTAAGTTAATTTCAAACATTTTCAGAAAAATAGTTAGTGTATTTATGATACTGGTATTATTACATATACATGAAATAATTTTAATTTAGGTGGTGTACAATGAAAATAAAACTATAGAGCTAGAGGAAGAAAGTTACCTCATATTCTGGAAACTCGTTTTGGTTATTAATAAAAGGATTTTGTGGATGTATTTCTGCCAATGATGAGACTTCAAGGATTAGTAGAGGGATTGTGAGTATCTATTTGAGTAGATATTGATATATCCAATGTATTTTGGGATGTGTGAGGATATGGGAGGTGTGAGTAACTTTTTCTAATAGGGGGGAAAAACTCAATTGTTATTTTTGAAAATAATTATGCATTTGCTAAGAATTACTTGTCACCAAAGGGTAAAAATGGAATATTTTTTAATATAAGTTCTTTATTGGGAGAAATATAGATATATATTTGGTTTTTAACAAGTTTTTAGGTCATTTAACTATTAATATTAAGATTTATTCATTTGTTATGTTTAATTTTACCTTAATTGAAGTAATTATTTTTAATAATATTCACAATAAATTTTCGTAAATAAATATTTGAACATATTATTCATTATAAATTATTATTATTAAAATTATGGAGTCCATTTTTTCAAATTTAAATCACATAAGTGGAATAAAATAATTTACATCTAATCTTTGTGCATGACTACATTTAGATTTTTTGTGTAAAAATGTTCAAACGGATGCTATGTTTTTAGATTCATTTTCAAATAGAAATTGATTAAAATGAATTAAATTGTATTAACATCTATAAAATTCAAGTCTTAAAACTATAAAACTATTTAAAAATATAATTTACCCTAATAAATAAATTACAGAAGAAAGTACTTTTGAATCAAAATTTTTTACTTTTCACTATTAGTTAAAAATTTATGTTCAAAAAAAAACAAAAATCACCAGAACCAAATTTTGTGGTTTCTAGTTTTAAAAATTATGTTTATTTTGACATATATAATTTATAACAGTTCGAAAAATTATATTTAAAATAGTTTCTCCTATAAAATATTGGAAAACTTATTTATAATAATACTGTGTTTTATGTGTAATATTTGGGTTGTTCGAATCTTATCCTTATAAAATATATCAAAGGAATATAAAAGTATTTAATTGAATATATATAACATATATTTTATTAATAACATTCAACAATAGTAATTGATTAAATTTATTAGGATAAAATTTCCATTGTGAACATAAATGTAGATATTATAAAAATACCCCATTAATATTAAAATGGTACTTATATTCATTTAAATTTAATTTGTAACTGATGAATTCAAATATTTATTTTCATAATTTAGTTAATACTATTCCTAATATAAATCCTAATTACTAGAATATATATTATTATATTTAATAATAATATTTTTCATAATATAATATTTATCGGTAAAACTCAAACATGCGTGTTATGAAATCCAACACAGCATGTTAGTATTGTGTGCAAGGTAATATAAACTCGATGTTTTGTATATATAAAGATAAATATTATGTTTCATTTTATGAAAAAATAACTTGGTGTCTCATAAAATGAATTCTAAAAATAGAACATTAATATAAAATAAAATTTCTTCAGTGTTTTACAAAATGAAAAATATCAATAGGATTTAATTAATTAGGAAAAAATATTTCATGATATCTCATGGTGTTACTATATACCACCTGTAAAATTATTTTTCCTTAAACATTTATACGGGTTATCAATGTTCTAATTCAGAATTTGTTTTTCATTGAAACCCAAATTGTTAAAATGAATAATAAAATATCATTCACAAACAGGAATGTTGGAACCATAATGGTGACCCAACGTAACTAATAACCAGTTTACCATATAAGTAGAAAATGTGTGATGCGAAGACATGGAAAATGAATAAAATTTTAACTACCATGTTTTGATAGAGGGTGATAGAGAAATTTGATCTTCATAAGTGGGTGATCTCTAAACAATTAATTTGTGGTGATCTATGGGGACATTTGATTTATCGAAAATTAAAGTTCTAAGATAATTTTTTCGGTTTCAAGATCATATTTCTAAAGTACAAAAAGAACATTAACAAGAATATATCCTCACTTGGATTCAACATGATCTCACCATTTGGTTGTTTCTTGACCAATTCCCATTTTATCCCATACTCTAACAAATGAACATTAATTTTTCATTCCAAAATAATTAAAAGATCATGATATCCATAAATATAATAATAAATAATTCCATTTTTATTTAATTATCACAACACCAAAAATGGTAAGAACAATTTATCCAATATGAATAAACCATCATATGGTTAGGTAAAAATTTAATATCCAAAACCTCATCCTATATTAAACTTAAACCATCCCATAAATGGTAAACCTTGTAACCTTTATATATGATGAAAATAAAAAACATTAGAATGATATCACTAAATGAGCTTAACATTGATCCCTTATAAATCATATATTGGATATTGGTTGTCAAATTATAATAATTTCAATACCTTCATTGTATATTCTATAAAAACATGGTAACAAAAAGAATTACCATAAATTCATTTAAAAAACATCCATGCTTCCTTTTTTTAAATATTTTTGGATATATTCTATAAATGAAAAAGGATTAAAAAATCATTTATAATAACATAAGGAACTTATTCAATAAATCCTTAATATTTTTTGTGTTCATTAATACTATCCAACTTACTACCTAAAACTCAATCATCTATTTATCCAATATAAACAAAAGTTTGTATACATATTTACCACATTAAGGGTTACCTTCTCTTAATCAAGATATCACCATTCCATTTTATTACTTTTTTATGTTTTCATCACCACTCACTATTTACTATTCATTCTAAAATGATTAACCTATATTTAAAATACTTATACATTTTTTTATTCATACATCATAATCTTTGAATTACAAGACATAAATACATCATTCAAAAATCATTATTATAAAACCATTTACTAAGGATTTATCATCATATTCCTTAGTGATGCGTTGTCATAGAAAATGAAATATGAATCATATCTTCAGTTTCCTTAACCTTCATCAAATCATGAATCTTATGTTTAATGTAAATAATACTAGAAGAACATCTCACAACTTTACCATGTCATTTATTGTCTGTTTATCTTTATAAGTATAACCAATACTCAGAGACCTTCCTGATTAACCTCATGATTGTTCCCACTGTTGATTTAAACCAAAAATAATAGGGTGAGAAACACATATCAGAGTAGAAAACCGCATAATTAGGGAAAAAATTACATAAAGGTTTTCTAAAAAATGAAATCTACTTATTTAATCTATGACACCTTCGGGTTTTTTAGGATATTCATAGTCATATTCTATAAAAATCCTTCATGAAGGTTTGTTAAAAGTTTTTAAATTCCTAAAGCATTTCCCCCAGGATTTTCAAATCATGTGTCAAGAAAAGACTGTCGTTGTGTACCAGGTTATGCGTGAGCCAATCCCCACACACATTATTGGTGTTTTCACCCCTAGAGAAATCATTATGAGATCCACTTCTAGTTTTATTATCCAAACATCGATGAATTTCTATTAAACTACTCACTATAATCAATACCAAAATTCAAGGACATTTTCATAAACATTATATCTCTTTATAAATATACTTAGAGACACCCCTAGGTTTATCCATAGAAATATCAGTAGATATCACACTATAGTTTTTTCATCCTAATTTCCAAATGTTGACTAAAATTTCACTCTAATTCTAATTATAATAACTCGGTCATAATAGACATATAAAATTAATAACTTTTTCATAATACCTAATACATTAAAAAACAATAATGAATGGCCGTATTAGTTTAGTTCCACTAGAAACATAAAAAAATTATTCTATCTTAGACAAATATCTAATTTTTTTTACAATGGTCTCCCTCTCCGTAGATCTACAAAAAAAACCTTTCATTATAACCTAGGTAATTTATACATAAGAAATGGGTGATATCGAATGATCGGTGATTGTAAATAAAATAAATATTCAAGCATAACAGGAAAATAAGAGCTTGATAACAGACTAATATCATTAGAATATCATAACCTGTATATAAATGAATGTAAACATGATTCTTGGTTTAATGATTAGTAGTTCGTAGATAATAAAGTTATTTGGTAACATATTCCATGAATGCATAAAATATGAATCAGACATTAAATCGTGGAATAAAAAACAATGTATAAAATTGTGAAAATGTGTAAGTAAAAATAGTTTCACTCATTATGATAAGGACATGAAACCAAGCCATCAAATATAATTATGGACATGAAACCCAGTCCACATATAATGTTGTGAACAAGTAATTAGGATTACACCTAGCATTTTAACATGAAATTAGGTTCAAAGAAAAATATATGGCCATGAAACCCTATCCATGCATATCATTGTTAAAATGTAATTAGGTCAAGGCATAACATTTTAAAATCATAATATGCTTCACTCATTACATTGTTAACATGTAATGAGGATCATTAAAAAAAATTAAGCACATTATACAAGGTTCATACTTAACATTGTGATCATGAAATCATATTGATCCATAACATTTACACTCTTAATTGATCCATCATTACCCAATGCATTGGAGAGAGATATAGGTCACACCCATCATATAATACATGTTCCACAATATTGTAAACAATCATCACATCATAACCAAAGAAATAAAATGGGTATCATAAACATTTCATCATATCATTCTCTATAGAATGTAGATAGGTCTCATAATCATTTCATCAAAGCATAACCACTAAAAAGATGCATCCTTAAAAATCACATAACTCATGGATGAGAGACATGTTTTATAAGAATCATTACATAAAATACTAAACAATTCAAGAAGTAATTTTAATGGAACCAATGGATCATTTCCTAGAAGGTCATGAGTAACATCATCCCATGTCATCTTAAATGCAAAATAGTTTTTAAATATCACTTAATAAAATTTCTCAAGAAAAATATCCTTTCTTCATTGAAAATGAAATTTAAAATATAAGACCTTTAGAAAACCATTTTGTAGAAAAATTATTAAAAACATTTAATGAAGGCTTGAAATAATTTTATAAAATTTATCCTTGAAATTTTATAAAATAATCTTGAAATAATTTTTAAAACTAATTTTCTTGAAAACATATAAATAAACAGTGACAATATTTTTGAAAGAAATTTTACATAAAAGTACATTTAAAAAATATAAAATTTTATTTGAGATCATTGATGTCATATTCCATAAAAATCCTTAGAAATGATCTAATGTGAGATTTCAAAATCAATTAATATATCTTTTAACATAATAAATTTTTTTAATACACTTATTATTTCAAAACTATTTTCAAATCAGAAAATATCCAAAAAATTAGGAAAATGTTTTCTATAAAAAATAACCTGGTGAACATATAATGGAATCATCATGTAAAGGATGGTCATGATGGTGGGTATGTGCATACATGTCGAACATTCCTTTTACACCATAAATGTTCCTAAAAGTTCCTTGATCAAACGACGATAAGAATAATACTCTTTTAAAAAAAATTAAAAATGTAATACATGGATTATAATTTCATTTAAGAATAAAATTATATTAATGAAATATTTTTATAACTTTTTTTATAAAAAATGGTTTTGGAAGAATACATATTTCTGACTGAAAGGAGAAATGAAGTCAAATTTTCATAAAATGATTTTCTTAATTATCTTAAGATCCAAACATTGAAAAAACAGTACCATTAAGTAGACATAAAGTTCATATATAGAGGTAAATAAAATTAATTAGTTTTATTGATATATGTATAATAATATTTCATCAATGTATGCATAATCAATAATAATATTGATAAACAATGAGAGTAATTCTATAAAAGTTTAATACATTAGTAACATTAAATAATAATAAAATAGAAAAAATAATAGCAAATTAATCTTAAGATATAATGTAATGAATTATATTCATTATATAACATGTAAAAATTTATTATATCAACCTTTTATAAAATATTTTGTTGCATAACATTCCATGTGTCTCAATGAAGGGACATTGAGACAAAATTACTTTATAGATTTGGTAAATTTGAAAACATAACCCCCATTAAATAAATTTAATAAAATCAGTATGAAAATATAAATAAATTTTATTATTATAATCCTATAAAAATACATTGGAATAATATACCTCACACATACGAGATGAGAAGTGAATAAGGCATGCATCTTAGATAAATAAAAATTGAGATGGAACTCCCTTACCTTATGTTTTGAATTTCCCTATACACGTTCAAACCAATGTATAAAAAATTGTATGTTTATTATAGATCTATTATCAAAACATATAAAATTATATAATACCATATATTATTGGTTTATTCCATTTTATTACCTACTTATTAACTCTTCTATGTTAATGTGGCATTCTAGGTAATAACCGCGTTGTTTTTCACATGTGTTTTTATTTGTAATATTTTATTACTCAAACTAATATAATTATGTAATGAATTTAAAAAATAATATAAATATCAAAAATATATTATATTTTTATTAATCAATACAATATATAAATAGAATATACAATACATTGTTCATTGAGATGGTAGACCGTACGTACGTATGAATGTTGTTTCTACTTTGTTGTTGTACTTGAATAATGAAAGTAAAAGAAATATGTGTATAAAAATATATAATATAATTACAATATAATGATTATGTCACATATATAATATATTTATATTAAAAAAATCCTTAATGCATTCCATGAAAAGTTGGAATGAATCACATCGCTTTGATGAGAGAGTAGTCCACACTTCCCCAAATGGTGTTAACATAGTTACACAAAATGGAAAGCATAAAGGTATGTTCTATATAAAATTTAAAAAATAAAAATTACCTTATCGATATCACATATATACTATATAAATCTATTTTACATCATATCTCCCAACCTTAAAGAAGGTAAAGGATAATTGAACACATTATTTCAAGAGACGGTAGTTCACCATACACAAGAATGATATGTTCATTTCCCATTAGATGAAAGTGTGTGTAATTGAATGTAGAAACCCTAGGATTAAAAAAATATGTATATTTTTTATACTATTGTTAATTTATAAACATGAAATAATTATAATTTAGGAGGAGGATAATGAAAATAAAACTAAAGATCTTGATGAAAGACGTTACCTATTATTTTGGTAACTCATTTTGGTTTGCACCAAAAGATTTAATTGGAAGGATTTATGCCATAGTATAGGATTATAGGTTGATGGGAGGGATTTTGATGATATATTTGGGTAGATATTGATTTAGCCAATGTGGCATGGTTGGTGTGAGGAAGTTGGAGGTGTGAGTTCCTTTTTATAGTGTAGGGAAAGGACACACAAGGTATCTTTAAAAAGAATCATGTGTTCCCAAAGTATTACATATTCACCAAGTGTCCAAATGGACCATTATATAACTTTATAGGATATTGGAAGAAATATGGGATTCAAAATTGGTTTTCTAAAAGTATGTTGGTCATTTTTCTTTTAAGATTAATGTTTAGTCAATTGTTAATATTAATTTTACTTTAACCGATGTAATTAACATTAATTACATTCACTAATATTTTTGTAAAAAACTATTTTGGTGTTACTAGAAATTATAAAATATGATTATAAAAAAATAGAATCCATTTTTACAAATTAAATCATTATTGGTAAAAATTAATTTAAATTTATTCCATATACAGGATGATAATGAGGGTTTAAAATGTAATAATGTTCAAAATTATGCTATGTTTTTTTATTAAATTTCAAAGTGAAAATGATTCAAAAGACCTAAATTTTGTTAATTGATAAAAAATAAATCAATTTAATGTTTAAAAGTATTTAAAAATAATATTAATCAATTTAAATAAATTAGAAGATAAGCAGTTTTGAATCAAAATTCATTAATTGTTAGTATTCAATAAAATTGAAACATCACAGAAAATTAAAACAAATTAACCATAACTTATTATTTATGTTTATATTTCATAAATGAATTTATTTTTAAATAATAATTTAATAACTGATCCAAAATTTTGATTTAAAATGGGTTCTCCATTTAGAGGCGGTAAAACTAGTTTTATAAAAATAGAGGATATCTTATGTAATATTGTGTTTGTTCCTATCTTATACAGATAAAATATAGAAGACTGATTTAAAAAAAATTATTTAATAAAAAATTATATATTTCATTAATATCATTCACCAATTTTAATTAATTTAATTTATTATGAAAAAATTATTTCTTGAGAAAAAAGTAGTTTTTATATAAACATTCCCCTTATATTCAATTGGTTCATATATTCATTTGTATTTAATTAGTAAACAATTAAATAAAGAATTTATATTCAAAATTTAGTAAGTCCTATTCATAACCACTAACTCAACAGCTAGGTTATATCTTTTTATATACATAATAACATTTATTGTAATATATTATGGTTCTATAAAACTCGGTCTAGTGTGCTACGCAATCCATATAGGAATGTCTAACTTGTGTGTAATGTTACCCATCCTTGGTTTACTACATATATCAAGATAAACATTATATTGCATGTATTGACTAAATAAATTTGTAATTTTTTCAATGCCACCCAAACATAGTTCTTTAATATAATATAAACTATTTTTAGTATTACATAAAATTAAAAATGTCAAAAAGATTAAAAAAATTTGAAAAAACAACTTTCAATAAAACTCATGGTATTACAATACTACCCCAACTACCTGCTAAGAAGGACGTGTATCGGAATGTGTATAGGTATAAATTATAGTGGTTCTAGTAGATATAGGGTTAATAATACATTTCCTTTTCATTTACTAGCTACCAATTCATTTTTTTCATGCTTCACTTGTAAAATTTTAATTGGTTATTATCCCATATAAATGTTTATATCAAATGGATCTATATTTCAAGTTAATTAGGGACTATACACTATATCATTGAAATTTACTCCCATTAAATATCATTATAATGGATTGACTTGTTAAATTACCCATTCCAACCCATGAGGGCCCATACACCTCATGAATTAAAAATAGAAATCACTCAGTCACAGCCAAAGATGAGAACATGTAAATATACATAAAAAAGGCTCACCAAAAAATCACCTGAAAAAAATGAAATGAAAGGATTTAAATGCACGTATATGGAACGACATATGTGTGACATGTGAATACGAGGTGACTATAATAATATATTTATCAATTCTCTGTGCACTCATATCATTGGTCCACATATGAAATGAAATCCATAATCATAATATATATATTAACAATAACACAACTTGGGAATCATCCAATGGTGAAATGATATCAAATGTAATAGAAAAAAATAGAACAATAATTATAATTCATGAAACTCAGTACATACCCCTAACATGGGTTACCCACACCTAAGCATGAATTATAACCATGTTCAAAAGCATTTATAATCTCATATCTCATATCTTCAAATAGTAAACAAAAAATGGACGATCTGTTACACCTTTGTGACATCCTGAACCAATGTTCCACTAAAGGATGCACCGATCCTAATTGTCCATATGGCCTCAAATGCCTCTGCCCACCCTTCAGAGGCTTTAGACAAGTAGTGAGGGAGTAGGGTGTGTCCATTGGAATACTATCACATCATTACCAAAATTTTCCATAGTGGATAGATACGATAGTACATGAGCCTCATCCCTGTTGGTGAGGACTCTCTTGGTGCATCCAAGAGACCCGAGATCAAATCTGGGTGGAGGAATATTTCCGGGTACTGTAGGAATACTGTAGTAGTACTGTAGAAGTACTATAGCAGGCATTGTTTTGGTACTGTAGCAGGCACTGTTCGGTACTGTAGCAGCCGGAGCTGTTCATCCATCTGGGCCTTCGGGCCACCGGTTTGGTCCTTCAGTTCATCAAGGCTTTCGGGCCACCCAAGGCCCTCGAGCTAGTTGATTATCAAGGCCTTTGGGCCACCTTAAGTCCTTAGGGCCACCCCAAGGCCTTCGAGAAACACGAATGTAGGACCCAGACACACCACAAAAAAAGGAGCAGCCCTAGAAAAGGATTCGGAGCAGGTGCACTCACCATATGAGAGTGAAATGGATTGTCAGAATGAGAGGGTATGACTATGCCATCAGTACTAGCATGTGCTTACACGGGAAGCCTAGCCAGAAAGTCATGCAATGGTGGAGAGATAATATCAAGATACAAATGCTGGGAAGGGGTAGTTCCTTTTAGATAGTGTGGTTGAATTCTCTAAGACCTTCAGGTCATGTAATCTACTAAACCTACGGGCCATGTAATCTCTTAGCCTACGGGCCTTGTAAGGGTTCCCCCTCATCCCTTGAAAGGGGGGTTATAAAAAATCAATAAAAATGAAGGCCTTCAGGCCATTCAGGCAAGGTGGATAGATACGATCACAGGTAAATAGAGGAATCATTTCGGTAAACAGATGGCATAACAGAATTAGACTGGAATAATAAAAAACTGATGTAACTGGAAATTATTGAAAAAGGATGATGATATATGTCATGCTAAAAAATATGGGATAAATGAAAAAAATGAATCATGAAATACATGCTATACAAAATAATAAATAAATTAACGAAAACTATCTGGGCATCATGATCTCTATCTCGATCATCTACTACTATGCTCCATCCTATTCGAGTAAGAAATCAATTGTACAATGTTTTTCTCTTCCCATTGTCAACATCTTCTTGCATGTAATCTGACCATGTACCAATGGCTGTCCGGAAAGGGTGTGATATAAATCTCTATAGGCCACCACCAATGGTGTCTATAACGTCATGTATATGTAATATAAACTAAAAAAGTGTGAAATCATGCATATAAAAATTTATTGAACTATATGAACACAAATACCCAAGTACCTACAGTAGCCACATCTGGGGTCTGAACATATAACTATTTAATTTATTAATTCTTTTCGAGTTTATATATGTATTTCACCTGAGATAAAACCTGATCTTCCATCCTAAAATGATAATTAAAGTGAAATTATGAATGAAAGAACACGGTATCCTATAATTAAAATAAAAATGCTTGGGATCCAAGGTAATGACCAAGGTATCCATGACTACAGGGGTTTATCAAACTTAGGAAATAAACTCTCACTTTAATAATAAGGGGTAATTTTATAGTCTAAGGGGAATCTCCCAACACATTCCATAATAATTTAATTATAACTGAGTCTAAGTAATTCATCCAAGGTAAAATAGGTAAGCAATGACTTGCAAAAATGTGTGTAACCCTGGAGCCTCATGTCCAAAGACATAATGCTGGTTCCTAAGATCTTATCCATGGAAACATAATATATTAATGATAATCTATGGAACTAATAGTATTATACTAGGTATCCACAAGTACACAAAAATATATTTCCTAGGTGGGTATCAAAATTTGAAATCATATCAAAATGGCATCCACAAGTTCCCAATGAATTCCCTCGAGAATCCAAGGAAATATTGAGTCTAACCACTCCTATTGTAATGAATATTTCTATATAAAGTATGTACCAAATAATCAATTCATTTAATTAAACATTCCCTATAATAGTCATACCATTTAATAATTAAATGGGGGTACATTCCATACCTTTCATTAGTGGGACAAGGTTAAAGGACATTCAACAAATTAATAATTCATATAAGCATTATTCAATTCATTAGGATTAGTCTGTTACCTTCCTTAAATCATGAAAAAAAATTCTATAGATGTGTAACTGAGTCATTATATTAAATTTAATTAAGTGAAGTCTTATACATGATAGACAATCCAATTAACCATTTAATGTTTCATTAATTAATTTCGAGCACTCACCATTTATGGACCAAGTGACACTAAAACATTTAAGAGGTAGTAAGAAACAAAATAATTTGTTATTTAATTATGAAAGGATTATCATTATGAGGGTCTAGCCAAATAAAACCCGAGCAGTGGAACATATACAGTCAAAAAAAAATAAAATGGAATAATGAAGGTAAATATGTGACTTGTGGTGGACGACGTTGAGTTCATAACATCAAATGATGAATTAAATATACAACAGGAGTCATGAAATACAATTCTAAGGAATACAATCAAGGAACATCATTTTTTATAGTCCATGATCGATTAAATCATCGTGAAAAAAATATGAAATTTTTTAAAATGATGAAACATGTGGGATGAGTTATAGACCGCCTACCACATACTCGTATGAATCTCCTCATCTATTATCAGCCTCTAGTATTGCCTCAATTTTGATGAGATTTTATGAACGGATCAATAACATGAAAATAGTGAATAAAATACAGTATCTAAATAGAATTATTGATATAATGAATAATGAGGAACATCTAAAAATGAATTAATATCTTACCATCATGGATCCAATGAGAAAAATGGAAGCTCGATCAGACTTCGGATGGTTAATTTACTTCAATGAATATGTTAGCCAATAATAGAGCTCAATATAAGGGGACATACACTACATTCTAGAGAAATAGAGAAAATAAAGAGGTTGGTTGATTTAATTATATTATAAGGGAAAGTTTAATTTTACCAATAATATTATGTTCGCATGGATTCGCTACATTTTTTGAAAATCCAAGCACCAATCATGCACCATCTTCTATTCTAAAGAGAAAAACACATGGTTATGTCATACGATTAGAGAAAACATGCCCCAACCATCCAGAACACCTATGTAATAATGTTTAGCAATTTTTCATGGTTGTGCACCCCAAAATTCATGGTTTATCTAATTGTACGGACTCTTCCAACCCATTGTCTCGCATGAAAATGTTTTGAGTGACTATGTGGGATTGGTCACATGGTTCCTACTAATAGTACAACTGAGTGATTTTCTCCACCGACTAGGGTTTCAAACTCCAAAAAATCCGTAGACACTGAAAACCCTTAGGGAACTCATAGGGAATCCATAGTAGGTATATATATGGGATTTTGAAAAAAAATTAAAGGGATCCATACATGAGTGAAAACGGGGTTCATACATCACATCCACCCCATTTATAATCCACCACTCTAAGGAAATATTTCAAACCACCACACATAGTCCACTAATATCATGGGTTTATACATTCCATCTTTCATAGTTAGTTAATATCAGATGGAGGAAAATACCATTTAAAATATTCATTCTTATATTATTAGTTGAAAAAATCATTTAAAAATTTTCTTTCATCTTCATAGTTAATTCATGGGTGAGAAGACAATCACACAATCATATAGCATCATAATAACATATTTTTACCCTTGTTAATTTTTAAATCACTCTAGTTATTTTTTCATCAGATCTAAAGCTACTAACTGCACTATCCATTCATATGGTGTGATAAGACAATAAATCTTATATAATGTCCACCATAACATGCCTTTTAATTCCATATAGGCATACATTTTCAAAGGGTAGAAATATAGTACGCTCTCGTTATACTAATGTTGGGACACAAATGTTATCTCCCCACTTATACTAACTAATACAAGTATTATTATCACAAATGAACACAAAATAATTCTATACAAGTCTCACTTCTCCATTTAGGGATAATGTTACCCCCCACGGATCTAAACAAACTTTATCTCACCACAAAAAATGGCATTATGGACAATAATAATAATTTATTCATCATATATGTGTTATAAAAACTATAATGATCTAGATGGTCTATTTACATCACTAAAATATATAGGAAACCATATATTTTTCATTTTGGTCCATCCTAAAATACCATGCTAGGTTTTCATTCCATGCGGCCATTACTATGATATTCCACGGGTTCACCTATAAACATCACTTCAAAGGAGCATCAAATATCAAATGATACCTATCAAGGTTTATAATCCTATATATTAGAAATATACACACCCAGAAGGTTTTAATTTACTTTAACCATTCCTCTCACATATATAATTTAGCTATCATTGATTTTTTTTGAAAATTCAAAAAGTATGACAACTATTTAATAGTCAAGACGAGTATGTATCCCCTCCTCATATAAGGGATCTCTCTCAAGGAGTCATAATGTGTTTAATGGACCATGTTTATTATCCTTAAATACCAACAAAATTATATGACTTGTAATAAAATAAAAAATATAGTCCAATTACCAAAACATTGACGTAATCCCATATAACTAATTCTACTTTATCCCCAGCTAAGAAATTTTCAATTTCAATCATCATCCCTTAGCCAAAAAATAAAAAAATTTACATAGTGATCAATAAGAAAATACATACAATTATTTTATTATTATTAATTTTTTTATATATGTTGATATCCTCACTAATAATCATCTCATTTCTAAAACCCTGTGCATTGAGGTGTGTTTTACTCCCGCCACAACCATAAGTCCTCTGTCGATAAAGCCTCATCAACAGACATAAATTCATTAACGAATTTCATCTCAATATTATGAATCCATAAATAGAATAAAATAAAATACTACCTCCAATTATATAAAATATAACCACACATGTTCACCTCTCCGGACCCCCACTATCAATAATGAATAAAATTTATCGAACAATATCTAACATGCTCTCAGAAAATCTGCTCCGATCCCAAATTTCCAAACCACTAATATTTGAAACTAAGGAGATATTCAAAACTATAAAAATGATAGGATAACATCCCACCTAAATAGATGAACTCTTAGCTAAAAATACATATACCAAGGTGTGAAATATTAAAGAAAAAATATTATATGGGTTATGGATTCCCCAAGCCTCGTCTTCTCTTTATGGGGTTCGCAATAATTTTATATAAATTGTTATACAATAAATTATTAATTTTTAAATAAAAACATCATAAGGAAACATTTTTAAATAAATATATGTGCCACAATGCTATGAACCAGGATAGATAAACCATATAAAATCCTATCCTACAATAACATCATGACCTTATATTTTATCTAACAAATCTCCCTTCCGATGGAACACAAAATATTTATTTCTAACCTATTGTGGTATGGTCCCTTTCTTCATGAAACAATTACCTGAACAAAACCAACCATTTTAACATAAACATAAACATTTTGAATAAAATTTAATGTAAATTAAAATGATTTACCTCTCATATCAAAACTAATACATTCAAATCATAACACATAATTTTCTAACATGTTAAATTTATTTTTATAATAATGTTTCCTTATGTAGAATATTTTTATTTGGTCTCATATCATCTTGGTGTAACCACTTATGGAATAGAAAAATTTCCACAATTATGGTGTGATTTTCTATTGTCTCTAAAAAATATGATTTTTACTCATTCAACAAATAAAATTTCTAAAATTAACCTGATTTTGGGTAAAAATGTAATAAAATATGTAACACTACTTATAGATGATCTGATAATTATACCAAAAAATTGAATGAAATATTAATGGAATATGATTACTAATGATACAGGATGATTATATATACATATAAATAAAATTAATTCAAAAATCAATATATTTTTCTTATTTTACTCTTAAGAAAATCTCCACACTAAGTATAATTATAGAAATGATAAAAAGAAATTAGAAATATGATATACATTTTGAGATAGCGATAGCCTAATAGTATGGTTGATTTTATATAATGTTTGTGTGAAATTATGTAGGTGTGTAATGGGTTAATTTGAAAGTTATATAGGCATTAGTTATGGATGATGGGTATGTTAATTTTTATAAATAGTATTCAATTCCATCCAAATTGGTGATTAATGTATAATAAATAGTATATTTGAAATTCAAAAAAAATTATTTATCATATAGGTAATAATTAATAAATGATATAAAATTAAAATATATTCAAGGAATAGTTTTTAATCTAAACTATACCCATTAAATATGATATATGATTTTATTAAAATATCAAATTTCATATATTATGAATTGGAAATTAATAAAATGGATTTTTAATTTATAATCAATATTTTTGAATTATGTATGATAATAAAGATAAAATTTTGGTGAAAAATAATTTACTATGGGGAAGAATAAAAACAAATGAGTAAATATTAAGGGAAATTAAAATAATTATTCATATATATTATGTAAAATCTATTAATAACATATAAATGTTCTTCATGAATGCGTTTTGGTGTGGAATGATAAACCGAATCCATAATTTTTCAATTTATAAGTGACTTTAGATAAATAATTATACATCATAACTATTATGAAATAGTTATTTTCTAAATGGTCACTAATAATATATCTTTCAAATAAGTCCCCCTCTACCAATTATAAACCAAAAATAATATTCTTTAATTTTTAGAAAAACAATTCAAATTCCCCTAGAAATTTAATCTCACATTTGGTAACTATTGGTCATATAAATGTGTCCATGTGTTTTCATTAAAATAACAGTTTCTAAGTTAAAATTTAATTTCATTCAAATAAGGTAATTCCTTTTTCATTGTCTATTTGTTTTATCATATTATTATCACTAATAATAATTCTTACTAGTCACTTTAATAAAAAAAAATTAACAATAACATACCTCTAAAACTAGTGTATAATAATAAATTGTTAATTTATCATTATCATTATTTTCTTATATAATAATTTTTTTGGTCCGCTCAACGACTAACATGAATTTTTTCAATCTATTTTCATCATGAAAATTAAAGAGGGTTAAAAAATATATACTAGATAAAAATTATGTTAATTAGGATTTTATGTTATTTTTATATTCTTATAATGGTATTACACAAATGATTAGTTTATAATAACTAAAATGTATTGGTTTTTAAGGTAACCATAAATGGGTAGAATATGGAGCATTTCATTATGAAAAGAAAACATAACTTTCTTGTATATATATGTGATTTTTTATTCATAGTAAAATTATTTCTCTTATTCCCTGTCTATTATATAGTTCATTATTTCATGGACAAGAATAGTAATTGAGACTTTTATACGACAATAATAACTGGGAAATTTTTATTACTAGCATATGATTATCAATATAAATAATGAATAAAAAATAAGTATTTAATAAATTATAATTGTATAATATGGGAACAATAAATATTAGTGGGTTTCTGAAATTCTTATTTTATAAAATTAGGTTCCTTATATAGTAAGTTAGACCACGTTTTGGATCATAAAGTGTTAATGTAAAGGTTTCTCCCTCTATCACCTTTCATATTTGGGAACAATAACGTCTAGTTATATTTTTTATAATTTATATATATATTAAATCTTAATCTCCATATTCCATCACTTATTTTCATTCATTTGGATTCACATTTATTTTTACAATTCCCCCCGGATTTCTTTATATTTATGCTATTGTAATGTTTGTGAGAGTAACTATCCTATTGATCATTCATTTGATATGATATTTCTTTTCAATATCCATGTTATATTAATTTTGTTCCCGTATGTTACTTTGTTATGTATATATATAAATTTATTTGGATTCATTATAATTCCATCTTCCATTACTAATAATTGTTCACTATTTATTCACATCTCTTTCATATACTATGAAATTATAAATTTGTTCACCAAATATTATTATAATATATTCGTTTTGTCATTGATATTCATCATTACTAAATACATTAATATTACATTTCATAATTATTTAGATATTTAAAATTAATTTTCAGATACAAATATTATTATTTATATATTATGGCATGAAAATTTATGTTAATCCACAATTTTTCATATAATTGAATATTTCATCATTTTGAAAAATATAAGGAATATTATTATTTAATAATACATAGCATAATATATTTACATAAAAGGATTTTTATATAATCCAATACCATTTAAATTTATATCCTTTGAACACCACTTATGTAACATTTTACCTCTTACTCCGAGGATTTAGAATATTTCTGGTATCCACTCTCTTTTGTAAAATTAATCATATTTGTCATGAAACTAATCTATAGCCCTATGTTTTGATAGGGTCCAATTTAAATATATTATTATTTGTATTATTATTTATATTGAAATTATATTTATGTATGTTATAATGTAATGGGTTTTCTATGAGTTATATATCCCTCTAATGCATTTATAAAATATTATTTCTCATTACATTGTTATATGTTGTAAGTGGGTCATTATCCCTATTTAAAATGTTCTGAATTCCTAGTATAGATACATGAAATATTATTATAATTCCTTAGAATATATCATTGACATATGATTATGATAACCTTTTAATGTTTGTTTTTTCAAATCCATTTATTATGAAGCGTTCTTTTGTTATGAAGCATTCTACTGTTATAAAACATTCCTATGTTATATTTAATTTTCAACTAGTAATTATCATTACTATTAAATATCAAATTATAATGAAATTATTTTAGGATAATAATTTCATATTACCTATTCATCAAATTATCATCCCTTTATCATATCCCATAATATTTTTTATGTCTCTTATTTAAATTTCTTATGCTTTTCATGTTTTATTTCAGATCCCCATTTCATCCATACAAATTTCATAGGGAGACATGGGTATTATTAATGGTAGAAGGAAAAAGGGATATATTTAAGTCATAAGGACTAGTTGCAGAAAAATTAATTTAATCTGTAGTTTTTTATATTATGAGTGATAAACAATGATGATAATGAAAATAAACCAATGATTTTTGGAGTGGTCGAATGTAATAAATGCTAATGTTATATATAAAAATAATTTAAATAAAGAAAAAATAGCATGAGATATTGGTATGTTGAATCTCATATCTCCTATCATAGTAAAAGAGGGATTGGGAAGTTTAATATCTAACACTATTTGTTTAGTTTTTTGGGGAATCAATATGGTCGATACATAACAGATTGTAACCAATAATTTAGGTTGGTTTTTGGAAAAGGATACCAGTTTATTTTTTTAATACTTATGGTGAATGAATAAAATGAATATAGATTTACTTAATCATAATATGTAACACAATAAAGGTTATATGTGACTAATATTCTCTTATACAAAAAACACATGGTAGAATTTGTTAAAATAAAATCATATTGTAACATTTACTAGGTATAGAGAATAAAAAAAATGATTGTTGATTTATGTAAAAATCATATCAATATAATTGATTTGGAAACAATTTTCATTTTATTCTCTATTGGGGATATGTATATATTTTTTCAACAACATATACCTTGATCCCGAATAGAAATGTCATTAATAATTCAGTAAATATATATTTATAGTGACTCATTTTGAAAAATTGATGGTGGTATACAATGATGCCAAGTCAGTGAATCAGTGACTAGTAGATACAGAATAGATATATAAGTTTATGGTTGATCAATATCTACAGGTTTTATGGAACTAATTTTATGGTTAGTTCAATCGATTAATAAAATTTTCATGATAGCGAATTAAGGAATATTTAGGTGATGAAATTAAATATTATATAGATCTTAAATGGTTCTAGAGGTGGGTAATTCTATGTTATTTGAGAATATACTCTAATAATGATGTGGAACAATTCAAATTAGTGGCAGAGACCATCTTCCAACTAGATTTGATATCATCATAATATTATATGTATTTATTAGATAGGTTATTTCATGATATATCATTGAGAGTGTGATTTATTATTTTTGATTATTGGGAAGAGTTGAATTTCACTATGAAGGATGTTCATACTATCTTCAAAAAATATTTTTATTTTTCAACTCTTCATATTTAAGAAAAAAATCATTTGTAAATTTATTGACAGACTATTGTGTGTGATTTTTTATTATTCATCCTACACAATTAGCCTTGTAATCTATTAATATGATGTAAAATGGGAATTTGAGGGTCATTAACATTAACAAATAATTATTTATAGTGTTATGGATATATTTAGAGGTTTAAAGCTTTTATATCTACTCAATAATTATTTCGTAACCAACTAAATCATACAGTTGGAAAAAATAATGGTAAATTTGAAATTATAGTCCCAACGTTGGGGAATTTTATGGAATTTAGAATCATTTTAGGATTTTATACATGAAAATCCCAGAAGAGGTGTTTTTTATTTTTTATTTTTGATGCCCGAGATACATCACAAAATATCAGATGGATCATTTAGATGAATCTTTCATGTTTTTATAATGATAGGTTGTTGTGTCATATGGTATGACTTGGAATATCATAGGATGTGATTGAAATTAGAGTAGTTATATATTTGTGGACCATTAGGAAGTAATCATTCATAATGGATATCCATTAAATTGTTATGGCACCAATGCAATGTGTATATTTTTTACCCAGAAAATTGTATAATCATTATAAGACACTATTATATGGTATGGTACCCCCCAAGGATGCATAAGAGATAACTATTATGTGTAAGGATTAACTCTGTATTATGTGAGGTATATATATGTTATATATAGTATATAATGGTTACTCTAATACATAATGGTTATGATATAGTAAAGTACCCAAGCCACCCTAGATATGTTATATTATCAATTCCTTGGTGATTTTTAATTTTTTTTTAATTTATTGACATGTATTATAATATATAGTGTTTGGATACATCATAGTTAAGTCATAATGGATAATAATATGAAAAGTTATCAAATACATAAATGTTACCCTTTGATGAATAAGGTTACAAGGGTCACACTGTAATACATAAGGGATAACACTTATCCAAGATCTGTAATGGTTCTCAGATGGTAGGGATTTGATAATTTATCAATGTTTCCATGTGGTGCATGTTTGGTGATACCCTATAATGCATAATGGTTGACATAAAATATATTCATAGGTAAAGGTTACCATAGAAGGGTTAGAAAAATTTTATGTTTGATACATGAGGGCTGATACCATTTGAGTTATAAGGGTTGATACATTCCATGAAATGTGTAAGGGTTTATTGGACTTTGAAAACATAAATGTTTAAAATACATAAGAATATACTCAGTGATACATGATGGTTGAAATATATGGGTTATGCATATTGGTAAAGCCCCCAATGTGAAATGATTAATGTAATATTTATGGGAGAAATATTTTTTAAAAATATATATATATAAGGGTTACCTGATGATTGAGGATGAATATGGGGTTCAAATCAATTACAATGTTCAGAATGTTATTTTAGACATATAAATTAGTTATTCCTGTTATATTCCTCTTTTTATGGGGGAGCGAATAGGTGGAGGGTGATACCCTATTCTCTTTTAGTTCTTTCCTGGTACCTCATGGATCTTGGTTTATCGATTTGTATTTATTCATGTATATGAATTTATTTTCTCTCTATTCTCAACTGACTCCTTCTTATTCTTATTGGGAACTAATGTTCTTATCTTTAGGCAAGGGTTGAGGTTGATTTCACTAGATCACTATTTAGTTAGGCTGATATGATGGGTCTTTTTCATTAACTTTTCAAGGGTAATTCCCATAGGATGAACATAGTTTTTTATTAGTTTCATTATGGTATTTAATTTTACATGTTTATATGTGGGTTTTCATTGATTGGAAATTTAACTAATTCAATAAATTCGATTGAGTGTTATGGGTTTTGTTTTTCTATGAACTTGGGGGTATGGCGAGAGTGATCTTCAGCCAATTAATTGAGGTAAAAAAGTATTAAAAACATTTTGGGGTGTAATTATAAGATAATTTACTCTGTTTTTATTATGAAATTATAATTTATTTTACAATAAAAATATTATTGATTTTATTATAAAAATTTGAGAATAATTTGGATGCGGTTTATGTCTTGTGTTGATGGGTGATTTTCTGAATAGATTGGATGAGATCATGAGAAGGTGGAAAATACTCTATTTATTGGAATGATTATAAATGATGTTTGGGTCCCAAAACATATCCCTTTTGTTTTAACTTTTATTCATGTATCATGTGATATGAGTTCTCTCCAATTGTGTGTGATTAACATTGAGTTCAATGTGAATGGGTTATTTTTAGATCCTATAAGTAGAACATGTGTTTCTTTATACACGATAGATCATTATAATCATTATTAACACCTTGGTAATAGATTTCCAAAGGCTTGACTACAATTATGTGATGTATGATATAAAGACCCTATGGTTTTATAAGATAAATAATTTGAACATGGTGGACCTTAAGACATGATTCCATAGATCCTTATATATATGGGAAAATTATATATTAGGAATTGTTGTCTTAATGGTATTCCATGGTAAATTTTTAGTTACAATAGATGTTGATGGATTGAGTATTTTTTGTGGGGTGAGTGTTCCACTAATAGTATTTTTGTTTATCTAATTGGGGATTCAAATGTTGAATTTATGAGAAGTTTTTTAGTTAGAGGACTTATTGAGTTAACCAGGTATGTAAAATAGAAGTTCTACAAAAAAATTTGTTTATTTATATGAAATTTAAAATATTATTTTATGATCCATCGTGCATGAAGTCCTAGGATAATGAAATTTATTCCCTTGATCAATGAGCTTTGACCGTACACATTGGAATTGAGATAAAGGTATCTGTATGAGGTTTATGAACTTTAATGTAACCTTAAGGGAAGTAGTGGTTTCCCTAGTCTATTCTTGATTATGGAACAGTTTAGAATTTTGGAGGGGATAACTTGGTTTTAAAATAGTATTAAAGTGGTGAAGAGAATAGTGTGTCTTCATGGGTTCGAAAACTAGAATCTTGTTTATATTATTTGAATAGTAGTAAAACTTTATGGGGTAGACACAAATACCTATGAAGATGTATGATATATGATTGTATATTGGGATTATTTTATTCTTATTGATGATAAATGATTGTAAACACAATGGTTGATATTCCCCCATATGATATATGATATAATAATGGGTGGGTATTATTCCCACTAATGAAATATGATGGTATATAGGAATGAAATTATTCCCCTAATGATATATGATGATAATGGTTGAATTTATTGCCCCAAATGATATATAATGGTATAGAGGGTTGGAATGATTCCCCTCAACCATAATGATGGTATACTGGGTGGGAGATATTCTCCTCAATGATTTATAATTGTTTAAGGAATGGGTGTGTATCCACCCAATGAGATATGATATGTGGAGATATCTAAGGTGGGAGATTATCCCCATGATGTTGTGGCTTTTGAGGACGGTGACCCCCCCCCCAAATGATATGATTTGATGTTAGATATTATTGTTTTTGACATGTGCTGTTATATGGGGAGAGAACTTAACTCACCAAGGATTTAATTATATAGGATGATTGTGTTGGGGGTGGAAACTTATACCATTTTATAATGATGTTGGAATATGAAGGTACATGGGAGAAGCCAATTATGACATGCTGAATGGTTACATGAAATTATTATAGGCATTTTTTATCTAGATGAAGTAGTTATGGTCACACCTGGGTGACATGGATAATACCCCTAGACATAATTAGTATTATTATTGTTGTTTTTTATTCATTACTTCTATGAATATCACATTATACACTCAAATTTTTTAATGGTTGTGTGAGGAACACCATTAGCATTTCACTACTGAGATATACTCAAACCCAACTCAGGTGTCCCTCGAACTATAGTGGTAGAGTTGATCTCACGATTATATGTATTAAAAGATTCAAATAATCGTGTTTGTTGATAGATATGGATTAATTGGATGAATTTAGGTGATGGGATATGGTTAGGACACTACAGGAGGTGGTTGATACTTTTAAATTATATATTTTTATGGGGATATATATGATCCTATAAAATCTTTTTTCTGTGTTCCCGACACATGTGATATTTATGAAAGATAATTATGTTATAGAATGAGTATATTATTTATTTATTATTGTAATTATTTAAATTACTTCATTTTATTAAGTTTTTTGTTATGTTGAAAAATATTACTTTTTTTCATGGTTTTCTTATACTGTTATATGATGTTATTTTCTCCCTATGGTATCACCATAAAACCTCACTATTAGTCAATAACCTCTCGCATATGGTGAGCCATGTATGAGGTAATATATAACTCAATTTTTATTGATGTAGTGTGAGTCAGGATATTATTTTACAAAGATTTTTCAGATATTTGTTTTATTTATCATTCAATTTGGCGTATAGTAGACAAGAGATAGAATTGGTTAGATCATTGGATTAAAGCTATATCAGGTTCCCAATCAACACACATACAAGAAGATGTCTTAGTTATCTTTGATAATTGATTTATGTTAAGAATTGTTCATATTATTATAGGATAAATTATTACACATTATGATGCATTGTGTTATTTTACTTCTAGTTTTTCTCATGACTCGAGGAGGAAAGATATGTTATTTCATGCATAATATGAGGTTCATAGGTTCCCATGACATTTTCATGACTGTATATGATTTTGATATTGGTTCTAGAAAATAAAATAGGTCATGGTTATTTAAGTTTTCAACAAAAACATATTTGGTGTTTTCCAAAATAACATATTGGTTTCAATTAACATAGCCGAGCTAGATGGTAATAGATTTCCTAGCACTGATTGTCATAGTAATATGTCTTTTATATATAGGTATATCTGATTTTTATCCTTTATCGGGTATTATTTTTATTTCATTAATTATTTGTATTAGTAACCTATATAGTCTAGTTCAATTGACTATGAAATTTTATGTCGATATATATAATGAGAATCCGAGAGTGGGTGTATTTGATTGGGTGTTTTATTATGATATTAGATATGGAAGTATGAATCTCACTCCCTGAGTTTTGACTTCTGTGGAATATAATTATTGGATACATAGGAGAATATAGTGATTTTGGAAATTGACACTCTATTTTGATGAGTCAGGTGTTATACTTGAATATAAGGATGAGGTATTCTTATTCCTTGAGAGGAGTTGTTATATATAATGGTAACAGAGGATATTTTTTATCATTGAATTGAGAGTTCCTTAAAATATATCCACTATAAATAGATTCATTATAGTCGAGAGTGATGTAGTATAGGTGATTTATAATATGTGGTATAAGCTTGGTGATGCATTCAGTATCATTAATTTGAATGCATTGTAACTATTGTGTTTTGATGAGTCTGACATGAATGAGAGGCATAATCAGTTGGTTAATTTGGTAAGAGATCTTAGAATTAAAGTTATGACCAAATTTATTATACATTGGGATATAATTGATTAGTATAAATATCCTTGTACTAATTGGATATGAATTTGTATGGAATGAGATTAATAATATAGAATATAATAATCAAGGGATATTCTTTATTTGGTATAGACTTTCTTTGATAGGGTTGTTATGAACTGTAGTGTGGTTACTTTGATCAATACTATCTTTCCATGGGTACATATAGTGACATTTTCTAGAACCTAAATGGTAGATGAATTTTTTGAGTTAATATTATCTTATGTATGTATGCTCAATGTATAACTAGGTGTGACTGGACATGGGGGTAGATGTGGGACATGTTAATGAATAAATTTTGGGAAATCTATAGGTATAGGAAGATTGAGTCGTGTTGGTTACATAGCCTTTTTGGTAAGGTCTAGATAGTGGATAATAATGCATAGTGGTTGCAAGTAGTTTCTTTAATGTTAATTAATAGACCATATTGGGTCATCATTTGACCCTTTATACCATTTTGGTTGTTGGACCATGAGGGTGTTAGTATGTTGTGATAGGGTTGATGACTATTTACTTTTCCTAACTATATAGAATTATGCACATAGTGTTTTATGAGATCAATTGATGATCACATGTGGATGGTGGTCAAATATGATGTGATAGTGGGAAGGTGAGTGACACCTTATTCTCATCAAGGATTTGAAAAAGGTTGTTTACCATTGATGTTATAAAATATGTTCAGTCAAATAATGATTAATCGAGGAGATAGTGAAGTGTGGATTTAACACGTTGAATAGAATAATCGGGTTATTAGTGGTGAGTGAGATAAGATTTTATAGTATAATGGGAGATTGACTAAGCATTCATGTGATTGTGGATCTGTGTTGAGTAACTGTTCATGTAGGGGATGCGCTATGATTTTTTAAATTATTTCATGTATTGATGTTGTTGTTGGGTCTTGTGAAGTAGTTAGGGGTTATAGAACAACATGATATTTTTTGAATTTAATTCAATTATTTTTAATATTTGTGATATTTAAAATTACATGAAACATTGAGTTTAGCTTCAGTTACATGGAATGTGAGTCCCAAGACCCATGTCTAGATTCGTAACAAAAAAATGATTTATAATATTATTTATAAAATAAACTAGAACATATAGAGTCATTTACATCTGAATATGTTTTCCAGTATAGTATTTTGTAGAAAAGGAAAAATATAACACTATATCAATGTTAAAACAATGAATTCAAAGGAATAATTTGAACCTTTACTTACACTTTCTCTATATTGAAACTAAATTCCATAAAAGTTGTAAATGATCATGAAAACAATTTATTAATACAAATTGTGAAAAAACATTCGATGTAATGGCATAAAAAAGCTTGTTAAAAACATTTTTAAAATACATATATGTTTTGAAAATAAAAATGAATAATACTATTGAAAATTCTTAGCTTTGGAACACAAAGTAAAAATCAATTTAAAATAAATAAGATTTTCGAAACATAAATTTGAAAACATTTTTGAAAATATAATTGATTTTTTTATAACTCCATTGAAAATACTTTTAAAACATGAATTTTAAAATGCCTTTGAAAATAATTATACCATTTTATACTCTTTTTAAAATACTTACAAATTTGAAAATATTATAATACATTTGAAAAATTATTAGGCTTCTCAAATTTCTATAATGTCTTAGAAAATAATTACAGATTCGAAAATATTATAATATGTTTTTAAGATAAATAAACTATTCAAAATTAAATAATGCCTTTGAAATAAATTATTCTTTGTAAAAATTAATAATATGTTTTTGAAAATAGATATCCTTTTGAAAATGATTTAGATGACTAGAGTGATTTTTCAAAAAATATTAGACAATATTTTAAAACCAAAATAAAGGGGCCACTTCAAGCCTTAATGGGTGTTTTTACCTTTTAAATTTTATTAGAAATGGGTTCACTCCCCACTAATCTTTCACGTTTACAATAACCTAGTGATAATTTTTTTATAAATACATTTTGTCCTTGACCTACATATATATACATTTTTACTGTAGTTTTTACATTAAAAACATTTCAATGCATTCAATATGTAAGAGCACATATATTTATATATAAATTTATAAATAAATATATTAACTTTCCTAGGAAATCACTCATTTATTTTGGTAAAACTAAATCTCTGTCTAATTCGAATTTTCTTAAATACATGGATTGTTAATTGACAACCATGTAATTGAAAATTCCTTTATAAAAGAATGATATAAATTTATTTAAAAAGATAGGAAAGGGTAAAATTTATCATTTAAAAGTCAACATTGAATAATGATTTTAAAAAATAATTTTCTAAAATAATAATTTGGGGATTTTACATATAAAATATTGATGTAATTATATGAACAATTCACATAAAAAATAAAAATTTACAATTTCTATTCATAAAAAATAATAGATATATAATTTTGACTTCATAAAATAATCACAACAAAAACATTTTTATAAAGAAAATAAAATTATAAAAATTCCCATTTTTAAAATAAATATATCATCCTTGTATATATATATACATATACATCGTAAGTATTAGAAGACCTATACATAAAATATAAAGGGGATTCTATGAAATACATCTTGGTGTATAATTTCCTAAAGTTATATAATACATTCATAAATGGAATCAACTTACAAGATTATAAAAATTAAATTATAAGTCTTAAAATTAAAGGAACATGATCATTGAATAAATCATATATGTATATATATTTGAATAATATATCTTTTATGTTAATGATAGTATATGTATAAAACCACAATAAAATAAATGCATGATTTTAAGGTAAATAATACTGCAGTTTTTATAATACCCCTAAATATATATGTATGACAAACATAAACATAAAGATTAGGTACATATATATTACATTTTTATAATAAATAATGGCACCCTTACATGAAAAATTATTTTAATGTTATTAAATTAAAATATGAATTGGAGAAAATATTCTCAAAGTTCAGAAACAATGCCCATATATATAATTAGACAAATATATAGACTTGAAATTGAAAGAAATTATTTTCAAATGTATATAAAAATTAATAAAAGTCCCATTACTTGCTGAAAATCTAGTGGGAACTCCAAATGGGGTGTTATGACTAAAGGGTGGTAGTAACCTCATTCCTTCTTGGGGGCACTCAAACCAACAGGAATACGATATAAATTGGGAAGGCACTTTGTTGAGGAAATGATTCATCTTCAATATTGTGAATTGGGGTCTCTCATATGATTAAATAATCATATATATGTAAACATATATTTTTAGGTGATTTTGAGGGAATCTAGGGTCTTAAATGGATTCCATAATGTAAATGAAATTCTATTCTTACTTACAATGTTTTCAATAAAATCTATTTAAATGCTGAATTATTATTTTTAAACTAATCAACTGATTGTGCTAAAGAAAAGAATCAATTTCAATTTTAAAACCCTTAAACTTGACTTTAATTATGATATAAATTTTATATTGCATATAAGTTTCAAATATATTTAATGGGAAGAAAGTGGTGGCCCTTTGCGATGCTCTTTGTCCGAATATCATTGATGGTAGATCAGAGGTCATGTCTCATTAGTGATGACAAAAAAAATAGTGTATGAATTAGAAAACAATGATGAATACTAGATATTAATTTGACAAGGAGGTGGGATGAATTTTGTATTTATGTATTATAATTTAATGATTTTTTAATCTGAATTATGAAATATATAAGAACTTTTCACTATATTTTTTTTCATTACAGTTATTGAAGTATGTTTTTAATCGTACTAATGAGATATACAAGTGATTTAATGGAAATTTATATTTTATGGAAAACACATGATTATGGGAAGGTAACCCTAAATAAGTTCTTGATATTTAATAAATGGTGTTTAGTTTTGATAAATATATTATTTATTTGGGGATTGTGAATTGGATAGTACTCATTTAATTAGAACTAGATAATGATTTTTTTGAAAAAGATTTCTATGAATTAATTTATAGAGTTTATAACAATATATCTAATAAGAGGTGTTGGGAAGGGGGAATAATTCATTTTTTCAGTATATTTTATGGAAAATTATTTTATTACCATGTTTCAAAAGAATACATTATGATCATTTTAAAATGTTTTGTATGTGACAACCCAGAGTGACTTTATGACACATGGGTGATCAATGTGAATCTGATTGTGATAAATTTAGTAACCTTATTTATGAAGTTATGAAATTTCATATTTTCAAAGGGTTATATTGTCAACCTTTTATGAAAAGATATATGCATAACATTTGTTTAGGTTTAATGTATTAAGGTATTAATTCACCATATTAATATTTATGCATATTGGATAACTTGGGATAAAATATTTTGTTATGATAACTTCTGATATACAGAATGACTAATCATTTATTTATGAATCATATGATTTAGTTATACATTTGGAACCAAATATTCACCTTCATTTCCAAGAGTAATAGATGACGTGTACAATGATATAAGCACAAAAAAGTGTGATACTATTCATTGGAAATTAAATGAAATGAAGTATGTATATATTCTTATGAAAATTATTCAACTTAAGGAAAATGATTTTGAAATAAAATGGTATCCTATTATAATTATTGTTGATGATATTAATGACCTTTAAATATCTATTTGGCTTATATTTTTATGGTCACTAAACTAATCTAGATAATAAAAATTGTTATGATCAATTATATTTATCACACTATATAACTATTTATGCTTTTCCTCTTGGTCTAAATAATCACATCCCACATATGTTCTCATATGTTGAAACCTAATTATGTGTTATTTTGGTAACATAACCTTTCCAACATTTTATATTATGGTAATTAATATTATTAATTAGTATGATGTGGGTTTATATGAAGTAATATTCAAATATTAAGACTCTGATGACCAAGATGAATTTTGAGGATGGAATTAATTTTAAGGGAGGTAGAATGTAACACCCTAATATTTTGTGAAATGTATATTTCTTAAAATATATTTAATAATTGTGATAATTTATGGTGCATGATAAACAAATTTTATCATGAGTTACATGAAACAAAATGATTTTTTTTTTGAGTTGTATGCGACACTAAGTCATGCTTTTGGAATACTAAACATTGGGATAGTTTGAGTTACAAACGAAACTCAGTTTTAAGGAAACCACATTATATTATTAATATAGTTATATATACTTGATTGTTATAACCTAGAAGTTAGACATTGAAATAATATTTTTAATAAATAATTTATAAATATTATCCATAATGGTTTTATATAACGAAAATATTTTTATAAATAAAGCACCAGATTTTTGGAAAGAATTATTATGTTTCAAAAACATTATTTTCTCATAAAGTTATTTTTGTCTCATTTAGTGATCATTGATGAAATAAATTTAATTAAAATTTCATAAATTAATTTGATAAAATTAACTTCATTTTTAGTTCACAATTTCAAAGTAAACATAGGGAGTATTGTTATTATTTTCTTGAAAAGTTAATTTTTTTGTGAATTGTTAAAAATAATGAATTGTAATAAAAAACTGACTTATTGTTAAATAAATGTATAAAGATAAATTTTATTTTCAATTAGTTTTAAATTGAAGTTAATTAAATTATATATATATATATCCAATTTAGTTCACTAGAATTATTTTCTTATTCAAGTTAGATATAAATACCTTGTTATCTTTTCACCTTTTTATATTTGAAACCCCGAATTATCATCATATATTTAGGATAAATTTAAAAATATTAATTTCAAATTTTGGGAATTTTAATGTGAAAAATGGATTACATATTTATAATATGAATAATATATAATTTCCAGTTATCTAAAGTTTATTTTTTACCATAATCAGTAGGGAATACAATAAAAATTAAATACCGCAGTTAAAGTAAAAAAAATGAGTTTTTCAATAGCTAAACTAGAATGATATGAGTCAAAAAGAACTAAAATATTGTAATAGTTTTATTTAAAGTCATTATTTTGAAAACTTAAATTAAATTATATAATTTACCATTATCTTTTATTTTTCCCAATATAATAATCTATGTATTGAAAATGAAAATAAGATACTTTTCTTACTTTAAATTTATATACAGATTTCTGATAGGGGAAAAAATATAGGCTCTTTTATAAAATTTATTTTAATGGAATAATTTTTTTTCTAGTATGATAACTAATTTTTATATTTAGATAAAATTTATTTAAATTAGATGTTTATGAAATGCCAAAATAGTAATTATTTATTTAATAATTTACTGAAATAAAAGATAATAAAAATAAAAAAGGGGATGTAAATTGAATGAATTATTGCCATTAATTTATTTCCCAGATGAATATATTTTTCTAGTTAACTTCTAAAATTATATAATCTAATTACATAATTGTATTTATACTTTATAAATTTAAACTAAATGAATAATATCAAAACTGACATTAATGAAATTTTATAATAAATTATATTTTATTAAAGGATTTTAAATTACTAAAAATCCTATCATCTAAAAATTAATTTTTAAATATTCTTAAATATAAAATATATTTAATTAATGGTATTTTCTTAATTTTATAATGACTATATTTATTGTTAGCTAGAAAAAAACTTATCTAGTGTGGTTATAGTCAAAGAGATTCTTTTTAGATTACATGTGCTTATGTGAAGATTAATTTCTAACACAAATAATATATTAATTTTATAAATTGGATTTAATATATATTATATTTTTTACCAAATTATCTAGTATGTTTCATTTTATTTTAGTCTTTAAGGACAAACTACTTAGATTAGAAAACAACTTAACATAATAAGAAATCAAAATGTTAAAAACAAGGAAACATAGGTGTTAAGGAAAAAAGAGTTTAAAACATGTGAATAAATGTGTTATAGAGGTGAGTATTGAATATATAGTACCTAAAAACAATTACATATAACTTTTAGTTCCACTTTATGTATTTTTGAACTCCCAATAGTGAATACTTTTGAGTATTTACAAGAATGTCACTCCTCCTCATGATAAAAGGGAACTCACTCTACCAAAGTCTTCACAACCCTAAATCCATTTGTATCAACCCAGATCAACCCAAATAACTTCCCAACATCCTAAAATCATCCTATAATCCTTATGTTGGGAATAAAACTAACAAATAAATGATTTATTCCAATTCTTATGAGGATAATTGAGTAAGATATAATGTTCTCCAATGATCATTTTTATTTTAAATCATCCTCCACCTCGATGAATTGTTATTATACCAAGATAATATATTTATATATGTATTTTACTTATAATATTATGTTTTTATGTGTTGGTTACAAAATAAAACCACAAAAACATCCATCAAATGTGTTATGAAATCATCATTACTCTGTATGGTAGATTGCCGCCTCACAAATTGATGTCATTCGTTTCTCTATTAACACACATCATAGTTGGTCATAATGATGAATTTGAATATTATATATGAATAATATTATAATTTTTATTTTATTCTTCTTCATGAAATATTATATCACATAGGCCTTAATTATATCCATTTTGTGAGAATATGATGTCATCAGATGTGTATAACAGACGATTGCCCCATGAAGTGTTGTGATTCTTTCACACAATACGTGGAATATATTAATGACAAATTTAATAAAAATATGTGATTTATATTATATTTCAATGATAATGTTATTATTATTATATATATATATATCATATACTTATCTTTCATTGAATATTATAAGAAAATGGAAACAACGTTCGTTTATACGGACGACCTTACAATCTCTATGAACTGTGTATTTTATTTCCTAACGCTAAATATTATAGATTAAAATATATATAAATAATAAATATATATCTTTTTTATAACAATTTTCTCTTTCTTGGGATGAATAAGTCATTGTAAAATTATGATATAAAAATAACAAATCAACACTTGTAGGAAATACTAGGCAATTTTTACTCATGATTTAACATTAACATGAAATTGTTAGGAACAAGGTAATAAAAGATCATAAGAAAATAATATATTGTACTATATATATTACTAATATGATTATTTGAAGGATGTATAATAAAATTACATTTATTATATTGGATATTTGAACCAATGTGATAGGAGTATAAATTTAAGGTAAGATATTTCTGTCTCACTTTTTCTTTACATGAGACAAATTATATATTATTCAAAATATTCTATTATGTGTTGAATATATTTACCGTGAGTGTATTTTATGATTTTTCAATATAATATTATTTTAATATAAATAAACATTTTATTATCTCTCTTTCATGGGGTTTATGGTTTAGAAGTTCACAAATAATTAAGGAATTTTAATCTCAATTTTCTTTATTTGAGACGCATGTGACGTTATGCACCTATATTCAGTCAAGAGGTGTAATAATAAACCATTGACATATAATATCATGAATTTATTCATTATAATGATATTATAAGATTAATTTTATTTTATTACTTCGTGGGTCTTGTGGTTCAAATTTACTAATGATGTAATGATTTTATGTCATAATTTCATCAATTATAGAGAATGTTTATGATTAAGTATTTAATGTTAAAATATCATAACCTACATCTCAATAATTATTCAGATTTTTATTGTCTATCATTTATTCAGGATATCTACAATTAATGGAAGCATTTTTTACTTATTGGTAGTTAATAAAATTAAGAATTTTTTTTAAGAATACCAAACCTTAGTTTTATCTTTGGTTGGAAATCCATTTTCCTCCAAAACACAACTTTTCAAAAAAATATATCCAGAGATGTTTTCAAATGAAATTTTAATCTAATTATCTGTGAAAATGATAAAAAAAAATTTCTCTGTAAAAATTCTTTTAATTTAATTTCAAAGCATCTATTTTAATATTTCAATACAATTTTCAAATAAAAAAAGTTTAAAAATGATTCATATTATGTGAAAAAAATTTCATAGTGGAAAGGATATTTTCTTCAATAATGTTTTAATTGATATTCCAAAGTATTTTCAAACTATGATTATAGACATTGGTATTACGTATGAATTAATTGGGATATTATCCATGTATCCCTTTAATATTATATCACTAAATGGTCTATGTTTTAATGGAATAATGTTAATGAAACCAGTTTATAATCCATGGGTTATACATTGAAAAAATTATTATGAAACCCACTTATTTTCATGGGGTATTCTATGATGAAATGATTATAAAACCTGTATATTTTCAAGATTTTATGAAGTTATTAAATTTTTATGTTACCCATTTTCTTTTTATGGGTTTTGATATGTTTAATGTTTAGGATATTATGGTACATTTAAACATGGTTTTTATTATTTTATGGATGAGACATATATGTCCCTAAAATTCATTGGGTAATGATTAATATGTATTGTTATAAAAAAGGGAAAAGAGTCTATGGTCTTGATCTACCATGGGAAACATGTGGGTAATAATTAAATATGGGATGTTTTTTGTTTTAATCTAGTATAAGAAGATGGTTTTTTCAGTTCCATTATGTGAAACAAGTTTATCCTGGCCTATTATGTTAACTGTCTTGATAGTTATCCTTGAGATGAAATTACTATTTTTATAAATTTATGATAGTTCCCCAATTTTATTACTTGATCTTATGGTTCATGATTTTTTTATGATTATTTCCCACCATTATGTCTCATGTTTTGTGAAATGATGATGTTTTATACCAGGAATCATGTTTATGGTCCATTAAGGGTTGGTTATGAACATTGTATGTTATTTTCCTGATCACGTACTATTATTCATTTATTATTATTTCATATGAAAATATATTTATATCTATTATGTTTACCCTCACTGATAATATGATTTAACCCTTTCTTAGTTTTACTTCCCTAGGAAATGAAGAGCAATATACCTTTGGTATTCCTAGGTAGATTACTACATCATTGGATCGGTGTGGGAGATGTTTAATTTATTTCACCAAATTAGGTGATGGTGTTCTTTGTTTCAAAAGGAACTAAAATATTATTATTCTTATGTGTTATTTTTTATAATTTTATTAATATTCATCTAAATAGATTTAATATACATGTATGATAAAACTAGGTCACTATTTGTAATGTGGCTTGGTGTAACAGGTAAGGAATCAGAAGTGGGTATTCAACATTGTGAGTTTGGAATTGAAATGACTATGGGAAGATAGTAGGACTAAGAAGGTCATATAGTAGGATAAATATGAGATTATTGTGATAATAAATACGGTTTTAGACCTATAGGAAAATATGTTAGGACTGAGTGTATGGTGTCTTATTATCTGAATAATTAGATAGTGATTACATTGAGTATCATGGTATTATTAAAAAAAAGATTGATGATTAGTGTGTTTATATATTTAAGAAATACAAGAATCTATTTTTAATATATATATTTATAAATTTTTTATTTAATGAAGTATCATGATCATGGATCATTAATAGGGAATTTCATATGATGGGGAGTACATCATAAATGGTTTATGTGATAGATGTTCATTTTGAGGAGTTATTAGTAAAAATTACCAGTGAAATAGTAGTGTACCCAACCATTTTTTTGATCACCAGGTGATGAAAGTATTTGGTCTGTGTGTGGTAATGGGAAAACACCATGAAGTGTGTATTAGTTGAAAATAATTTGAAAGTGATAGTACATTTGGTAGTTGACATCTTCTAGATAAAAGATTATGCCCACATGGTATAATTGAGTGTGTGTAATGGGAATAGGCTTATAAAGTGTCCAATTATATAAAATATTTTTCCACACAATCATATCATCAACTATGACAATGTTGTGGGGATTTTTATTCTTGATATATTATAAAAAATGAGATATTAGATATTATTGGGGTTGGTTGGGAATACTCAACTGTTACAATAAGAGTGTAATAGTCTAGTATATCCAAATGGTCTTATGTGATGGTGTTTCATGTTAGATAATAGACATCGTGGTATGTGGGATGGAGTGGTTTTAATAAAGGGGTCCATTTCAGGTGAAGTGTTAGAATAATCATTACTAGAGTGAGACATGGGATTTGGGTCTTATCTCAGGGTCTGGTGAACCAGATGGTTTAGAGAGGATGAATGTAGAGACTTCTTAAGGATCAAAAGAAATATTCTTGTGTATTTTATAATGACCTAAATCATATGTGATGGTAAAAATTAGAGTAAATTTTATTTTTTTAGTCCCAATGCATTGTTTGTTTTGAGAGTTGAGCTTTTTATTAGGTTTTTTAGAGTTGTAACACTTATAATAAGTGTATATAGATGTTTTTTGAGGCTCTAAGTGTGTCTCATGTGGTTGTATCAGGGTTTAAAATGATTTAAATTGGTTCATAAAGGTAATTTTCTCTAAGATGTGGGGTATGACTCGGTATATCATAAGCCATGATTTAAATTTTAGGAGTTATATATTTTTTGAATATTGGGAATGTCCTCATCATTAAATCATACCCCTTATTACATAATGTTCATCATGAATAAGGGTTCTTATCTCATCCTATTTATTCACTATTTTAATCCATTATGAAATGTGAGGGTACCACTAAAAAAATTATGGGTCATCTATGATTTGTAATTGTTAACTCAATAAAAATGACGGTTTATTTTTTGTAATGGAAATATAAAATAAACACTCTAAAACATCAGGTTCATAAAATGGTGAGGTTCTAGAGTAACTTGAGATACATAATTGTATCCCAGGACATCTTGATTTAAAATTTGGAAAATTATTTAGTTTTTATATGATATGAAATTGGTTGATACATAATGGTGGATCCATAAGTGTTTGAAAAATTATTAAAGTTTGTAAAACAAATGGGCTTCTTTAGGATGTTTATGGTTTGTAGAGTTTATTTATAATATGTAAGGGTTGATTCAACCACTTTATACATAAGGTTTATGATAGTAAATTTATTTGATATTGTCTAGATGTTTCACGATGTGGAAAAAGGGATGAAACCATTGATGTGTGTCGGTAACCCAATTGTGTATTTATATATCAATGTTTTCAGAGATAGGTTATAAAACAAGTTATGTGTAATATTTGAGATACACTATGATGTGTAAGGGTTAATTCCTTGCATTTTACACGTAAGGGGTGGTCATTAGTAGTGAAATGGTATTTTATAGAATAAATAATGGTTATATCAACAATATATGGATGATCAAATGTAAGGGTTATCATAATTGGCAATGTAATCAATGTGTAAGGGTTAAAATAATAAATTGAAACATGAGGGGACACTGACATATGAGGGTATTGATACAAAGGTGTTACCTAATGAGTGAGGGGAATCTATAATTATCTTAAAAATAAACTCATGGTAGCATATTTTTCTATTGTTTTATGTAAGAGACCTCTTTGAAATAACTCACTTTTTGGGTATGCGTATTTTATGAGGTCAAACTCCACTTCTCCTATTATTTCCTCCTCAAACCATATGGATCATGGTGGTTATTGTGAGAAACATTCATAGATTTCATATTATTTTTCTATATTCTAAACCCCCTTTTCCTTCTCCAATATATTCACTAATTTTGGTGTCTATGAGATAGGGTTCATGTTTATTCCACAATAGTGTGGTAGAATTGGGATAATATGATGGGGAATTATTCCTAGGTAGGTTAAGTGGGATTTCAAAAGGATGAATGTGTATGTTTTTCATATTTTTATTTATTTATTCAACTTAAATATATTAATTTGGATTTTCTTCAACATATAATATTATTAATTGATAAATCATAGTTGGGTGATGGGTATTCTATCAACCATCATCTTCATTATGTATTAATAATAATCCACACCTTGTTACTTGAGGTTTCAGTTTCATTTTTCAACATGGTGAGTAATTCCTTGATTTTGACATAATTGTTGATGACTAAAGCAATATTCATTCTATGGAAAAAATTATGAATGATTTATAATTAGTTGACATGAATTTTTATAGAGGTAGTAGATTCTGTTGATGGGAGATGATCAATCAGTCTTTGATGATATTAAACGATAGTGTCCTAGCATTTCCATAATGTAATAACATTAAATGAGGTGAAAAATCCTTAAAAATCACCATATGGTTTATTATTTATTTCATATAGAATGTAATATATAGTATACACACTTCAATTTGAATGAAATTGAATTAAAATTTAATGGTATGTTTTTTTCAAAGAACATGTGTAAAAAAAATTATCCTTCTCTAAAATATAACACTGAGCACTAGATTGATTCCATGGTCACTGATGGATGAAGACATAATTATAGATATATAGTGGGTTATATAATTACCCTATATAGGTATAAATGAAATTATTGAAACCTATTGGACTTTGTGAGTGGTTTCTATAGATACCTCCTTGATGTAGAGAGTTATATGTTTGGAATATATGTACTATGGTTAGGCTATGTTAAATATTGAATTACAATACTGGCTCTTGGTTAGATGAGTTTTTTTGGGGTTAGTTTTCCTCCTTTGAGATTGTTTGTATCCAAGTGGTGATATCATACAAATGATTTATATATAGGTTTTGTGTAAGTATAAAACCCATGTTAAGATAGTATGTGAGGTGAATGTTGTAATACTACTTTTTGTTATATTCAAATGGAATTTCTAGTGTTACTAGTTAGGACAAGGTGATAACTTGGATATATTGAAGAACGTGATTTCATTGAACTATAGGGTTTGACAGTAGTGTTTTATACAGAGATAAATAATCTCAAATGGGGTGTTTAGACCGTTATGTGACCTAGGGGAACAACATGGTTTCCCAATTATTTTCTTGAGTGTGGAATGGATCAAACATGGGAATAAACATTATTATAGACTATTTTGAATGTGGTAATGGGGGTAGGTTTTTTTCATGAGAGGGTAACCCTTGAATTTTTTATGTTATGGTAATAGGCATGACCATTTACATGGTTAGTGCATGTCACCCAAATATTTTTTTATCTTTGATTCTATATGGGGTGACAAATGTTCCCTATGATTATATATGATGGTATTCCAAGTGTATACTATTCCCCATGATTATATGTAATGGTATAAAGTGTGAGGGTTATTCCCCCATGAAATGTATAATGATATATGGGGGGGTTATATCCCCCCCAAGATTTAAGATAGTACACATGGATGGTGTTATTCAACTCAATGATCAATATTTGTATACACTATGTGAGGTATTTCCCACTATTGTATAAAATGGTATACAGGACGAATGTTTTTACCCCTAATCACATATGATGGTACACATGGTGGGTGACTATCCTATCGATAATATCTGTTTTTTGGTGATATCTATGGTAGTGTCTTATCCCCCTAATGATATATGTTTTAGTGAGATATTATTAATGATATTGGGTAATGGTTTATGGGGTGGGGACTTATCCCCAATAGGAATTGTGATTGAATAATATGGTACAAAGGGTAAGAACTATTCCAACCGTTGGTATGGTTACATGAAAAAAATAATAGACATACCTAAACATGCCAATGTTAGTTTGGTGACACCCGAGTGATATAGATAGTATATGGGGTCATAAAAAAACAATTTATTGCGGTATATTTTTTATTAATTTTGGACATATCACAATGTACATTCACATTTTTTACTAGGTATGTTAGTGACACCATTGGAGATATAATGTTGTATTATACTCACACCCTACTTTAGTGGCCTTCAAGTTTCATCACCTGAGAATATATAAAGATCATCGGTAAAAATGACATTACCTTGTGGTTAAAATTTAATCTAAAGGGACTAAATTACCTAGAAACATGTTCAAAATTTTTTTTGGAAATATTTATATAATTTCGTTAATTTTATAAAATTTGGATCATTATTGGTACCAAAATATTTATTGTATAACTCCCATTTCGGATTAACATTTTATATTTACAAGATTTCCATTCCCCCTCCAATATAAAAATTCACTCAAACTCCCCACTTCTTCACACATCTAAAACCATTTGCATAGTCCAAAAAATAAAAAATAATCTTATTAAAATACATATTCTCATACTAGAGGCCTCATTTTTTCATAATGAAATCCAAGGAATTATTTTGGTTCCAACCATAAGGAGTTACCTAAAAAAGAGGTAAAATTTTTGAATGGGGATTTTTTTCATATATTTCAGGAATACTTAAATTATTCTAATTAAATTATTAAATAAAAATATTATTATCCTAAATAAAATCATATTTTTTATGTTAATGGTTTAACCAACACTGATACACACATCTGTCAATCGTCTAACAAAATATAAGTTTGTGTATACGGCAATATACCGCTTCACGCAACGACGTCGTTAATTTTTCAAATACCTCCTCTTTTGGATGGTCATTATGATAAAAAAACTATTTCTATATTCCATATATGTTATTAAAAATTTCTTAACACTTAGATAATTATTATATAACACATACTTTACTTTTTTCCATTTTGATCTAATACGATAATATTGTTTTTGGACGTGTAGACTGCTGCCTCCTAAAAGTGATGTGATATGTTCACCACATACATGAAATGTATATATTATGAGTTTAATAAAAATATATAATATAAATTTAATTTTTATTAAATTCAAGGAGCGATTATATATCATTAAATTTTATGTATCATTTTATTCTTTCCATTTCACACCATGAAAAAGTGATATCATTATCAGGGATGTGTGGACTACTATATCCTCAAAGCAAAGTAATTCATCCCTTTTAGTCACCCAAAAAATTAATTATATATATAAATATATATATCAATATATATTTTAATTATATGGTATTAATTATATAATTTTAATTCTATAATGATAAAAATTATTTCCCTTCGATCCATAATGAACATTGAAATATAATAGTGTAACTCAAGCATACGAACAACCAACCCTCTCCATAATCCTATCATTGGATAATTTTTCATCACCATATTTAATGTATGATTTTAAAATTATATCTAATGTATATATGTGATAATAATTTCATGGATATTATTCTGAATATTTTTAAATAATGACCCCATTATCCATTGTTGAACAATCAAAGTCAGTTTTTGACACATAAGACGAATGTGGTCAAAACATATGACTTAAACATTATTTATTAGGAAATTTTATATAAATTGATTATAAATTAATTAAAAGTAATAATAATAATGGAAATTTTATGATTCTTTTATATAATTATCCTATGTTTATTATTCAGTAAGATAGAGGAGAATCATTAAAAAATTGACACAAGGTAAGCGATTTGGTTTAAATTTCATTTCATTGAGGCATATTGTATTGTTATGAACCTAGTTTATTTCTGTGTGCTGTATATACTAAAAATTAACAATATATATCATTAATTTATTTTATTTTATTATATTAAATCATATATTTTAATTTATTATTTCATGGATCTTATAATCCAAATATTTCTCAAGTTTAAGAGATTTATTAACTCAATTTCCTTTAATTGGCTAAAACTTATTTTATTTTGGTTTTTTTATTCCTATAATATATTTTAAATGACCACCTATTTTATTATTATGTAAATACACATTTATTTTATGGATTTAAATTTTCACTCATAATTATTTCATTTATTTATTTTCGATCGAATGACAATACCGTTTTGTTGGGTTTTAATTGTCTAACATTTATTTATATGAGATATATTCTATATAAACAACTTATTTTTCTTATGTTGTGTTTGTAAACCCCATGACTGTATTTTATAATTATTATACACAAATATATGTTCATTTACATATAATTTTGATGATCTATCTTTCAAGGGGTTTACAGTATCAATGTTACCCAAGTGGTAATGTTTTTTGTCATAATTTTCCTTCTTTGAGACATTTATTATGTACTGCACCTATATTGTTTTATGATATTTGTATACCTATAAATTAACATTATATAAAATTAATATCCTTAATCTCATGATATTATATGTTTTATTTAATGTTATTCTTTCATGGGTACAATACTTCAAATGTTTTAAGGTGGTATGGGAAACATTGGAATGTTTAAGGGTTTTCAACATGAATGATTTTAATGATATTTTAATTGTATTTTAATTCATAAATGTGAAAAAACTTTTTAAAATTATCCTAAAATGGGGATAATTTTTATTTATACCATTATCTTTCTTTTATGAACTTATTATGATTATATCAAACTGAATGTTACGGAATTCATTTCACTTCAATGGGTTAACCATGTTTCGAAGCATTTGTTTTGGAACTCATTTCTTTTCAATGGGTTAATAATGTTTCTAAGAGATTTTAAGGGGACCCATTTCTTTTTAATGGTTTAATAATGTTCAAATTATATTTTTATGGTACCATATTCCTTTCCATGGGTTAATCATGTTCTGACTATGTTAATATGGTACATATTTCTTTTTGATGGGTTAATCATGTTTTGATGATATTGTTATTGAACCCATTTATTTTCATGGGTAAATCCAGTTTGAAATAGATTTTAATAAAAAAATATTTATTTTTCAATGTTTAATGATCTTATAAAATAGAAATGGTTGTTCTTATGAGTTTTTTATGACATGAAATCATGGGTGTGTTATGATTTTGTAATGTTACATGGAAATATGATGGGTGGTTATGTGATAAAATAGTGATGGGAGGTTACATGATAAAACGATGATAGGGGGTTATGTGATAAACCAATTATGGGTGGTTACGTGATAAACTAACGATAGGTGGTTCCACGATAGCGCTCTGATTCATTGGGTACAGAAGTCAATCATATGGTAATTCGATTTGTAAGATTGAATGTAAGAGTGAAGTGAAAATGAGGTATGAATTATGTCCATTTTTATTTATGAATTATATGGGTTTATAATGTTTCTAATGATAAGTATTGATATCACATGGATTTTTATTATATATTATTATGAATCATTATTTTTTCATGTATTCATATTTGATGATCCATGTATTGGTGGGTATGAATTCTTCTATAACTCGCTCTTGAAAATTTATTATGTTATCCTCACCTTGTGCACTATTATTAACATTGATGACATTATATTATTAATTCTTATGTTTAACCTTACTACTAAACTAGTCTCACCATTATTATGTTTTGATTTCCTTCGGTTTTGAATAATGGGATTGAATGAGGTATATCTAGATGGTATTTTATTTTTAGGTAAACATTAATCTTATTTCATAAGCATATTGTGATTTTGTTTGAGGAATAACGATTGATTTTTCTTATAAAAATATGTCATCAAATCATTTTAATCATTTGGTTTTGAACATAGTTAGGAAAGGATTTCTGAATTTTAAGGAATTATTTTATAGAAATATTTCATTTTAAATTTTTTTACTGCAAAATTTTTATGATTAGTGTATCATTTCATGGATTCCTCATTTTTTGAATTAACGAACTATATTCTAATAATTTTGGTATTTTCAATTTCGATGAGATAGTAGAAACATATTAACTATACATTTTATGATTATTTAGTCATTAAAAGATTTTATTAATACCTTCGGAATTAAAATTTCTTATTTAATACTGAAGGATTGTAGAAAATGATGATATTTTGTTTTAAATTGATCAAATTATTAAATTAGACTCATCAAGTATATATATTTAATTTTTATTGTAGTTTTTTTAGATGGTAAGAAAGTTATTTAAATCTAAGTAATTTATATTGAAAAAAGGTATTATCCATGTAACATCAATTATGAGGAACATATTGACTTTTTATCGTCACAAATTTATGTTTCTAGGCCCTTAATATTCGATTGATTAACCAATTGTTTTTTTATTAATTACCTCAATCACTCTCTATAATGATTGACGATTTTTCTCCATTCCCACTTATGTTCCCCCTATATGGAATCCAAGTTATACACAATTTCAGGTGACCTTTATGTTTCCGATTTTTAAATTTTATTATGATGTTTTAGAAAACCATTTTATGTTGTGGGGTTCAATAATTGAATTCTATAAATCATAATCCTTTGATAAGATAAGACTAATTTCGAGGGAGAAATACATTTTAATGGGCTAGGATGTAATATCCCAATATTTTAAGAAATATTATACTTCACAATATTTTAATTTTTTCGATAGATTTTTACATGAATTTAAAATTTTATCTTTTGTTTTATGAAACATCATTTTTATCTTATGTTTCACGTAACATTAATTTTCGACAATAACTTGTAGTACACGCATGCCTGATTCTTACCAGACAACAATATACCATATTTATTATCACCTATCTATTGGAATGGTTGGAATAAATGTGATTAACTTTATTATAAATATATAGTTTACGCATGTTTATATAATGAATCTTTTGTTGACCATCTAATTAGAAATGAAAGAAAAATCCAATTGAATATAAATGATGAGTTTTTAATAAAAAAAATTTATGACAAGATTAGAATTTTATATTATTAAATTAAATTAATCAATATTAGTGAAATATTTTAATAAAATATTTTATTTAAATGTCTTATAAAATTTATTTAAATTCATCCAATACGTATGATAGGTTTTTCGATAAGAATATATCAAATCTTACGCATAAAAAAGTAGTATATTTATAAAAAATTGTTTTACCGCCTTTTAATTGAATAAAATTATTAAAAATAAAAGTTGAAACTTTTATATACTATAATTGTAAATAAACTTAATTTTTAAAGAAAATTATAAAAATTTACTTTTGGGTAATTGTTTTAATTTTTCTAAGAATATTCAAATTTTGATGAATAGTGAATGATACCTGATTTTAATTGAAAACATATTATTCATCTAAAATATTTATAGCGATAAAATAATTTTTTTCCTTTTTTTATGTTTAATTAGATAAATATTATATAAATATTAAAAAAAGGTAATTTCAATCAATTTTTCAATCAAATTATATATAAAAACATTTTAAACATTTTACCATCTCATTTTTAAAAACCATCTTTGTCGTCCCTTCTATGGGATTAATATTTAATTAAATTATGCCCCAAATGTGATTGTAATTTGGAAAAAAATGAATTCCATATCTATAATCATCATAGTATATATTTTATAACAAGGTAAAATGAGTATTTAATTTTGATATTTGTGAAAGTAATTAAAATTAATTACAATGATTAAGTTAAAAATGGATTCATTTAGTCGTTTAACTTTAATCTCTTAGAGGAAAATGACCTAAAAAATATCCAAATCCAAACGCGTTTCCATTATAATAAAATATTACAAATATTAAATAATTTTTATCTGTATTTTTGGAACATGTTTAATGGATACCATTGAATATTATTTACCTTTTCGGTTTTTAAAGTACACCAACCCCCCTCCACAAAAAAATGAACTCACCATCCCCACCTACTACTTATAAACCATTTGGATAATAAAAAATATGCACAAATAACATTTAATCGTCCATAATCTCATAATTTAACCCTCACATATGGCAGAAATCAATCTAAGGATGTCCTTTGGTGGAAATCAAAAGGATTTTCCCGAAAAAGGTGTTATATTCATCAACCAACAATTATGTTTTGATTCTTTCTCCATTAATTGAATTATTAATATTAGATGATTATATAATAACCTTATAAGCCCAAATATATTTATATTTTTTTATTTTATGTGTTCTACCTACACGCACACACCCTTCCATCAAATTGGTTACACAGTAATCGTTATTGTTTACGATGAACTACTGCCGAACAAAACGATGTAATTTGTTTTTCCTTTACCACCTAATATAGTTTATAATTACTGTAAACATAATTTTTTTATATGATATATATGATATTTAAAAATTCCTATTAATTCTTCGAATTATTATATAAAACATACCATCATTCATTCAATTTTTTGGAATACGATAACATCGTTAGTGGACGTGTGGACTACTGTCACTTCAAAGTGTTGTGATACGTTCACCCTTTACATGTAATTTATTAATGATGAGTTTAATAAACATATATTATATAAATTTAATATTTATTATATTTATGAAATAATTCTCCTACATTACATATATCATAATATTTACTTCTTTCTATTTCACACACTGAAAAAGTGATAACGTCATTTGTGGACGTCTGGACTACCGCTTCCTGGAAGCGAAGTGATATTTCTATAATCATCACCAAATCACAATAATGATACATTTTGTTGTAAATTATTAAAAAATATTATATTTATTATACTTTTCTAATTCAGTAAAGATAAATTTTACTTACCCTCTTTCTATAATGATCATTTAAAATTGAGAATGTTACTCATGCGTATGTATGGCCTACCATCTCCATGATTGCAACATTGGTTCATTTTTATTCAAACAAATTCCTATTTGATTTTAAAAGTGTAATTTATGTATAAATTAAATAATTATGTGATTTTGAATATTCTATATATTTTTAAATAAGGACCTAATTTTTCATAGTCTACTAATCAAAGTCAGTTTTGACACATAAGCCAAATATGGTCAAAAAAATCAACTTAAAAAAAAATTATGTAAATTTACATAAAATATTAATAAGTAAAATTAAATTAAAAGATAAATTAGAAATGGTAATTAAGAAACTATATAATTAACATAATTTTATTATTCCAAAATGTATAGGACAAGACTGAAAAATCAGACTCGTTGAAAAGGTTTTTATCACAATTTCATTTCATTGAGACATACTGTAATTTTATGTGCCGATTTTATTTTTTTTTGTGGTGCATATAATGAACATTGAAATTTAATATCTTGAATTGAATTTATTTCCTGATATTATAATTTTCAAATGATTTTATTCTTTCATGTATCTCTTGATTCTAATATTACTCATGTTGTAATGAATTTCATAACTCAATTTATAATCCATCGATTAAACATATATGTCATTTGTTTTGTTCTTCAATGAATATGTGTTTAATGGTTTATGATGTTATTATAATTTATTTCCATTTTTTAATTTAGAATTTTCACCCATTAATATTTCATTGATTTATTCTCACTCTAATGATTCGTTCTTTGTAAGGGGTTTTCTCATCTATCATTTATTTCTATGAGATATATTCCATATTCACCACTTATTTTTGTTGTGTAATTTATATAATACCCATGATCTTATTTGACAATTTTTAATAATAATTTTTTTGTCTAACATATCCTTTTTATAATTTTGTTTTTCATGGGGGTTACGGTTTCAATGTTACAAAAATTGTAATGGGTTTTTGACCTTATTTCCTTATTGGAGACGTTTGTTATGTTATACACCATTCTTATTTTATGAGGTGTGTATAATTATCCTTTTACCGGTTATATCTTGAATATACCTATTATCATGATATTATTAGTTTCATTTAACATTATGACATTATGGGTCTTATGGTTGAAATGTTTCAAGGTGGTATGAGACACATTGTAATGTTTAAAGGTTATTTTCATCATGATTTTTTTATATTTTAATGTTATTTACATTATTCAATGTCCACATCCCTTGTTGTTACTTATCCTATACTAAGGATAATTTTTATTGATATAATATCTATTTCTTAGGTATGGATTAATATTGTTTCAAATAGATAGTTATGGATTACCTTTATTTTCCATGGGATAATTAGGTCTTGAAGATTCTGTTATATAATCCATTCATTTTCCATGGGTTAATCATAATTTCAAGATAATGTTATTGAAAACATTTATTTTTCACTGTTTAATTAATTTCTAAATAGATTGTTCTGGAACCCATTTATTTTCCCTAGGTTAATCATGTTCAAAAAATATTCTTATTGAACTGTTTCATCTCCATTAGTAAATCATGTTTCAAAAATATTGTCATTAAAACCATTTCCTTTTTTTTAGTTAAGCATGTTTGAATGAGATTCTAATAAGACCCATTTCACTTCAACATGTTAAAAATTTTATAAAAGGGATAATGGTGTTTTATATGAGTTTTTGATGAAATGTAGAATTACATGTGTTCTTATTTTGTATTGGTACATGGAAATTCAAAATGTGGTTATCTAATAAAACAATGAAGGCTGTTTATATGCTAAAAACATTATTTTTGGATATGTAATAAAAAATGATTGGAGGGTACTCAATAAAATAACTAGGTATGGGTTTTTGATATCTTACCAATGCATTGGGTATAGAAGTTGACCATATTGTTATTCCATTTATAAGAGAAAATATAGGACTGAATTGAACATGATGTCCCATACACATACATGTTTTATTTATGATTTCTATGGCTTAATAATGTTTCTAGTCATCGAGATTGATATCACACGGAATTTAATTAATGATTCTAATGACTCTTTCTTTTTTTATGATTTCATATTTGATGATCCATGTATTGATGGGTGTGATTTATTTTATGATGCGCTATTGATCCTTGATTAGGGAATCATACCCATAGGCACTATTATTATCATTGATGTCATTCAATTGGTAATAAATATTTTTAACCTTACTGAGAATATTATATCAACCTTATTATGTTTTCTTTTTGCCATGTTCTAATGAATATTGTTGAACGGGTTATGGCTAGATGGAATTTCATATGGATAATTATGTTTTCTTAATGTGAAATATAAATGATGGGTTAATTAAGATAAATTTTCTTTTAATTTCAGGTTATTTATTTATTTTGGGGGTTTTCATTGTTCTATAAAACACTAGCCGGAAAATTTCTACTTTTATGTATGTTATCCATGATTTCCTTTTGATTTTGTAGGGTTTAAATAAAAAATTTGTGTCATAGTTATAGGATTCCAAGACAGAAATGTAAAGTTATGTATTTCTAAAAAGTATCTTGGAGTGAGGGTTCGAGGTTGTTATTGTATGTTTTGGAATGAATCTATGAATGAATACCATAGGATTTCTACGACAATACATTCACTAATGTTTTTTAAATATTATTTATTACCAGCACACAAAATAATTCAGCCATATTAATTTTATACCATTTCATTTGATACTAACTTATTTACCATAGATTGAATAATTTTATTTCATCCATTTATATTAATTAAACTCAAATGTTAATTTTGAAAATTGAATTTTTTTTCATATGGATAAATTTAATTTGTAGTAACTCAACCCATGTTGTCATCTAGAAATTAATTTTCTTTATTTCCAATATAATTCGTTTTTATTCTCATAAGTAGAGTATCTTAATAATTCTGAAAATATTTTATTTAGTTAAATTTTATAAATAGAAAAAAAAAATTGATAGGTGGTGGGGGTTGTTTTTTCTTATCATTATTTTTTATTTTATTGTTTATATATTTTCTCCAATAATTTATTTCTTTAAAAAATTAGTCATATTTAATTAGTATAACATCATATTTAATAAAAAAATAAACTTATATAGGATTATGTGATTAATATAACCAACTACTAGTTGATTGTAGAATTATTTTCAGTCTATTCTTTTAATAAAATTTTCTTTAGTTTTGAAAATTTATTTAAACCAATTAACATGATAGCTCATCATTGTTTTTTCTTTAAAATTTAAATGAGTTATTCTTTACCAATTGATATATTACTCACAATACCTTAATTTTCATTACAAATTATCACGTTATTTCTTTTATTCAATAACGAGATATGTTTATTTAAAAAAATTGTGTATATGAGTTCTGTTAAATGGATTGAACCACTTCCTAAGACCCTATGATTTCATTACAACAACATTGGATTTTATAATAATTTTAAGATCATATAATCCATCGAGATCCTATGATATGAGACATTTTAAAATCCATACTATCATAACATAACTAGGTTATTATACATTTTCAAAATCACACTTCTTTTTCAATATAGAGGAATTTTTGTTTCATGAATTTCTTTTTTAGGTAGTATACATGAAAAAGAGTGAAAGTGAGGTGTATTTTTTTCAGCTAATGGTTTAAAATTAATATATCTAATAAAATTATTTTATTACTTTCTTAATCAAAGAAAAAAAATTATTTTAAAATTATAAACGAACCATTACTAATATTATATATATGTATAATTGAGAAGAGTGGATTAATCATGGATAGAAATTAAATTATACAATATGTTACTATAACTCAGTGATTAATTTTAAATGGAATGAGTAAAGAATGTTTTATAGAATAGTAATTTATAATCATGAGTTTTAAAATAATATTTAACCACCATTTGTAATATTTGGAATCTATCATATTTTCATGGAAAACCTTGATCCTTAAGACCACAGTATTGTATAGAGAGTGAAAATGAGAGTCACTATGTTAGGGGATATTAGTGCTACTTGAAAATATATCTCATAAAATAACAGATACACCAAAATCAATTAGTTAGTAGAATCCTAAAAAAATAATTTTTATAATGATATTGAGGAAGAAATAAGAATACATAAGTAATTTAATTTTATGGTTCAAAATATATTATTGAGGGGCTTTTCCTTTATGAACAAAAAACAACATCCAAAAACACATGTTCATTTTCTTAATATATAATTAGAAAAATCCGAATAGGAATAGAGTCTTGGAAACCAGAAAAGTTTCAAAAATGTGTTACAAGGTAAGAATAATCATAAATGAGAAAAATAAAGCATGAATGATCTTTTTTTATCATCTATATGCATATTAAATACAATTTTTAGGTGTGTACACTATTATTTTATCAAACACAACCATTTTTTATACGAAATTCCAAATAAGATTTTCGGGTTGATATATATATTATCTAAGTTAATAAAAAAATATTTATCAAGTCCCAAATATAATTTTTTAATTATTAAGAATATGGTGATATTATTTTTCAAACTCTAATGAAAAAAAATAATGGGAAAACATCTACTTTATTCAATAAAATACTCAAATAAATAATCCAAATATGTAAATAAAATGAAAACATTATCATTTAGTGATTTTTATCACATTATAATCCAATTTTACTTTAGAAACCATGTTCTGTATTTATCACTCTTCACATTACACATGACAGAAAAAAATTATATTCAAATATTCATTATCATATTGTATTGATAAATTATAGTGTGGTTTCCATCCAGTCTATTCAAGAAGGCACATAATTATTATACATTGATAAAAAACATAAATATGATATTTTTATAACAATAATTTCTATGAATACAAATATTATTATATATTAATGGCCTCATAACTCCAGTATAAAACAAATACCTACATAAATCCAAGTTATATTAATTATGGAGTTTTTTATTGATTATAGTGTGATACAGAAAATGAAGTCCTGATTTATTCATGTTAAAAGGAATATTCAATTCCATTTCCATCCTCATAATTTCAAACATATTTTTCATGAATCATGACTTTTATTACAACATAATATACACATTATGGTGAAACCCTAATTAATAATCATTTTTTTATTGATTATTACCATGAAATACTAAACTATGAACACATTAAGAATAATCATGGGGTAATTAAAAAATATTGCGGGGGAATTGCTCTCAAATATATTAATAAACATATTTATGTATCTAATATCACATTCTCTATATAAGTTATACTACATGTGATTTTTTTATCATCAAAACCTAGAATCCACAAATTTGTGCCCAGAGACGGTGGGCCACAGGACCTCAAGGTCTCCACCCTGTACATCAGAGACTTCCGAATAACAACAAGGGAATATGGTGTATCCATGTGGAGACTATTCCCTCGTATATTAGTGTATAACATAGTGGTGAATATTTTCGATAAGAAGTGGTAAAAAATTTAGGCATCAATTTAATAGTAAACTAGCCATTCATTATAAATGATAGGCAGTAGAGAAATAATAAAGGGAAATAAAATGATGATCATGATCGTGTAGATATATAAAATGATTACATGGTGAAAATGGGATAAATACAAATAGAACAATATAAAAAATTATAAAAATTCCAAATAAATCTACAACTATTATCTTATGGAATGGATTGGTCCATTGAGCCCATTCTAAAAACTATGAATAAAAATCAATCATTGGAAGTTGACTACTTCCCTTTAATAATTCCTGCAACCATGAAGTCATTATGTGTCCTAAAGGAGGGCATAAAAGGATGCGAGTTATAATAATTAGGCTATCAAAAATGGTGTCTATATCCATCCATTTCATGAATATAATATGAGTAGTGTTCAAATAAATAATAAATAAATGGAGATAAAAAAATAGATACACCCTATAGGGCTACACATGTAAGACCTATCCAAATCTACCTACTTCAACCTAAGATGGATGCCTCTAAACTGATGTGACCAACACAAGTTTCATGTATGGAATGATAATCTAGAAATAATATTTCAAAGGATGGAGGATCCCCAAGAATATGACTTGTCTTAGAGGGTCCATCCTTAGGTTTTTAGTTCCATAATATTTTTCTTTAACATAATTAACATGTTTGAAAATTGTTAAGAGACCCCCTCAGCCCATCCATTGAGATCCTAATGGAATCCCATTAAAAACCCAATGGGATATGTTTTTGATATATGGAAGAAGATTCCATCCAAGTAAAACCATAAATTAGATCCCTATTGTAACTTCAGAAATGGTTTGAAAACTACTAGAATAAACCACCATGTCTTCACCTAGTATCACAATTTGGGGTTTGAGCCTCTATTATTACATAGTATAACCATATATCCATTGATCCCATCCATATGGTCTTCCCTAGGGAATTGATATCACTTTCCTGGAGGTAAAAATGAAAACACATGATGAACCCATCATAGGTTTATCAAGTGTCACCCCCAGAATATTTACAAGTTCATTAACAAACTAACTATAAATAATGATGACCCTATCCAAGGTATCCTTAAGTTGGGACCCTTTCATCTCCCACTTCATAAGGTAAGTTTATGATTTAGATATCAAGATAATATATCTAAAAATTCAATACACACATACTATGATAATCAGTATGGATAATTTACATATTTAGGCAATTGAATTATGGAATGAATAGTAGGGGCTAACTCAGGACCTACCAGTCCATTTAATTATATTCATTAATTCAAGGAAATTATTATAATGATACCCCCATCTAGGGGTGTTTATACAGTTTAATAAATAGTGTAAAATTAGAACAATGTTAAATCACACACATTTGGGAGGCTAAAGCAAAGGTGATGAACCAATTACTTGATTCTCTAATCACTACAATCATACCAGTCATAGTGAAGCATTAAATTTAATTATTTTACAATATCGAGGCATCACTAAAAAGGAACGACACACAAAAAACAATAGAGGTTAAGAAATTCATTGAAACTTGGTTAAAATAAACTATACTACCTAAAATAGGTTCATAGAAGACCACTCATCAGTTTTAACCCATTGAATCGAGTTAGAATGGATGATATCAAAAGAATCATAAAAATTAATGGAAATTGAAAAAATGAGGTCAAATTAAAATAGTAAAATAGAGTAGAAGATAAATAGATCACATAAGGAATAAGATTGTAGATATTACTTCAATATTTACAATGCATATAATTTGGAATGGTTTGGGGAACGTATGAAAGAGGGAACAAAATACATTATAGGAGGAGGAGAACTCTCAGGCAGCTGTTGGACGAGAAAAAAAAGGGGAAGTTGAAAAAGGGTATTAATAAAATTTTAGGTGAAACAAAGTCATTTTCCCATTAATTACTGGTCCATATAATTTGGTGGCATGGTTGGACAAACTATGTGCCAACTATGCTCCCCTCATAATTTAAGGGGGGACCTCTCATGGGATAGGCAAATAGATTTTCTAACCATTCTATAGTCATGAAAATACCACTATAAAAAATATTGGCACCACATTCATAGGAGTGTGCCTTGGATCTCAAGGTTTTATAAAACTATTCACCCTATGATCCTTTTTGTCACACCACCCCACTGTTTGGAAATACTTTTTGTCTAGGCCACATGGTAACTTCAAACCATGTGGCCTAGTAAATTTCCCTTAAAGTCAGAGCTCCAGATTTTGACCAAGCCCCAAAACACCTTGTGCACTTCATGAATCCATTATCTAATATTATAATGTCAAAACCAAGGAAAGAATCCTAAAAGTCAACATTCCATACCTTTAATAAATATTGGGATGTTACATCATCCCATCCTTATGGAATATCATCCTCAAGTTTCCCTTTTTAGGGTAGTAATATGTCATCAGAAAATAGTTCTACACACTTACCTTGTTTATTGAACTCCTACTCCCATATATTATCCTCAACACAGAGGCCCTTCCATAGCACCCAAACCAATGGAATTTACCTACATCAGAGAGCCTTTATGACTCGATCAATAATACTTATCATATGCTCATCAAATGATGAATCTTCCTCCAACTCAATATCCTCCAAGTCAAATGAATGGTAAGGGTGACCAAGATATTGATAAATATGTGATACATGGAACTCATCATGCAAGGAATGGCACATCAGAGTTAACTATAACTGGTAGTCTACTAGACCAAATCTCTCTATTGTCACAAAACAACTAACATAATGTCATGATTGTTTTCCCTGGCTTAGAATTCATCTATGACAAAATGTAGGAGAAACACACAAAAGGGCATGTTGTCACACCTTGAACTCTAGAGGTTGACAATGATTATCGGTATAAGACTTCTTCATAGACTGAGGTGTATGCAAAACATTTTGATTTAGCTGTAGTCACTCTAATGATTTTTGAATGAGACATGGACCCAATAGTGATTCATCAACTGCCTCTAACTAGTATAGAGGTGAACAACATGACCTACTATAAAGGGTCTCCTATAGAGACATCAAAATCATTTCCTGAAAACTTTTTTATGTTTGAAAAATCAAAAATAGGTATTTTATTCTCCCATGAACCCACAAAACAAAGGACACATGTCTGGATCATGTTCTCTAACACCCTTATTTTTTGCTCAGACTAACCGTCGGTTTGAGGGTCAGAATCATTACTCAAGATCACATGTGAACCTAGTGCCTTCTACATAGTGTACTAGAAACATGAGGTAAACTGATATTCTCGGCCTGAAAAAATAGAATGGTGAACACCATGATTTCTCATTGTCTCCTAGAAGTAAAACCTTCATATCTCATCGATAGAGAAGTTATCACAAATTCATAGAATTTGTGAAAACATAGTAAACCTATCAACAATCTCCCATATAGAATCGTTGCCTCAATGGTATCTTGGAAATACTATCATGATTGACATGGTGAAGTCATTTTGTTTCCACTCAGTAATTGATATAAGTTGTAAAATTCCATCAGGCCGATAGAGCTCTACTATCACCTAATGATAGGTGGATCACCATGTGATGGTTACTTTAATATACCTCTTCATACTGGGCCACCAATACTGAAGATTTATGTTTCTATATGACTTCGTAAGCACATGGTGAACTGACCATACAAACGCATGAGACTCACACAACAACTCTTCTTGTAATTTTTAAGGAACCCAAACATGCCCATATAAGAGTAAGATATTTTTATTATAAAAACCCCATACATGAGGTTTTATATCAGTGGAGAAACTCTCCATCATGAAAAGGCCTTTGGAATTTAATAATTTTCTCATCCATGTCTTCTACAAATTATAGGATGTCACTGCTAAAGTATACATAACTGGTTGTTTATGCTATTCTTGAAATTCAAGGCACATCTCATAAACAAGATCCATAAAATTACACTCAATGATGGCCTCTTGAATGTTTTTTTTTGAATATTCGGGATCATGGAATCAACAATGAAATTACACTTTTGGTGTGTATAAAAAATATGAATGTCGAAAGACAGATGGAATTCAACCCACCCGGCATGCCTCTGATTCAAGTCTCACTATATGAAGATGTATTTTGGAAATTTTTCATCTTCGTAAAAAATAAAATGCTCAACCAAAAAATAATTCCTCCAACAATGTAGAACATGGACAATGATATCTAGCTTGAGGCCATTGACATGGTAGTTTCTCTCAAGAGGACTTAGCTAGTAGGACATGTATGCTATAAAATAATCAAATGTTATAAACACTACTCCTTTCCCAATTTGTATAGAATAATAGAAAAATTTTAAGCCACTTCTCAGATATGGATGAATCATGATCTCCCCATAGTATAAGGTTCCCTTTTATCTTCTAAAAATCATGTATCAAATTTTTCGGACCATAATATTTTCACACCCTTCTTAGTCAGTCCCGTAAGAGGACCCTTTTAGTAGTAGAAATATTTGATTAATATCTTATAATGATGAAAAGGCTAAAAGGGACATTCTATGTAAGAATCCTTCTTATGATCATCCCAGGAAAACATGAATCTCACATTCTCTAGGTCAAAAAATACACATTACTCTGAAATGACTTCACAAAAAAGTGAACCATATTGATCCAAAAGTTGAATTTGCAGTGTTTTACATATATCCGGGTATATCTTTGTTTATTTAGAAAGATCTCAAGATTGATGGAATGGTTGCATATAGTTTGATAATATAATAAGATTTATTCTATGAAGACTACCACAATTGAATCTTGGTATGGGTGGAAGACCAAATTCATAATGTTCATAATGATTGTCGACATGGTTGTAAGGCCGAACAATATAACAAGATACTCACACAAGACGTACTAGCATCTGAATCATATATGTGTTATTTTTGATAGTCTCTCCTGTACATGATGGTATCCCCAACTCAATTAAATCATTGAGAAAACTATTTCTCATTATAGATTGTCGAAGATGACATCTATATGAGGTAGTGGATACTAGTTCTTCACTATATGTTAGTTCAATAGGTAGTAATCTAGGGAAAATCTAAGGGTTTTATCCACCTTCTTTGAAAAAGGACATTGGAACCCCATGTCAATGTTTTAGGTTAGAGAAAACACTTTTCCTCTAGATCATGCATCTTCTTCTTGAGTTCCTAGTACTCTATAGGTGTCATCTTATAAGGAGAAATAGTCACTAGAATCACTCCCTGAACTAGGTCAATGGTGAACTCCACGTCTCTCTCAAGAGGTAATCTAGATAAATCATCGCATTTGATGTCCCTAAAACACTGCACAATAGGAGGGAATTCCATAAGATGCATTCCCCGATTACATGAATAGAGATTGGCCAACATGGATTCCATCCAACACAGTCTAATATGCATGGTCGAGGTAAGATATCTAGGTTATACCATTCACCCATATGAATATAATCCCTTCTCGTGGGTATGGTCAATATCACCCACCCATCATAATAACCAAAACAAGTTTGATAAGGAACAAGCCCATCCATAACATGAATGACATCAATTATGGTCATATCGATGATAAATAATTTCTGTAAGAAGTAGTACCCATGTATCTCAATGGGAAATTCACTACACTGGTGCTTTTTCTCTGATTTAGCTCTTAATAGTGTTTCAAGAGTCATGATTCCACTGATGTACCCTATTGAATGTCCCATACATTTCATAATTTTAGATGATGTGATGGAGTGTGAAACACCAATATCAAAAATAGATTACAATAAATTAGTGTCTACCAGAATAGTACCTCCCACCTTATATTGTCTTGGACTCTTCTCCTTGGGTGTAGGCTGAATTACATATATATGGGCCAAACTATGGCCCTGATAGGCCAACTAACTATCCTCGACAACTACAATCTAGTATCGTTGAACCTCTGCTGGTTGAAAACCTTCAACTCGACTACCTTCCCAGTATTATATTCTTATAGAAGACCAAATTACAAAATTATCTGGAGTTATAGATCTGGTACCTAGAAGCAGAATTGGTACAAATCCACATTCATTGGATATTAGAGTAAAATATTGGAAGAACCACTGGAGAGGTCCTATCCCACAAAAATCCTAGAACTCAATAGGATTCCTTGTGCATTGGGGATTCATATAGCCTAACCTGCAATACTAGTGACACACCACATAGCTATAAGATAATGAAACATGTTCATTAGTTCCCAAGCATCCACTATAGAAATGAAGTTTCCTAAAACATGATAAACCAAATTCCTTCCTAGAAACTAAAAGAGCATGTATCATGTTTTAAAATTCCCTCATGTTCTACGAAGTGATAAGGGAATAGATTACTATATCATAAACGATTTTCATACAAAATAAATTCAGTATCGATCAAATGGAATATTAAATCCCATCATCAAATTATCAGCAGTGGTCATCTTTTCCCCAAACATGGTTAGTATGGAACACTATAATTTTTTGAAGCATGTTGAATATTCCATCACAGACATGTCATCTTGTTTTAGGTGCATAGACTCTTGAGCATGGTCCCCCATAAACATCTAAGGAAATAATAAGTTGAAAAAGGATATCTAGACGTCCACCTAGAATATATCGTTGTGTCTAGTAGCATGAGTGGGGACATCGCACAAACCCTTGTCTGAGTAACAAAATATATGGTTCGAAATTTTGACCCTTAACTCTAGACGCATCTCAAAGTTCTCTATGATCAATAACGTGGACTATATCCATGGCTTATAATCCCAAGATCCACCATCCCCCCAAAAGGTTGGAGGATTCTATTGCAAGAAATCACAAATAAATTCTTCCATTGAAGGTGTAGGGGGGATAACACCATGTAATTATTTCATCATGAGGAAGAAGCTATCATAGAATTCAACATCAGTTCCCTAGGAATGATCTATAAGATGAGCCTCATGTGGTACTATAGGAGTTAGTACAGGTGTATCAGGGCCCACAACCTCTAGAGTGAAGTCGTCACCACCCTCCTGGCATTCAACATGAGGAATTCAATATTTCATAACTCTAAAATCACCAAGATTATGCTAAAGTTATGGTATATAATATAAAGGTAAAGATATAAATCAAAGAACATGTACTAGGACTTCCATCAAGAATGTAACACATTTATGCCTTCTCCCAAATCCAAGTCTATCTGATAGGAAAGAGTCTCAAAAATACCAAAAGATACCCAACCTATTTTCCACTACTGAGGTCAATAGATGGTCAAGGTATCACATTCACAATAGAGGTTCTGTTATGATGAGTGTCAAATAAAACGTATAGATGAAAATACCCATTAATTTTTATTTGAAATCCCTATCTATAAGTAACCATTTTAATTAAAAACATTAACTTATTGTTATTTTTTATTTTATAGATATTTATATCCAATTACTATTAATTTTATCCCAAAATAAAAAATTATAATGGCCTGCAATATTTATAGATATATTCCTTCACATCATGTAACATTGGCCTGACCATGTACATCTAGTAATAGGTTGTAAGATGTCAAATTTAGTGATTTTATTGAATGAATAAATCTGAAAAAGTTATAGTAGTGATTGATTTAAATATTGGAATTTTAATTCATTAATCAAAACAATAAATACTCATGATCATAGAACCACTGACCCATGACCCAAACATGGCATAATTTGTTAATTATAGTTTCATTGTTAATCAATTTGGGATAAAACCCATTTTGATTAACTCAGTATCTTTAATTAAGCCATCTATGTCATCCCATCAAGGACACTAGCATGTTGTAATACATAACAAACATGGAATCATAGAAAACACTTGCAATATAGTTACTCCACGTAAATATACAGATATGGTATATCATAATGAATGAAATTTGAGTATTATGGTCCCTATTATTATTCATGAATTTAATACGCCCTAATATAATTGGGTTATGGTATAAAGACCCATAATAATATTAATATGAAAAATCTCCACAACATTAAACAATTACATAACCCAATGGTGAAATTTGTAAAACTGCTTTTAGCATAACTAAAAATAGCATTATCACATCCCAGGTAATTTCGGTTTTTCCTTGTATGTGGGTTAACTAAACGTAGGAACATGTTTTTACCAAATTCAATTTCATATAGTATCCTTTTAAACCTAAAAAATTATACTAAATAAAAAAATGGATCTGATACCACTTTGTAGCATCCCTCCCTAGAAGCCACTTTGTATTTCCTTGAGACAGTGGGCCACAATTCCTTAATCACGTCTCCCTATAACCTAGAGGATGTCGAATAGCAGCGAGGGACAATGTTGTGTCCATTGTGGGACTATTCTCTCTTACATTATAGAGTAGTATTATAGTGGTAAAAATATATATAAGCAGTTTAAATTGAATAAATAAGACAACCATAAAATAATTAATAAATGTGCATCATAAATGATTTGTAGAAGCTGAATAATAATTATATACAAAATGATGATGATGATCCTCTATCTATAAAAAATGAAACATGTGTAGAATAGGATAATTTGATAAACCACATGCTTAAAAAATAATACATTCCCAAAAATTATCTTTATATTGAATAAAAAGCGTAGGTTTGGTTCCTTATTCCTATACTCCATCCTAATAATTAGAGTCTAGCTGTATTCATTTATCAATACATAGGACCCTGAAGTCTTCTTGGTAACCCAAGGAATACCAATTATGATGTTAGATAAACTTATTAGGTCCCCACCAATGATGTCTAGAACAATCTAGTATATGCATATAAAATGAGAAGTGTTCCATTAAATAATAAATTCCAGGTAATAAATAATTATGAAACACCGTACCGAGTTCCACATGGGACTCCCATCCAATAATACCTACACCATCCTATATTGGATGTATTTGAACTAGGGTAACCATTACTAGTTTAAAATATGGTAAGATCCACTAGAAATAAATTATAAATAGGAGGATTGTACCCAAAAATGGGATTTGGCTTGGTCGGAATGTTCAACTGGTTTCAGTTCGAAATTGTTATTCATTAACTAAATTAATAAATTAATAAATTATTAAGAGACACCCTGAGCTCATCCAATGATATCTCAATAGAATCCAAATTATCTATCTAGGGGAACTCTATATGACCATTCCAATAGGAATCTAATCAAGGACACGCATGAATGAAATCCAATGTGTCACTCCTAACATGGTGTGAGAACAACCAGAAGAAAAATTCAAGTCCGTCCCAAGTTTCTCACATAAGGGTTCGAGTTTCTCTCATGGCATTGTACAACCATATCTCTACCAAGAACATACATGGGGTCTTCCATGGGGAACCTGTTTTACTCATCTGGAGGTAGAAAAAAAAGATTTATGGTGATCTAGTACCGGGTTTAACTAGATTTTCACCCATTTTTTTATAAATTAATTTACAAACTAATTGTAATGGGTGATGACCCAATAAAAGGATTATTTTAAGTCAAGACCAATTTATCTCTAACAAAATATGTTAAGGTTATGATTTTTCTACCATGATAATTCAATTAACAATAAAAAACACATGTACCATTATTATCAAGATAGATAATTAACATAATTAAGTAATTAAATTATGGAATGAAGTGTAGTTCCTAACCCATGGACCACCACTCATATTAATTATATTCACTTATTTAAGTCATTAATTAAAATTATAAACCCATAAAAGGGTGTTTATAATGTTTAATACAAATGGGAAAATAGGCCTCAAAGGTAAATCAAACCCATTTGGGTGGATAATGTCAAGGAAATCAACTAGTGGGTTGATTCGCCACTCTGTTGGATCATACCAGACAAGGTGAAGTGTTTAATTTAATTTTATAAAAATTTATAGGCATCAATCGTGTATCCCAATGCAAAACACAATAGTGCAATTTTTGAAATGAATTGAAACATGGGGAATGAAACTAGACCACCAATCATAGGTTTTTAGAAGATAACTCATGTGTTTTCAACACTTGATTCGAGATATAACTGAAGATATGAAGAGAATCTTTAAATTCTCAAGAAATGGGTCATATGAGGTAACACTAATGTACCATAATATAAGAAATGATAAAAATAAATGGAAGTAATAGGAGTGTATATATTTCCTCTTTCATTCCAATATATCTGACGATGAATATTTGGAGACCATATGAGGGAGGGATAAAAATAACAAAATAGAGGAGGATGAGGATAGGTCTAGAGTGGATTATAAATGAGAAAAATGACAGGGGAGAAGAATAAGAGGCATTAAAAACATTTTATGGGAAAAGTATAATTCTCCCCTTAATTACAAGGCCACAGTTTGGCCATATGGTTGAACAATTGTGCATTATCTGTGCATCCCACATTGTTAATGGGTGGAACCTAGGATGGGCTAGACACACTATTTTCTTAACACTGTGTTATCCATATGAATGCCATTATAAAAAATGAAAGCACCACCCCAAGGCGAACATTACTAGGATCTCATGGTTTTCAACAATTGTGCTGGCCCAAACTTTCTTTTATCACACCACCACATCGTTAGGGAAACTGTACCATCTCAGTGGCATAGTTTCATTTAACCATGCATTACATCTTGTTTCACAAAATTTAGTGTCACTTAGAACAAAAAAAAGACCCCAAAACCCTCTTGACCGCAAAACTTCCTTTAATTATCATTACAAGGGCCAATACAATGATTTGTACCTCAAAAAACTATCTATACCTTTCGAAAAATATGGGATATTTCAAATTTACCAAATTTAAAGAATTAGAGGGTAATAAAATCCAAATTATGGAATGGTTTTTAAAAACTATAAATATAATTCATTATATTTTATTTTTTTTAATATATAAAAAATAGTCCTTACATGATGTTGTTGACAATAAATAAAGCACAAAATTAGTTTCATATACCAGGAATTAAAAATTCAATAAAACAATATCATCATATTATAACAAATGTGAGAGTTATATATACACCATATCCCCAGACATAGTGAATTTTCGAAGAGAAATATATTTCTTGGTGAAAATAATATTACTATATAAAAAAATTATAATTGAGGGATATTCAACCTACCACATCCTATAATATCATTAAGGTAATGTTAATCCTCGTTATGTATTTGATGTAAATACCTTTCATATTATAAAATAAATTCAAACATTACAAATTGAACCTTGTGTCTCAACATATAAGTAATCAAACACATCATCTTTTCCCTATTTTCATATCATCAAATAAATAAAAAAATACCCCATTACATGGAATACTCTCAAATATACTCCTTTTTTCAATTAAATATATATGTATTAAAGATGGAAAAATAATTAAAATATACTATCATATATTGTGTTAAATTATCCACAAAACACATCAATGTGATTGATTTCATATGTCATCAAGGGGTTTTCCATGTTTTTTTGAATGACTGTTTTTTAGACATACTTCAACATGATATCAACACATTACACTGTATCAATGATGACTTTTTTATGTGTATATGTTTCAACTACTAATTTCTAACAAAAGAGTATAGAAACTTATCTCACAATGGTTTTCATGGCTAATAATCAATCTATATATAGATTCCACTATATTTTCAATACATTATTAATTCATAAAATAATATTTAATTATATATTTTGATTACTTAATATACATTATTTCCATTATATAATGTGCAACAAAATTTTTCTTTTTATACAACCAAAAATACAATCTTACTTGAACAGAGACTGGTCCTCTAGAAGAAGAATTGTACCCTCCAACATCACATCCCTAATAGACATATTAGAATCCTTTAAATCACATGTTATTATAATTATTATAATCGTATACATACTCAAGTGTCCATTTGATAAAGAAGAATATCTAATTTTATTCTACAGGATAAGATTTCTCAGGAACCAACATAGGATACTCATATTATGGTATCTTATATGTCCCGTGATAAAGTCTAAAGTGAATTTCAAACCCCAATAGAATGGAAAATAATTCTAGTGATTAAGTAAAACTTATTTTTTATGGTACTTCCCACTAAATCAATCCTCTATAAATATGGGCATAATCGATATCCCAACATTAACTCACAAAGTACTAGAGAGTTATGAAATATAGAAAAATACAAAAAATATTCTTCTAAATTAAAAAATATATATGATTTTATAAAAGAAAAAATACAAAAATACACAAATATTATAATATATAAGATAAAAAAGGAAATTCATGTCTGAACAAAATTACCAAAACATAAATTAAAAATGGAAATAATGTGGGATGGTGATGAGGGGATATAATTAATGATTCTAAAAAGAAACCAATGCTGGAATAAAAAAATTATCATTACCCATATGTGTGTAACATGAATTATAACATTTACCATCTCACTACCATCAAATCAATCTCAATTATCATGAATATCAACTATATCTAACCGTTTTTTTTTCATTCACTTTTATATGTCAAAAAGGGTCTATATAAACACCAAAGGTGTATTTAAGGTTTAATCATAACAATATCTATAGTATCCCACCATGTGTTCCATGAGAACACTTTTTAAAATATTCAAAACATGATTGTTTGAAAATAAACCCTATTAAAATACTCTATTTACTATTTGAGACACGTTACATATAATATGATTTTTAGTAATATCAAACATGAAAGTAAACCACATGTAATAAATAAATCAAATCAGAATTATGGGATATTACCAAATATAATTAATTTCATGGAATTTTAATATTCTCATTCAATACTAGGTTTAAATACATGCATTTCCAACTACATGTAAGATGAAATACATAGTCATGTCCCATAGAAGAAATTGTAGTTTCATCCTAAAAAAAGTAGAATCAAAAGTAGACATGTAATACAAGGATAGGGAGAGTGTCATAAATTCATATAAGTTATTAGTCCTAGGTTTCATTATTATGATCAATGGGTTAATATGATGAATAAATATTTCAATTCAATATTTCTGCAAATAATAATTTTATTAATCATTTAAAATTCATCATAAATTCTATATTAAAAACATTACTTTGAAATAAGAAATATTACTCATATCTCAAGATATGTATTAATAGAATTCATATGATATGTAAATTATCCCTTAGTTTTAGAATATAATACATTGAAACCAATTGATAACTTCATTTATTATTTGAGCACATATGGCTCCTCGGAAATGTAAGCTTGTGTAATGGTCTACCAAAAACTAATGAACCCATAAATGATTTTTTTTTAATCGAATAAATTGGAGGTAAAAGGGAGTTTCCAACCTATTAGAATCCACAAAAAACCATCCTACCATTAAATTATTATAATATGAACCCCAGCACACCATAGACAAAATGTATGAGTAAAGCCATGGAAATAGGATAATAATCCCAAATTTGAAGGAGGAATAGTCCTTCCTACTCATCCACCTCCTATTACTCTTGTTACTCCACAAACCAGACTCCTCTTCAGAAAAATCCTTACTGACCTCAATAGGTTCTTCCGCCCCGCCTCCATTAGTACAATCTGGGTAATCATACCAAATGATCCAACCTTACATATTGGAGCAATCAAGGATCTTCCTACTGGATTTACCATCCACAACCAGAATAGACGATTCATCTCTCGACTCTACCACAGCAAGTCCTTAAAACTTGTTGCTCAAAATGACTGGGGTCCGAGTTGAGGAGTCTGCACCCCCTGGAAAATTTCCAGGGCCCAAACCCCCTACTTCCCCAATACTGTTCTGGAATGGCACCTCCATGACAGTCCCTTGAAACTTAAGATGGTCACTACCGAATGCAAGCACTGCCCCACTGTCCCTTTTCTTTCCCTTAACAATTTCTTCCTCTTCCCCTATCCCCTTCTGAATTGCAGATTGATTCACATAGGGGTGATCAGCATCAGTAGGTTCCAACACTGTAAACTGATTAAAAGAAAGGGAATACAAGCCACCAGTCCTCACCATCTCTGCATCAGACAGGATCACCTGAGAAACATTCTCTGGAACCACTGAAACAAAAGTTTGATCAAAACCCCTGCCCATGTATTGAGGCTGAGGATTCTGATCCTCCCATCCCATGATTGAACCACTAGCCACAATGAATGTGGCCTCGGGTCTGGAAGGATCACTTGCAGGGAGAGAAGTCCTCACCAAAGCCCCATCCTCATGTCCCAGACTCTCTTTTCCCATACTGCTGGATGCATGGAATCCACCCAAATCCTTCTGAATATGATCAAACACTGCCTCCACTTGAGGTCCCAAGACCATTGAAGAATCCTTCAAGTCTGAGCCTGAAGGCCTCGCCCTCCCCGATCCAGTAGGATCCACCGCAGAATGAATAGTATGACGGGGTATCCCCAACCCATGTTGACTAGGCGGCACATACTACTGAACACCCGAGGCGACTCATCATGATCAAGGGTATCCGAAGACACCTCCCTTGACCCTTGTTTGCACGCATCAGTATCAGAGCCATGGATAGGACAGGCACCACCGCCGTCAACCTGAACGAAATCACATTTATCCGCTGATTAAGTATCAACTAAAACCTCCAATTACCATTTGCGACACTCGTCAAAAGAGTGGCCCTATCTATGGCAGAAAGAACAGAACGATGATCAAGATTCATAAAAAATACATTGAACATACCTGTATTGTCCCCCAATCACGATCCAAACCTTCTCAGGAGGAGGTCGGGAGAGCTCCATTTTAACACAAATGCACGCAACGATCGGGTGAACCATAAAATCAGTTAGCCAATCCGCACAAAGGAAATGGCCCAAGGAATTACCTATTGAATGAAGGAGAGCTGGATTCTGAAAGGGTAGTTGTAATCCCGGAAGCTGAATCCAGATTTCCGAATTAGAAGAATCACGATTCATGTGCAAATCAAACGTCCAATGATGTAGATAGAAAAGAACCCCTCTAACATATCTGCTTGCATGAGAACAGGACAGTGCCAATCCGTCTTCATCAGCGAGGAAAATAATAAATTGGCACGACCCAAGGAGTCCGAAAACCGCACGATGACCGAAACCCCATTCCTGATTCACGTACCTATCGATCACCTCAACTGGAGGTCTTCGTCGAGCGAACTATGAAACCAGGGCTGTGGAAAGAAGAGAAGAAGTTTTGGAGAATTCTTGGGAAGAAACTGGAACAATTGAATGAACATTAATGATTCCAGGGACCTTTGGAGCAGCATCGATGCTAGGGAAGAATGAACACCTCTTGGGTAATGAAACCCCATGCGAGAGATCCTTCCCCTCCCCCTAAGGAGGAGGGGCCATCGCCATTGCAATGGAAACTAGGGAATCACATCCACCACGAGCCCGAGAATTGCTGCCCCAAATATAATTGATTTTAATTAAACATAATTTATTCTATATCTTGAAATAAATGAAATCTTAAGTCTAAATAAACCGTAAGATCATATACCCTTATTACCAGGACATTACATTGGATGTTATGAATATGACCAAAAAGTTAAAAAGAATATAGTTTAGATATGAATAAAATAAAATAATTGGTTTTCAATTAATTAGAAATGAAAATAAAAATCATTTGCATGTAAGAGAATTCTTTTTATAAAATCCTTTTTACGCACTAAATGTGTTTTTATTTCAATAAATTATATTAATCACTAAGGATTAATGAATTTACTAATATTAATATGTTATGTTGAATCAAATATATTATCAATCATCTATAAATTTTTCTAGGTATGGGAGAGGAATAAATATATATATATATGAATAGATTGTGTTTTCCTACAATGTGGATTCATCACCTTTTTCACACTTATTTTTTTCTATTTTATAAAATTACATTTTAATAATTAAATTCATTAATAAAATAATAATTTCACATTATCATAGAATGAATTTTTCAAAAAATTTATAATATATTAATTTTTTAAAAAATATTGAAAAATACAAATATTTTATAAAAATATTTTTTCATTTAAAGAAATTATAAAGTTAAATTTTTTATTTAAAATTGTTTTAAAATATAAATTAGTTAAATTATATTATAATTAGTTCAATTTATTCGATTGGAATAAATATTATTTTTTATTTTTATATAAAAACATTGTGTACTTTAGAGAACAATTATAATGGAAAACCACATTTTTTCGGGTTTGCGGGGTAGATTTCAAATTGAATTCTCTAAATAATTTGAATATAATTTATTAAAATGGTTTAAATATTTTTAATTTTGATAATTAATATTTTTTAATAAGTTAAATAATATTTCTTCTATAATTAATTGTATAAATTAATTATTGTAGTTAAGATTATAACTGGTTTACCTTGGGTGAAACCAAAATATTATGGGTCAATTTACAAATTAAACTTGTATAAATTTTATGTACATGTAATATTTTCACTTTATCCTATCCATAATTCTAATATATGGTCATTTTGGAAAAAAATCTTGGTAATGACTTTATAATGTTTTATTCCTTTATGACATTTATATGTCATTTCCAACAGGGTCCTCACTCCAACTTATAAAAGGAAACCTATTATCCTATGTTATCCACACATAAATATATTTCTGGTTCAACCAATTCCTACAAAAAATACATCCATAAATCACTCACCATTACATATATCTACAAGTGTGATCATAAAACAATCCTAGGAAATCATTAGATGTAAACCAGATGAGATTTTGTGAAGAAGAGGTAGTGTTATGAACCATGCATTTTAGTTTTAGTTCATTATCTATATCAATAATATATTATTAAATTGTTATAATATAATAAAATTACTATAAAAAATATAATGATATTTTATTATGATAATTTCATAAACTACATCAATTTACTCTTTAATTAAATGCGAAACAAAATAGTCTATCTTTTTTATGGGGGACTACCGCCTGGAAAACTGATGTAATTACATGTCCATCACTGCCTCTCGCTATTGGATTAAATGATGGATTTAATGTTTATATATGAAATTAATTACATAATTATAGAAATTTAATTATAATATTTTACATAACTTCTAGCATATGAATTCTTCGTAATCCAACAATCTTTACAATGTGTATGTGTTGCCAATCATCTCCGCCAAGCGATGTGATTTTTTTACTTAATTTTTACATGGATAGTAGTTTGGATATATTAAATGATTATATATTATATATATTATTTGAAAATTATTTTTAATTGTGATATATTATTTACCTTTATATTTCATTATCCATCAAAAAATGGAAACAACGTTGTTGCGTACGTTTTCCCTACCGTCTCCATGAATGGTGTAGTTCATTTTTCTCTCACTAAATTTATGGATGACCCTAATATGTATATAATTAATATATATTATATTTATATCATTATTATAAATTTTTATATTATTTTACCATGGTAAATGTAAAATATCTAGAACTGGCATACCAAAACATGTATAAAAAACAATGTAGTTAATACTTGAAACAAATATTTTAAAAAATAATTGTGAATAAATGGTTGATAAAAGGATATAAGTAAATAATATATCATTGGAATCATATTATTATGGTTATATAATATATGTAAAAAAATAATTTATTTATTATATTGGAGGTTAGAACATCTAAGATTAAATTTGAGACTTGAGGAAGGGTTTTATGTTAAAATCTCATTCTTTATCGGGACTGTTTATAATTATGTTTATGATGATAAAATAAAAACAATATATAAATAAAATCGAAATTTTATTATCATATTGTTATTTCTATAGATTATGTGTTATTCATTGATTTATTTCTCTTTATGTACTCAATATATCAAACAGATTTCTTTATTTGAAAAATAACATTATTTCTCTCTTCGGTTGAAAATAATTATTTTCCATATCATTGTCTTATAAAAATGTTTTCATGAATAATTTTTATATTAAATTATGTTTTTTTAATTAAATACTTAGAATTGTTTTATTTTTATAGAATGGTTTAAACCAAATCATCTTTTCATTTTTAGAGTGTGGTATTTTTGACTTTTTAGAAAAAATGTAAAACAAATCATTATTTTAATATACACGACATTAAATGAATTTACCTTCATCATTACTATCGAATTATTTGAAGCTTCCATTAAAATTTTAAATTTTTCTTTTTGAAAAAATGTTTTCTTTAATATATTTCAATTTTTTAATAATAAATAAGTGATTTCAAATTAGAAAGGATATTTTTTCAAAAAAAATTCGAAAATATATTTTAAAAGAATTTTCCATCTAAGATGACATATTTTGACATTTACTATATATTAATAGGGTTATGATTCAATTATAAAATAAATATTATATATATAGATGGTTTTTGATTATAAATACAATATGTTTATACGACATTTTTATTTTCCATGTGTTATGCTATGATGAATTGCTCATATTATTATGATTCCCATTTTTTCAATGGGTTTTGTCCTCATGAAATGTTAATAAAACCCAGCTATTTCTATATGTGATAAAATGATGAATTTTCTATGAAACCCATTTTATTTTAATGAGTTATGATATTTTTATTATTTTATAATATTGTGGAACACATAAATAAGATTTTAATTATGTGATAGGTGGATCCAAAATTGCATTTCCCTCCAATGCAACGGGTAATGCTGTATATCTAAAAATAAAAACAAGTCTAGATTTTGGAGTAAACCCAAATTAATATGGTTCTATGTCCACTAAGATTGTATTGGTAGTGAACCATTACTACCATGATAGATTGGGTAGTGAACCCAATCCACTGTGACAGTCATGGAAATTAGTTTTATTACCAAGGAATTCAATTTCAAAGAATATATGTATAGAAAAAGTCTTTGTCTTATTCCAATATTATGATCTCATGGATCATTTTCATTCATTAATTTATGATTCAGGTCTTATAAACTAAAAATAGTTATTTCATGACTAATGATTACAATCTATGTCATATAGGATATGGTTTTCAAATGATATACTCAGGATTTCATACACTAATGAAAAAGTTATATTTCAATGATCATTTATGTCTCCCTTGTTTACCCATATATATCATTTTACCTCCACTATCTTATACTTCCTTTCTAAGGGTTATGTGGAAAATGTTTACGTATTATATGTCTATGAAGAGTTATAGTTATGAAGAACATATTGGGAGATTATTTAGTTCACTTAAAAACCAAATGTTTATGTATCCATGTTTCCAAATACACTATAACATTATGGTCCTCATTCATGTTTTTTGTAATTAAATAGATATTCGTCTATTAAGATGTAATATCTATTTATGAATAGTATAGATAGCTATAATTAATATTAGAGGACATGTTTTGTTATCCTCTGGATACTTTGATGAAAAAAACTTTATTGATGACCCATATAATAAACCTATGTATAGAATAATGTCATGTGTTATGGTATAGAAATGAGTGTTATTTTCCATGAAAAACATGCCTATCTTTGTAAAAAAAGATGTTATGGTTTTAGAACAGATTCATATATTGTTAATAACTTGAAAAATAGTTTGTCAAGTATATATCATCCATAATTCTACTATAGGATGAGTATTTTTTTTATTGAGCACCATGTTTGACACTCTCGATTGATATGATTAGGTAAATTAATATTTAATTTACATACTATAATGAAGGACTAGAATAGATAGTTGCCATGAATATACTCGGAAAAAACTTATGTTTCATGATTTAGAAAACCTATAATATATTTTTCATGATTATAATTTTTACCATTTTTATTATTGTTTCAAACAATATATATATTCATTTTAGTTAATATATGGAACCTAAATGAATTATTTTAATGCTGAATGAGAAATAGAATGAAATGGTTTTACCTCCAGAGGAACTAAATATTATTGGATTTGGAATTATATATAGTTTTTCTATTCATGCAGAATATTCTCAAGCTATTTTTCGTAGTAAACATACAAAAAATAATAATATGGAACATATTACTATTTATTCATTCATGAGTAAAAATCAACAATCTTTTATCCCAACTATTGATCCAGTTGTTCATAGGAAATGGATTAGTACCACGAAAAAGTTATTTTTTGTTCTCTAGATTCAAAGCATGAAAAATTCATTTTAAAAGCTTATAATTTAAAACATGAAGTAGTTTAAAGGGGTAATTTTATCTATAATTTGAGAAAACAAAAATAAATTGACTCCATATAGAGGGATGAGTTTAAGAGATTATTTTTCGAAATGTAATGACATTATTATTTAATATGTTCTTCTCACGTATTATTCATAAAAAAGTACATAAGAAACACTTAACATAAATTATATGGTTAATATATATTTTGGTAAAAATGATGAGAAATTTATTAGAATTGTATGGTACTCTTCTAGTAATATCAACCAACCTGAATATAAGGTTTACCAATTATTCGGTAGTTTAAAATTAAATATTTGAAAGGGGTTATCTAGAACTGAAAATAGTAACCATGATGATGTTATATGATTCAATTCATGTTTGATATGGATATTGGATTGACCCATAAATCGTAAGGTTTTAATAGGAAACGGATGACTAAATTTAAAGGGAATTATAAAAATAATGGATAAATTAAGTTAAACCTTCCTTTATTCATTATTTTTGGAAGGAAACATGGAGGAAAATATCTTACAGTTTCTAGTAAATGTTTTTAATGTGGAAAGGACTTTGGGAAATACAATTCTAATATAATGGGAGGAAGTTAGTTAATGATGTAAAGAGAGGGGGAGATCTACAAAATGAACAAATCAAACTTCCGTGCTTCAAATTCACGGATTATTTTAATTATTCTAACTATTTATTTGATCCTTATATTAATGTATATTATCAATGTTAGAAACATATTATGCTGAACGACAAAGGGAACTATAATTTTACGATTATTTTTTATGTGGGATATGATACTGATGTAGTGAGTGGTACAATTAACATCCAATATAGAAATTATAAAATCTCATTTGACTTCTCATTTACGAACTAATTTATTTATGAATAATTTTTTTATGGGTTTCAAAATACCACCCCCCGTGATTAGATATTGATGTATATATGAAAACACCTAATGTTACGATGATTTCATCTCATGTCTATGATTATTTTCTATTTGATTTTTTCAAAATGTGATTCTAGTAAATAATTTTATTCTCTATTTGGATGAATTTTATTTTATTATAGGAATGGATTGGATTTTCAAAAAATAAACATCACATCAATTATTAAGGAATCTAATTCATATTTGATATTCCAAACCAACCTATGCTATCTATTAGTGCGATGATTAGTATAAAATTATAATGTTAATCTAATAGATTATATAGGATTTGATTCATATTCAAAAGGATGTTTGCCTATAATGGTATGGGTGAAACTGATCATCGATGATACGCCTATTATGTGGGAGTTTATTAGTGTCTTTCCAGAAGAGTTTCCTAGTCTTCCACCAAATTCTGCTGTTGATTTCTCAATAGAACTCCTACCTAGTGATACGCCTATTTTTGGGAATCCCTATAGAATAGCGCAGATTGAATTACATGAATTGAAGAAGATAGGCTTAGAGAATCTTGAGAAGGGAAATAATCAACCATGTATGGGAACATGGGGATCACTGGTTAATTTTTAGTGATGAAATATATATCAATGAATCAAAGCATTAATTAGTAGGGATTAAATAGTATCACAATAAAGAACATGTATCTTATTCTCTATATTGATGACTTATTTGATATACTATAAGAGCTCAACACATTCCCACGATTGACCTAAATTTTGGATATCATGAATTTAGGGGAGATAAGGATGATATACCAAAAATATCATTCTATACAGGGTATGGACACTATGAATATATATTTTTTTCATTTTTTGATAAAAATTCACTCATTATATTCAAGGATTCAATTAATAGAGTATTTATAGATTATCGTGATTAGATTTCTGTAATCTTTATAGATGATATTATAATATATTCAATGTTAAACGAGGTGTGCGATGATAATTTGATGATTTTGTTGAATACCCTATGGAAAGGGTAAATCTTATGAAACTTTTAATAAATATTTTTTTTGGATATAAAATGTTTCATTTTTTTGTCATTTAATTTCAATATAGGGTATATCAATGGGCACGTCATAGATTTAGGGAATTGAACATTGGACCACACCAACAACAATGTCTTAGGTCTATAGTTTTCTTATTTTGGGTGGATATTAATGATGTTTTTTGGGAAAAATTTCTTTTGGATGACCAATCCACTAACAATGTCAACTAAGAAAAAATCCATGATCCAATGGATAGATTAAATTCAGAATAATTTCAAGGAAACAAAGATAATTTTAGTTAGTGAACATATGCTTACATTACCTTGTAGTTGAGAAGAGTATTTAATCTACAGTGATGCGTAAAAATAGGGTATTGGGATTCTCTCTCATGTATAATGATATGGTGAAAGATTATTCCACAATAACATTAATGGTTTATGAAAAATTTACCCAAATCATGATCTAGAGTTAGATATATTAATATTTAAATTAATCATATAAAGTAATTATTATTATAGATAAATATGTGATATATATACTAACAAATTTATAGTATATATTCATATTGAAAGAGTTCAAAATGCGCCATAGAAGATTGTTGGAATTGATTAATGAGTATGAGTACTCAATCATTACCACCATGTGATAGAAAACAATGTGGGAAATGATTTGAGTTAAAGGATGTGTCTATTATATATATTATGTGGATAAAAAAATTATCTAATATTAATGGATATGAAATGGATGGAAATGGAAATATTTAACGAAGTGTTGAAATATTTTTTCCCAAAACAATATTCAACCATCGATCCATATACTAATTAATTAAGCACAAAAGGAATATATAGAGCTAGAGAATATTATAAAAATGTTCTTTTGTTTAACCTTGATTATGATGGAATTATATGTTCTTAGAAACATGTATCTATTTTATCCACAACAATGTTGAAGAAGAAGATGTTAAATGAGGTTCATAGTTCTTCATTCACTATTTATCATGGAATTATAATGATGTATAGGGATATAAAAGAGTATTTCTAGTGGCATGAAAAGAAGAGTCATATTATAGAGTTTGTATAAAGTTGTTTGGTATTTCATCAGGTAAACGATTAGATAAAAACATATAATGGGGTTTTATGACCATTACACATACCAAAATGGAAATGGGAAACATCACCATTGATTTTTTTATCTGACTCCTCGTTACTTCAAAAAGGAATTATTGTATATTGGTGGTGTTAGATCTCCATATACAGAAAACAAACTTCATCACTATCATATATTTTTTCATTATATATTAGATCTCCATGACAAGCATTAAGGATGTGGAAAGGAAGTTTGGAGTACCACATCTAATTATATCTGATCGGGAGATGTGGTTGACCTCGATTATTTGATGTATTATTCAAGAGGATCTAGTGAAAGAGTTATGAATGAAGACTATGTATCGTCATTTGTTTGTTTTTAGTCCAATAGACACATTAAAACCATATATTATATGGTTTTATATTTTATTTTTTATTTTAAAGTTAGTTTGGATCAACATATTCCTTTACTAGAGTTTTTTTACAATAATATATTTCACTCGTGAATTCCGATGGCTGCATACAAAGAACACCATAGAAAGATGTTTAGAACTATAACATGATGGGATGATGTTGGTGAAATAATAATATTTATACCTAGGATATCTAAAAAAATGGATTAGAATTTTATATCCTTTCAACAACCCATCAAGGAAGCCTAGTACAGAAAACAATGTTATCCTGAGAATCATTAGTTTGATCTGGAATATTATGTTTTCAAGAAGGTGATTATATAAATTTATACCTCGAATAATTCTATGAGAATTGGAAATAATGTAAAGATGATCCCAATTTATATTTCCCACTATGATATTTTGGATTGAGTAGGGATGATATCTTATCGCTTAAAGATTCTCTCAAAGCTCTCTCAGGTTCATTATGTGGTCCAAGTATCTCACCTAAGGAAGTACATTCCTAATCATATCATCATAATGAACTCATAGGTAATACTTCTGGATCATGATAATTCCTATGAATTATAACCTATAGAAATCGTGGATCATAGAGTTAAATTTATATAGAACAAAACAATTCACCCTATAATGTATTCTAGTGGAATAAACATTTTGAATAAACTATGTGTGAAATTGGGGAAGTAATGTGTTACAAGTATACAAATTTTTTTATCATTTGAATGGAATTATGATGCTAAAATTCATATTTAGGGGGGGTTTAAAGTCCCTTAATTAAATTTGATTGAAATATTTTTATCAAAATAATTTAATTTCTTCAGTGGATTATGATTCAAGAAAACCCGAACCCAAATAAATTGTAATATTGTGTACCATTATAACCAAGATGTTAAATTTGATAGTATTCATAAGAATAAAAAAATAATTACAATTATATAGTTTACACATGTATAAAATAAAACAATTTTTTATCTAATTATTAGAAATGAAAAAAAATCCTTGGAATCTAAAAGAAATGTTTTTGTAAACAAAACTATATTAATTTGTGTAATGTGTTTATATAATAATAAATTATATTAAAAAAATTAGTAAATATTTTTATTGTAATTTTTATATTATATTAAATCACATGTTTTATCATGAATATAATGTTTTTTTCATTTCATTAGATAATATTAATTCATTTTATGCCAAAAACCTATATTATTCTAAAAAATGGATCTATCACGTTTTGCACAATTTTTTAATTTTATTTGAAAATTTTAGAATATTTATTTGAAAAAATGATCATATTTTTTGTAAAAAACATGTAATAACTAAATTTTATTCAGTAGTTTTGAATTGTCAGAAAATGTTGATTTTTTAATCCATAGGAAAAAATACAAGTATTTATTTAATATTATATTTTTTACAAAAGCATTAACAACGTTACATTTTTGAAATATTTATTTAAAAGTAAAATTACATCAATTTTTTTTTGTTAATTTGTTTAAGTTCATAGAAATAAATTTTATGTCGATTTTTTATTTGAATTTATTTTAATTAAGAACACATTTTTTAAAAGATTACATTTCTATTGCACATAGAGGAATGATATTAATATTAATTATTCCAATTATGTGAATTGAAATTGGAATAACAGAATACTTATTTTAAATTAAAATAATTAATATTTGGTAATATTTTCAGCATAATTTGTATCGAAGTGAATATTAAAAATTGTAAAATTTTAATACCACTAATAAGGTTAAAATAGGTTTAATACGAGTTAAACCATATGATAAGGGTGTGTTTTCCAATTAAACATGTGTAAATAATATTTTCAATCCATATTTAAAACTCATCCACTAAAAACTCTAATATATGGTCATTTGGACTCATTTTTCTTGGGATTCTCTTTATCATATTTTTTTCTGTTAGAAAATTTCGAAGTTGTTCCCATTTGGGTCTTCTCCCCTACTTATAAAAGGAAACATAATCTCCTATTTTCACCACACAGAATGATAATTGTAGATTAGAAAATAAATATATATAAACATTCCATGTATCCATACCCATTACACTATTCCAATGGTTTGATTAGAAAAATATCCCAGAAAGGATTTAAGTTTAATCCTAAATAGATTGTCTAAATAAGATGTATAGTTCTCAACCATGAATTTTTACATTATCTCTACTTTTACACTATTAAAATAACATTTAAACATGAATATAAAATAAAAATGTATATACTGTATAATGACAATTTATTATGTTAATTTCATAACCAACATCCATCTCCTCATCCATCAAATGAGAAAAGAAATCATCAATCTTGTGTATGGAAGACTACTACCTCATGAATCGATGTAATTCGTTTTCCATCCCCACCTCTCACATATGGATATAATTTATTATTTAGTGTTTATATATGATATTTGTGGAAGAATTATAATATTTTATTTATTATATTACTTATACATTCTTATCTTTATTTCCTTTTGAAAACGATGATGACTCTCATGCCGAAGTGTGGAAAACCACTTTCTCGAAGAGATGTGAATCATATTTTAAGTTAATATTATCATGTATTTTAATGAGGATATACATACTGGATATACTTGATATATATTATATAATAATTATTCAATAGATGTGAAATATTTCATTTAGTTCTTACATTCTATCGATTGAATGAATGGAAACAATGTTCAAGCATACAAATGGCCTACTATCTTCATGGGTAATGTAGTCTATTTTTTGATTACTACTTTTAGGGTTGAATATAAATATCCATATAATGATTATATTAAATATTTATATAATGTCCAAAATTATAGATAATATGTTTCCATTATCAATTTATTGTTTCCGAATCTACCAAACCAAAACATATAGGAAAAACAAAGCAGTTATTACTCGAAATAGTGTGTTTATCAAATTATTGTTAATAAATGGGTGATAAATGGTTATAAATAAATAATATATTGTATGGTAAATATTAGTATTTATATGGAATATAATTTTTATAATGATATATTTATAATATAGTTTGTTTGAATGTGTAAGAATAATTTCGAGACTTCCTGTAAGGGATTTTCATCTCCTTTTTATTTTATGGGGTTCATTCCATATTCACCACTTGTTTCTTTTGAGCCTTGTATATACATCCTATTAATTTATCCTTTTATAATTATCATTAAAATTATTTTTTAAACATATACAAATATTTTTATTTCATTCATGGTGCCTACAATTAAAAAGATACAATAGAAGTAAGGTGTTTATGTTAAAATGTCATTGTTTATCAGGATTGATTTTGAATTTATTTCTAATGATAAAATCATATGATCTGTCACTAAGGAAACTAATAACCTTATATTATCTTCTATTTATTTTATATATTACATTTTTTCCTTTTAATTTTGATTTTCTATGTTCTCAATATACTAATAGAATATTTTTAATGTAAAACTGACTTTATTTCCCTCTTTGGTTGAAAATCCACATATATTCAAATGCATGTTTTCTAAAAAAAATCATGATTTTATAAATAATCCACTATAATTGTTCAATTTCACATTAACCAATGACTTATTTTATATAATATGATTTAAAATTAATCTTCATTCCATTTTCCAAATGAGTTACTTTTGAAATTTTACAGAAATTGTGAAAGGAATCAGTGTTTTAACATACACAACATACATGGATTTTACCCTCCCTAAAAACAAAATTATTTGAAGATTAAATAAAACAATTTCAATGTTATTTTCGAATATAATAATTTCATTAACATTTGGGACATTTTTTATTTCAAATAATTTATTTTTATGTATAAAGGGTTTTTTCTTTACGAAATTTTACAAGTAAACATCGTAAAGAACATTCCATATAAAATGAAATAATTTTATATTTCCAAATATTTAATTGGGATATGATCTAATGAAACCATATTTATTATTTATCAACATGTTATAGGACTATAATGAAAATATTTTTATCAAATTCATTTTATTTTCATGGGTTATGCAATGATGAATTGAGGAAATGCTTTTGAAACCCAATTATTTTCCTTGGGTTATGTTCTCATGAAATGTTTATGAAACTCATTTCATTTGGATGGGTTATGAAATGATTAGTTTCATATGAGAAACATTTTATTTTAAGGGGTTATGATATGATTAATGTTTTATGATCTTTTGATCCACATATGTTTGATTTTAATTATGTGATGAGCAGGAACATACTTATATAGCCCTCTAATCTATTAGTTAATGTTAGATATATCATGAGATAAATAATACTCCAATATGGAGTGAACCCATTTTAGTATGGGACTATGTCCATGTTTATATTCATGGGAGTGAACACTAAATACTATAATGGTTTGGGAGTGAACACAATCCATTGTAAAGGTATTTTAAATGAGAATTTTTTATTAAAGAATTGATTTTATTTGATTATGTGTATGAAAAAAAATCTATTCATATGTCAATGTTATACAGTCATGGATTATGTTTTTTGATTCATTTATGATTTATGTATTTTAAATTTCCATGAATTATTCCATGACTCAATATTTGGATCTATGATATATAGGGTATGGCTATAAAATGTTATGCTCATGTTCTCATACACTTATGATCATGTTGTGTTTAAGTTAGAATTGTTATTTTCCTTGTTTACCCTTACTAAGAATATGATTTGACCATTTATTATGTTTCATATCACTAGGATATGAATAATGGTATTACGATTTATTCTTATAGGAATGTAGTTAGTTATGAATAACATAGTGTGAGATGTGTAGTTTACTTATGATCTAATTGTTTATGTGTCTAGGTTTATGAATACACTAGACCTTTACTTATGTTTGTTTTTGTATAATGAAATAAATAATCATCTATTGAGATGTAACATCTATGTATGAAATTATGGGTCTCTATAAACCACTTAATTGATTATATTATAGATAATATAGATTTAAATTCACTATTAATCAACATAGAGAGGAGGAAAAATTTGTTAATTGATATCCATTCTTTAGAGAGTTAAAATCGGGATAGAATAAGGATGGGGTTATAATTAGAGTAGTAACAAGACTGTAATATCAAATTTTAATATCTTGGGAATGCTAAAATGTTGTTCATTTAGATTAAGAAACCATGTACCAACCATGCGGAAACCTCTATGAGGAAACACCCCATATATAGGGGTAGTCTAATCAGTTTTTTCACTTGGTTTAAGAAATAATTCACCAACAATGTGATAGACATTTTGAACTGTATAAAACACTTTGTATATAAGGGTAGTCTAAATTGTTTTTCCTTGATACTTATGAGAATCCAAATGTATTATATAACCATAACCTAACCATGAATTCCACATTAGTAAACCCCCTTTACCTTGAATGGTTTGTTTACACATTTCTCACTAACTGTGTGTTAAATGTCCACAATGTACTACCACATATTTTTATTTTAAAATTAGAATGAATTTTACGTGTAAATTAAAAATAAAGAAAAAATAAAAAAATAAATAAATTCTATACCTAAAAAACATTATGGTTTTGAAAATTATCCTATATATATCACTTTATTGCAAAATAAAATCAATATAAATCTAGATGATTAGAAAAGAAAATATAAAAACTTCTCTATAAAGAATTATAGATCCCATGTCTCATGAGAGTTACTCTTAGGTTTCCATAATATTCTAATAAATATAAAAAAAATCATGCATTTAATATTATATGAGGATTCAATAATATACATTTGTTAGTTAGTAACCAAAATATAAGGTTGTAATTATATCTCATCTCAGTTCAACACTTGATAGGGATCATGATGATATATCATTAATTGAGATAAATTTAAGATGCTATAGATTTACATTATTTTAGGTGGAATACAAATATTATACACAATATTCATGATCCATTTATTGATCTCAAATGGGTCTACATATATCAAAGTGAGATTACCTTTATTACTAAAGCATTAATGACCAAAACAAGGTGATACTTTTTAAAAGTACTCGATCATGGATGGGAACTACAAAGGATAGTAGAAATGATCCACATAAGATTTTTAGTTTTTATGATATATCTGTAACCACCTCATAATTACATGAATCTTACCCATCATCCCCAAAATTATCGTTACCCCAAATAGAAGGTCTCTCCCACTATAGTCTAATAGAGGGGAGAAAATATTTATCATCAATATAGGGAATAAAAAGGATCCATTCTGATAGAGATTTGATAACTATTATTAAATGAATAGTCAACATATTTTAGGTTGGTATTCCATGATCTTCCAATGTCTAAAACACAATCACATATCTTTTTATCCAAAATATGGATTTCATTATCTATATATCTCTCTATTCATGGGTGATATTTCATTCTAAATTTCACTTGGGATCCCATTAATCATGAATGAATTTATAAAATTATGAAGTTATGTATGGATCTCAATAAAAACTTATAATTGAAGAAACACTATGAGATTTCACAACAGGATTTATGTATAACTTCTTGAGATCATCCACATTGGAGTTGTTGATGATAGGGATAAAATGATTGAACATATTCAATAGATTAATCACTACCCGAATATCGTTCTTTCAACATGGGGTAAAAGGTTTTAAAATTATGAAATACCTGGATATCTAATCTCATTTATATGTGGGAATATAATGATTATGAACCAAAAATTATGGTTTCATATGCTCCACATTTACCTAATGACAAATATATAATCATGACATGAAATATACAATGTTATGTGTCATACCAAACTAGAATAGTTGGAATCTCATGCAATAACACATGTGGGTGGCATATAGATAGATGATCCACTTAGAGTGATCCAAATAATTTATCACTACATTCCTCGTTAATAGAGGAATCACATAATTTCCTTATAAATAGGGTACATAATTAAAAGATGTATATAAATATATATAACACTTGGTTCACCCCTATAAGAACTCATGTTTTGGGACTCTGACACTTTAAAAAATTTCTTGATGTCATTCCGGAGTATGGCGTTCAAACGGCATGCAATTCCGAGGCCCAGTGTGCCTGAAATTAATTATATAAAAATGATAAGGGGTTTTATATTATGTACACTTATTTAACTAAATAAAATGTGATATCTTTTAGACAGTCGATCGGGTCAGAAATTAAAGACCATGGTTGGGTCTGAAACGCTGTGTTTATCCTAAGCGCGACATAAAATGATTCGGTGTGGGACTTTCATACCCATTTTTCATTGGTGGTTTGTAAAATGGATAATTAAATTATCAAATTATTCATTTAATAGCTCAATCCAGAATAACTCCTAAATGGTAGCTCATATCAGAAATACGAGGGCACGGGTGTGTCCGGAGCATTCCTTTTACCCTAGGCGGGGTGTAAAAGTTGCGGGCGTGGACCTGCTGTGACATATGTCACCCAGGGGAAACCCGTATTTTTTAATTAATGACTTAGTGATTTTTATTATTGACGATATTTTCAAATAACATTCAGGCGAAGCCTCAGAATTGAAATCATAGGCTTCTAATGAGTTCAAAATGGGGTGTTTTTCCTATGCTTGATATAAAATGAGAGGGCGCTATGATTTCAGATTCCGCGCTAAGTGGTTTTTCTATAAGTAGAAAAATGTGGAATCGGGGAAAACCCATTTCCCCCCCTTCTCTCTCTCTCTCCCTCTCTCTCTCTATCTCTCATCCATTCCTCGGTGTTTTTCATCATTATTCGTCGGATCGAGGAGCGATCTAAGCTGAGACATCGGCGGATCGAAGGTGGAGCGCAACAAAGGCATCACCAACGATGAACGGATCCAACGAGGTAGGATTTCTTATAATATTAAGGTCCAATTCATATTTTTAAATTAAATTCCAATCACTGACCATTTGTTTAATTATTTTAATTATCTTCATTGATGGATACATGAACATGACCATTGATCTATGTTTGGAACCCCATTCTTGGTTCCGTTCTTCATGAACACGTGAAATAAATTTTGGATGCGTCAACTGACTATCGAATTGTCTATTAAAGGTAGGAGCTGTGAAGGTCTCATCACACGGTTCGCAAAAATGTTCTCGGATGTGGAATCGGGGGTCCGATCGAGTCATGGTGATTTTCCGAAGGAACCACCGGATCACCACCGACAGGAGCGGTTGGTGGCTGCGCGCAGCGACCGCAGTGTGTCACGAGTCGGAGCGTCGTCGGAGGTGGGACTGGCCGAAGGCGTAGCACGGCCGGAGGAGCCAAGTAGGCAGGGTGCTGCATGGCAGGAGGAGTCTTTTTTGCCGTTTCTGTGGTGGAGTGTGGCCAAGTGGAGACGGATTCGGCCAGTGTAGTGGGAACGAAGTTGGAGGGGTGTTGCCAGTAGGTCCAGGCAGTTGCGGCTGCGGTGTAGCTGCGGACCGAGGAGTGGGAGGTAGCGTGGTCGAGTGAAGGTGGCAGTCCGACGTGCGGTGGGGTGCAACATCGAGCAGTGGAGCTAGTCTGGGGGGGGGCATCAGCGGAGTCAGCGGGTGTCCTGCGGCTAGTCGCGGTCGGCTGGCGGAACCCGAGATGGTTAGCAACTCGAGTGTGCGGAGGAGGCAAGGACCCGCGCTTCGCGGGTCCTGCTGGCGATGCGGAGAAGATTGGCTGAAGGGCCTATTTGTTTGCAAAACCCAGACAGAAGGCGGGTCTGGTACTGTTGGGAAGGCCGCGGACAGCAGTCCGTGGTGGTTTGGTCCGGATCTGCGGCTAGGCCGCAGGCTGGCGATTCGGTCCGGGCCGGCCGGGGTGAACTGGCCCAGTTGGGCCGCCTTACATTTGGGGGGTCGTATCTTCTAAACGGGGTGTTGTTTCCACACCGTCTGTAGCTGCGGGTTCGTGTCGGCAAGACAACCTTTTCAAAGTGTGTTTCAGAGTTTTTGGGGTCTGCGCCCGAAGACAGGTGACCAGAGGAGCTATAATTTAAAAATAATAAATTATCATTAATGCATGTGACGGACGTGCTTCGCCAGTTGGACGTCCGTTTGACATTCTGTTAGAGGCGCAGAAGCCCTGGAGTTGATCCGGTCCTTCCATGGTTGGTTCGGAACACTTGCGGTTTGGTTTCGTTGCTCATTGGAATGAATTCTTAATGAGAATAATTAGTTAGTTAGTTAGTAAGATTGTAAATTAATATTTCATCGGACTTAACTCTTTCTTGCGATGTCTGATTGATGCGCCGTCAATGGAAGTGTGACCATTGTCCTCGTGTGGACTTTTGAGATGATTTTCAAAGCATTCCGGTTGGAGAAACGGTGTGGGCCCCACAGGGCCTAGTTCGCATGTTTTATGGTGAAATGCATCTTTTTCACCCGACATTCGTTTGGGTGATTGAGTACTCGTTTCTGAGTGTTTTTCTGAGGGGATTACAACAGTTCAATCCACCTGCCTAAATTCGGGCCCGAGGCATGGGCCTTGGCTTTCTGAAATATGATGTGTTTTTATGATTTATTCATCATAAGTCCGTTCAGGGAAAAAAATAGCCTAATACGCATGGATATCTGCAAGGAACGCAATAGTACAATCTGTGTGACGTGTTTTGGGGTCGAGGTGTGGGCCCCACGTGGCGCCGCTTGCATGTGACGTGGGGTGGTACAGCTTCTGCATCCAAAGCCCGAGTTAGGCACCATTAGCAGCGTTGTGACCCTAGCGTCAAGATGAAGTAGAGCAGGGTGGTTTCAGACGTTGAAGCCGTACTTGAGGTGTGGGCCCCACATGCAGTCTATTTAGCTGTGTGCAACGTACTATGACTTTGTCATCATGAGTCTGTATGGTACCTATGAATAGTAGTTTTAGCGTGTTTTCTAAGAACATCACGATGGGGCAGTTCGCCCGACCTCTTTCGGGACCGAGGTGCAGGCCCCCTGAGACGACGTATGGGCATAAAGCGGTGTTGAATGTCTTTTCCACTGGGAGCCCGTTTCCAGCGAATAAGTGGTCTATCTCGTGTGTTTTTTTGTGAGGATTACAACAGTGTAATCTATTTGGGCGTGTGGAGCCTCTTTGAAGATATCATTAAATGTGGAAACATGAATGGGAATTAGTCAGAGTTTCCTTTGATGCACTCTGATCATACGCACGGTTGCGATGTTATTGACACCCAGTGATCTAATGGGTTGTGATGAGATATTTGACTAGTTTCGAGCTTACCCGCCAGCGAGAATTGGTAGTGGGATACCAGTTGACCATAGGTTTTACCCTACTGTAGGGCTGGGTAGTGGGTCACCTGATGTTTTATTATAGTTTACCCACCAACAGGGCTGGGCAGTGGGTCACCGTCATCTTATCTTGGGGTTACCCTCTCGTAGGGCTGGGAAGTGGATCACCTGATGTTTTATTACGGTTTTCCCTCTAGTAGGGCTGGGTAGTGGGTCACCGACGAATTTTCTAGGGTCTACTGTCCAGTAGGGATGGGAAGTGGGTCACCTGATGTTTTATTATGGTTTACCCTCTAGCGGGGCTGGGAAGTGGGTCACTTGATGATTTATTACAGTATACCCTACAGTGGGGCTAGGCAGGGGGGGCGCCGTTGACTTATTGGGGTTTACCCTCAAGTGGGGCTGGGCAGTGGGTTACCCAGCGACTTATTTGAGACCTAGTCATTCCTACGAGGCTAGTCATTCACTTTAATCTATGATTACCGGAGTGGGACACTCTGTTGTATGGTTTAGCGATGAGGCAGCTTTGGTGTGCGGGACTATTGGGCATCAGTGATGGATACCCTTTGAACTGCAGGCGACACTTCTTGGGCTGAGCATTGAGATAGAGATCCACATCCACAGTCATTCCGGTTTCTTTTTGAGAGTATATATATACACCCTACTATTATTCCCACTCCTTGGGTTCGGTTACTCTCCTTCTAGAAGTGGTGAAGACGCATGGTGTATGGCATGTGCTTTCCGCATCTAGCTCTTCTTGGTTGGACGAGTCTACTCTCCAACTATAGGCAGCGAAGACTAAACGAGAAGATCATCTTCTATCTATTTCTAGCTCCTTCCATTTGTATGATTCTTATTCTATTCTCTTGTTGGGTAGAGCTGCACTCTCTCTCTTTGTACTCTTACAATGTTCTTGTTCTCTCTACTGCTCACCGTTTTGGTACCTCCATTGTTGCTCCCTCGAGCTTTCGGGGCATCCTACTGAGTATCTATATACTCACCCCTACTTGAGATTTTCCCGCACTTTTTTTCCCTTGTAGACGACGGACAGGTCGGTCGAGACTACGGAGGAGTGTAGAGGAAACAGGAGCTGGGGCTGCGTTCAATGGCGGTAGCATGACTTTTCGGGTGTGAGACACACCAGCTGTTTACTTTCATTTACATGTTGCTGGGTTGTGGCACCTTTCTAGTTGTGCACATGTTTTTCTCCTGTTACTATTATGTTTACATTTCAGTCTAATTTTCAGCACTTTTCTTATACTGGTTAGAGGTCGTTACATGGATGTCGGTTTCCCTTTGTGGTAGCAGTGTGTATCTTTCTTTCCTTTCTCTGCACTTTTTCATTGAGTTGGCTGCGTGTGTGTGTATAGTTTCTTAGAAAAAGGCCACCCGATGTTTTTTGTGTCTTCGACGCTAGTCGCCAGCCCCTGGCATATGGAGGCGAGCTTGGGGTAGTTATGGCTCGGGCCCCAGTACGGGTCAGGTCGTGACAAAGTAGTATCCGAGGTGGTTCATTCCTTGGAGCGTTGTTCGGACGTCCCTGAAAAGAAATTAATTGAATTTTGTGTAAATAAATATCAACGTGTCTCAAGAGAGACTCTCAGTCTAGGTAATCCAGTGATGGTTTGGTGGCTGACGTATCCATTCACCAGGACCCTGATAACCTGTTTGTCGACTCGGCACACTGAGACATCTGTTGCTGGTAATTTCGTTCATGCATTATACAGGATTGAGTCTTTGACTATCATTCTTGAGTTAGCTCCACATCGTTGTTAATATATATGGTCATTTTACCATGGTACTCCTTTATCGAATTCAGGATGTCTCCACGATGATAGCCAACAAGGATAGTAGCTACAGTTTGTGATGACGATGCTGTGAGCGATGAGGACTCAGTTTGGGATCCATCATACGGTTACCCTTACTCCAGGAGGAGAGGTAGTAGCACCTCCACCTGTGGAGTAGCATATACTACTGGCAGTGGGGGACGATGAAGAGTGCGGGCTGGGCACTCTAGATGAGTTCCATCATCATATACTGCTAAGGTTCTATAGTGATCTATACCCTCAGACAGTGAAGGGATGGCTAGGGTCAGTGGTCTGCCGCTTCAGGCTTTTTTGGACACTGACATGTTAGATGGTGGCTTTGAAATCCAATCTTCTCCACCATGTAGTTTGGTGTGGTAGATACAGGGTTACTCGGATACATGATGAGTCAGAAATCTCATGGGATGACTTCTATTAGCTGTTTTTTGAGGAGTACTACATCTCATTCTTTCAATTTTTACTGTTTCGGGAGATGTTGGAGCTTCAGCGGGGAGTGATGGTAGGGGCTGGGTACATGAATGGGATCACAAACCTTACATGGTACTCTTTGGATGTGCTCCATGACGGAAACTTCTGAGCACAGAAGTTTGAGCGAGGTCTCTTTAGAGGAGATTCGTGCCAGCATAGTGCCCTAGTGCAACCACACCCATCTCGGGGTGCTGGAGCAGGCACTGGTGACAGAGAAATCTCTGTCAGAGGGACGTTGATTGGCAGGGCCTCAACGCCAGAGGTATCCCCTCAATGAGACTCAGGCACATGGTCTGGGACATCGTAGAACACCCAGATAGCCTAGTGGATACTAGTGTTATATTTTTGATGTGCGAGGTCGTGAGGCGAAAAACTCTATGACCAAATGTGCTGAGCCTTCCAGATAGTTGGTAGATGCACCACCATGATAAAGGCAGTGTCGTGATCAGATAACCACTAGGTGAGGACAGGGTGGTCCCCATGGAGGTGGTATTGGAAGAAAAGTAGGAAGACCTGTCATTGGTGGACGACGTTTCAGGGTCCTTACCCCACTATTAGGCGGCCCATGATAGGCTCAGGGAGCTAATGGACGGGGCCACGGGCGGCTGCGTTCTATGGATGCTTACAATCCTGCAACGCAAGAGATGATAATGGATACACTCTGTGTCTTTCCTACTTTTCGTATTATAACTTTTTTGACACTGCATGAGATAATCTTTTCTTCTAGCTCCTTGTTCGAAGGGTTACCAAGGGTGACACATGGCATCAATGTAACCTTATGTCGGTGTTGACCGACATAGCATTGAATGCATGGTAAAGAGGGGTTCTTCACCCACAGAGACACATTTTTGTGATGCGATCAAAACCATGAGGGTGAGTCAGTGCCACCCAAAGCGGATAGAATTGTGGTGCGGTGGATGAGTCCCTCTAACATGTGCATTCATGGCAGGGTTGTGTAGTGGAGTGTCAGAGAAGTTTCTCGATTTTCCAGTGGGTCTTTTCTTCTTGACCTCCATTTTCTTAGGGTGCCACTAGTGTGTTTGAAAGAGTGCATGTTTTGGGATTACTCTCCCTCCATGAGGTGAAAATACATGTGGGGTATACCATGTGCTTTCCTTTTCTAGCCTCTGGCACTTGAATGAGTTTTCTCACTTTCCTTGTACCTCATGTTCTCAACGTTAACCTTGATACAGTTATCAAGTACTAGTCTAGGTGATGGACACCCCATGAATAGAACTACGTGATTAACTATGTGGTGCTAGTGGGGGTAGTCCTTGCACTGAGAATGTGGAGAAACTATCTTATGGGAGAGCTCTTTGAGGTTTACTCAGACCACCAGTTTCTATGGTTCGTCCCCACATAGAGAGACTTGAACCTAAGACGACGGTGATGGCTGAAGTTTCTGTAGGAGGGTATGGATTTTCTTCAGTCGATGGTGCTGACTCCTTCGCTTGTTGATCATGTGAGAGAGTATCAGTTATGATGCACTAACTGTGATAACTTGTGTGACCAGATATCCTTGGGTGTTTCACAAGATGGGAATTAGGAAGATGGGAATCACGAGGCCATGTTCCAAGAAGAAAACTATGATTTTGGTCATGACAAAGTATGAACCATCTATTTGATTCACGTGATTTCGAACTTGGTGTTGTGAAAGTTACCTTGGGAGTGGGAGAGCGAGGTGGAGATCTGTATCCCAAATTGTTTTTCCTAGTTTTTCTCTTTGGGGATGAAAAAATTGGAGGAGGTAATGATGTATAAACCCAGCTTTTGGGACTCTGAGACTTTCAAAAAAATTGATGTCATTCCAAAGCAGGGCGTTCAGACGGCGTGCAATTCTGAGGCCCGGTGTGCCCGAAATTAATTATATAAAATTAATAAGTGTTTTTATATTATGAACACATGTTTTACTAAATAAAATGTGATATCTCTTATACGGTCTATCAGATCAAAAATCTGAGAGAACGGTTGTGTCCGGAACGCGATGTTAAACCTAAGCGCGACATATAATAAATCGGTGCGGGAAGTTTGGACCCCTCACTCATTGACGGTGTGTTAAATGGATAATTAAATTGTCAAATTATTCATTTAATAGCTCAAAACCTGAATATCTCATAAACGGTATCTCGATATGGATATCTGAGGTCACCGTTTCGTCCGGAGCGTGCTTTTTACCCTAGGCGGGGTTTAAAAGTTACGGGCACGTGCTTGCTGTGAGAGATGTCACCCAGGGGTAAAAATGTCATTTAAAATTAATGACTTAGTGATTTTTATCACTGATGATATTTTGAAATAACTTTCGAACGAGGCCCCAGAATGGAAATTTGTGGCTTCCAATGAGTTCGAAATGGGTCGTTTTTCCTAGGATTGATATAAAATGAGAGGGCACAGTGATTTCAGATTCCGTGCTAAGTGGTTTTTTTATAAATAGAAAAATGTGGAATCGGGGAAAACCCATTTCATCCATTCTCTCACTCCATCTCTATCTCTCTACCTCTCTCTCTCTAATCCTTTCCTCGGTGTTTTTCATCGTTCTTTGTCAGATCGAGGATCGATATTTTCCGAGACCTCGGCGGATCGAAGGTCGAGTGCAACGAAGGCATCACCAATGAAGAACGGATCCAATGAGGTAGGATTTATTCTACTTTTAGGTTCCATTAAAAGTTTTTAAATTAAATATCCTTCATTGTCCATTTATTCATCATTTTAATTATCATTATCGATGGATGCACGAACACGACCATTGATCTATGTTTGGAACCCCGTTCTTAGTTCCTTTCTTCGCGAACACCTGCTATAATTTTTGAATGTGTCAAATAACTGTGAAATCGTCAATTAAAGGTAGGCACTACGAAGGTCTCATCACAAGGTTCGCAAAAAAAATCTCGGATCTGGAATTGGGTGTCTGATAGAGTTGTGGTGATCTGCCGAAAGAACCACGGGATCACCACCGGCAGTAGCGGCCGACGGCTGTGCGTGGCGGCTGTGGTGTGTCGCACGGCGGTGCATTGTCACAGGTGCGACATGATGAAGGCGAAGCACGGCCAGAGGATCCTAGTAGGTAGGGAAGTGCACAGCCAGAGGAGTCAGATTTGGCTGGTTCGGTGGTGGAGTGCTGCCGGGTGTAGATGGCTTCGGCCGGTGCAGCATGGATGAGGCTGTGGAGGGAGTGTCGGCAGGTCAAGGCTACTGCGGCTATGGCGTAGAAGGGGACCGAGGAGCGGGAGGCGGCGTGGTTGAGCGAAGGGGGCAGTCCGGTGTGCGGCAGGGCATGACGTCGAGCGGCGGAGCTAGGCAGTTGGGGGTATTTTGTAGAGCAGGCGGGCATCCTGCGTCCTGTCGCGATCGGCAGGTGGAACCAATGCTGGTCAGCGCCTCGGGTGTGTGGAGGAGGCCAGGTCCCGTGCTTCACGGGTCCTGCTGGCGAAGCGGAGAAGACCAACTAAAGGGCTGGTCGGTTTGTAAAAACTGAACCCACGGTGGGTCTGGTGCTGCTGGGAGGGCCACAGCCATCGGGCCATGGCGGTTCGGGCCGGACCTGCGGCAGGGCCATGGGCCGGCGGTTTGGTCCGGGCCGGCCGGGGTGAACCGGCCCGATGGGTCCCCCTTACATTCGAGGGGCCATATATTCTAAATGGAATGTCTGTTTTCCGTGACATTTGTGGCTATGGGTTTGTGTCATCAAGACGATCCATTCAAAGTATGTTTCAGAGTTTTGGGGTCTGCACCTGAAGACGGTTGACCTGAGGAGCTTTAATTTAAAAATAATAAATTATTATTAAAGCTTGTGATGGACGTGCTTCGCGAGCCGGACATCCATTTGACGTATCATCAAAGGCGCTATGGCCCTGGAGTTGAGCCGGTCCTTCCAAGGTTGGTTCAGAACCCTTGAATTTTGGTTTCTTTGCTTGGAGGCACGAACGCTTAATGCAAATAATTAGTTAGTTCATTAATTAATTAATTAATATTACGTCGAACCTAACTCCTATTTGGGATGTCCGATTCACGTTCCATCAGTGGTGGCGGGACCGCAGTCCTCATGCAGACGTTTGGAGATGCTTTCTAAAGCGTTCGGGTTGGAGAAAAGGTGTGGCCCCAACAAGGCCTAGTTCGCTTTTTTTACGGTGAAATTCCACCTTTTCACCCGACATCCGTTTGGGGTTCTTGAGCACTCATTACTAAGTGTTTTTCCAAGGGGATTGCAATGGTGCAATCCGACCGCCTAAATTCGGGCCCATGGTGTGGGCCCCGTGAGATGGATTTCAGACGTATGATGCGTTTTTATGTTTTATGCTTAATAAGACCATTTAGGGAAAATGAATAGCCTACGCCGTGTGGTTATCGGCAAGGAATGCAATGGTACGATCTGTGTGACGTGTTTTGGGGTCAAGGTGTGGGCCTCATAGGGCCCTACTTGCATGTGATGTGGGGTGGTGCATCTTCTGCATCTGAAGTCCATGTTAGGAACCATCAGCGATGTTGTGACCCTGGCATCAAGACAAATTTGACCAGGCTGGTTTCGGACATTGAAGCCGAACATGAGGCGTGGGCCCCATGGGCCATATTTTGAGCTGTGTGCCGCTTACTGCGAATTTTTAATCAGGCGTCCATTTGGGGCTTATGAATAGTCATTTCAACATGTTTTTCTGAGAGCATCGTGATGGAAAAGTTTGCCCGACCTCTTTCGAGACCGAGGTGTGGGCCCCATGAGACGTCGTATGGGCATAAAATTGTGTTGAATGACTTTTCCAAAAGGATCCCGTTTCTAGCGAGTAAGTAGTATATCTCGTGTATTTTTTCATGAGGATCACAATGGTGTAATATTCCTGGGTGTGTGGTGCCTCCTTAGAGTTCTCATTAAATGTGGAAAAATGAAAGTATGTTGGTCAGAGGTTCCTTTGAAGCACTCCAAACCTTCACATGGTAGTAGTGTTAGTGACACAAAGTGATGGCATGGGTAGTGCGAAGATATCGGACCAGTTCCGGGATTACGCGTCAGTGAGACTGGGAAGTGGGATACCTATTGACCTTAGGGTTTACTCTCTATTTGGGCTGGGCAGTGGATCACCTGATGTTTTATTATGGTTTACCCTCCATCGGGGTTGTACAGTGGGTCGCTGTCAAATTATCTAGGGTTTACCATCCAACAGGGGTGGGCAGAGGGTCACCTGATGATTTATTACAATTTACCATCCAGTGGGGTTGGGAAGTGGTTCACCATCGAATTATCTACGGTCTACCCTCTAGTAGGGATGGGCAGTGGGTCACCTGATGTTTTATTACGGTTTACCCTCCAGTAAGGCTGGGCAGTGGGTCACCGTCGACTTATTTTGGGTTTACCCACCAGTAGGGCTGGGCAGTGGGTCACTCGATGATTTATTACGGCCAACACTCCAGCGGGGTTGGAAATTCGGTCACCGTTGACTTATTAGGTTTTACCCTCTACAGGGGCTGGGCAGTGGGTTACCCCCACAACTTATTTCAGACTTAGTCCTTCCTATAAGGCTAGTTAGTGACTTTTCACCATGATTACCGGATAGGGACCCTCTGTTTTACAGTTTAGCGATGAGGTAGCATTGGCATGCGGTACTTTTGGGCATCAGTGATGGATACCATTTGAACTCCTAGAGACTCTTCTTGGCCTGATCATAGAGATAGATATCCCCTTACACACTCATTCGGGTTTCTTTATGAGCATATATATATACACCCTATTGTTGTTCCCACTCATTGGGTTCGGTTACTCTTCTTCTAGGAGGGCCGAAGACGCGCGGTGTATGCCACGTGCTTCCCGAATCTAGCTCTTCTTGGTTGGGTGATTCTACTCTCCTGCTATAGGTAGCGAAGAATCGACGAGATGTTTGTCTTCTCACCGTTTCTAGAACATTGCGTCTGGACGAGTCTGTTTCCTTTCTATTGTTGGGTTGAGTTTCACTCTCTCTCTTTGTACTCTTCCATTGTTCTTATTCTATCTACTGGCCACCATTTTGGTACCTCCTTTGTTGCTCCTTCAAGATTTCTGGGCATTATACTAAGTATATCTATACTCACCCCTTGCTTTGGCTTTTCCCGCACTTGGGTTGCCCTTCCAGATGATGGACAGGTCGGTAGAGACTACAGAGGAGCATAGAGGACACAGGAGCATGGGCAGCGTTCAATGGCCGTAGCAAGACATTCCGGGTGTGAGACTCACCAGCTTCTTACTTTTGTTTACCTATTGCTGGGTTGTGGAACCTTTCAGGTGGGACACATGTTTTTTCCCTTTTACTTTTTAGTATACTTGTCAGTTTTCTTTTCAGCAATTTTCTTGTAATGGTCTGATTTTGATGCATGTATGTTTGTTTCCCTTTTTGTATGTAGTGTGTATATTGATTTCCATTATCTGCACTTTTTCATTGAGTTGGCTGTGTGTGTGTGTGTGTGTGTACTGTTTCTTTGGAAAATGCCTCCCTGAGTTTTTTGTTCCTTCGGTGCTAGTCACCAGCCCCTGGCCTATTGAGGCGGGATTGGGGTAGTTGCGGCTCCAGCCCCGGTACGGGTCAGGTCGTGACAACACCTCAATTTATGTGTACTATGTTATTCTATAAATCATCATCTATGGACTAATTATTATGAGTTAGTTCAACAATATAAGGTTCATACTAAATAATATAAAGGGTCTTTCACATTTTATTCCCCTTCACTTTTATATTCATCTCGGAAATGTGGATATCCATTTTCAACTCATCACTAGAATCATTTTGGATTTAGATAATAACTACTAATTAAATTTTCCTACACTGAGGTAATTGATAGGAGGAAATAAAATGTATGAATGTATTCCTAAAATAACCATTTCCGGATAATGTAATATTTTTGGGAGTAGATAAAAACATAAAATTTTATGATCATTATACATTATGATTTTCTCACCAATAAAGGTAGTTTCACTATAACTTATGGGCATGCATAAATACTGCTAACTCAAGGTAATCAATTGGATAATTCATTTCAGGTAGTTGAAGAAGACAAGAACCATATTCCAACAAATGATCACCCTATATATTCTTAAAACCGAATCCGACAAATGATACATTGTAGCAAATGATATAGACATGTCTGGACATATGTAGAAATAAATTGGAGAAGAAGTAAAAGTTTTCATCAACTCGTTAAAAGATACATACCCCTGTTGTCTCTACATAAATATCTCCACCTTTCTATGTGAGAGTTGTCAAATGTGGATCAAGATAAGACAATTCTTTAATGAATCACTTGTAGTAACCACTGGACATAAGAATTTATGTGTCTCAAATATGATTTCGAGATCTTCTCCATACATAATATAATTATACTGTTAAATATCAATTTAAATGACTTATTTTATCACCAAATTACCATAGAACATAAATTATCATATTTAATGGATAAAGTAAAATATTTTTTAGGAAATTTAAAAAATCATGGTTTGTTCCTAAATAATTTATCAAATGACACTCATGCTTCACCTTGGTTCAGGAATAGACAAAGATATCATCCATCAATACCATTATAAAGTAGTTATGTTACTAATGAATTATATAGTTCCTTATTAAAATGAATATTCCATTATAATTAGAAAAAATCAATGGGTAATAATATTGATCATACCTACTACTAAAAGTTGTATTGGGAACATTAGACACCTTTACCTTAGGCTAGAAACATCCCGACTAAACATTAATCTTCAAAAAACACTTTTCCCTATTAAATTGACTATAGGGGTTTTAAATTCAATGTATGAGATACATATTCTTAATGGTCACATGATTCATCTCTTTATAAAAATACATAAATGAATGGTATTATCTACCTTATGTGGTATCATATTTTACAATAGATAATAATGATATGAAAAGATATGCATTAGATATAAATCATTTTAAGAAAATGAATGATACAAAAGACACCATATTCATGAGATTCATATAATATCTTATGAATGTATAATTTCATATGGTTTAACAGTATTCCATATGTTTTCTATATCGAATAAAATGATTTCCAATGAAATATAATTTTAGGGGATATGCATGATTTAATCTGACCACCACCTCTCAAAATGTTTCTTCTATTCAGTTATGACATGGAACAATTTCATTGATATATTTAATGGACAATACTCGAATAGGGTATAGAATATATGTTTTCTTAGAAGGAACTTGATATGATTGATACGGTTTATTATTTTACTAATTCAAGTGTTCTAGGAATGGCTACATAATTGATGAGATTCCTACATTTGGACAACCATGGTTCTATGTAAATATAGTTGAGTCATTATTTTATCCAAAATGGCATTGATCGTCAGAATAATGTTTCATAACCAATATAACTATTTTATAATATTTTCATGCTACACATGTAGAGGTGACATAAATTTTCTATACACAAAAAACCATCAATAATTAATGGTTTGAATTTCAGTCACATTATTCATCATTTAACATTGAAATATTGACATTTTAAGATAGATCAAAAAATAGATAGGTTTTTACGATATATAATAATAATTTTATGACCCCACTAAAACAATTAGTTGCATCATAGACTTAATTATCAGGGAATATGCGTGTTTATCTTATAGTTTTTTGAATAATTCATTATCATAATGCATTTTTAGGTAAATCATATAAAATGTTAAAAGAAAAGATTTTTTTATAGTCATATAATAATATTGAATTATAAAATAAGCTATGATATAGTAGAAACTCATTATTTTGAAAAATAGAATACAATGCGATAAACGATATCATAAAATATTTTCTTGTACACATTATTCAGAAAATATAGTACTATGGAATATTTATGAGATCTTATATATCATTAATTATGATAAGTGTTGTTGATACCACCCATAATAAGAGATGATATTATTCATATCCTAGTTCATGTCAATATTATAAAATATGATTGACGAACAAAAAAACCTCTATACTTTAGAAAACATATTTTATGATAATAAAATATTATCAATAATAAATTATGATATGGTGAAAAGGTATGAAAAATTATATCTTGTTTAATTTTTTCATGATTTATAAATATTTTATAAATTACAGTTGTTAGGAATTTTAAAATGGAATTTTAATGTCCAACTAAAATAAAAAATGCATTTTCATTTAATGTTTAAAATAATATGAAAATAATTTGTTAATACTTTTATTCCATTTATAATATTCATGATTATAAGTTATTTAGAAATTTTTAATATTATGTGAGACCTATTTATGAGGTCAATTTATTTTAGGATAATTTTTCCTCTATTATATGATTTTCATGATATCATATTATATTGATTTTCTCAACCTTGATCTTGGTATATTATTAGTGTTATAAGAATGAATGTTGTTGTCAAGTAAAGTTTATGAATATTTGGTTTTGGAGGTATTATTAATTTTATTATAAATTGAATAATTATCCCAATGTAGTGGGACACAGGTTCAGAATACCCACATTCCTAGAGGATTATGACTACTTCTTGATTGGTGAGGGGTTGGTATTCTGTCACTCTGGTCTTGATCTGGTTGAAATTTTAAATCACCTATAACATTATTCATTTATATTATGTGTTAGTGTTCCTTATACATGATATGAAAATGGATATGTATAAATATGTTTTGATTCTGTTTTTTAGTGGTTACCACAAACATTTGGGTTTTATTATGGGTTACACATTAATATGGTTATAACACATTAGTATGTAATATGGGATTGGGATTCGAAAATCAAATCATTAGAATCATACATATACAAAGAATAAAACATTAGATAATAAAAAAATCAAAAGTGATTTATTATAATTACATAATGATAACAATATCATAATTAACATGCTATTTATTTAAATATACTCATAAATATCATCCATGTGATGTGGTGATGAAAAGGGAGCGACATTACTTCATAAATGTGGTTTTCGACACAAACATAATTGACGTTATCATCATTCAGTGAGTGAACAGGTAAAAAATAAAATGATATATTATCTTACTAGAATGAAATATATTTCCTTAATATCGTAATTATTTCATTTATATCATATATAATGTTCCATATTTTCAAACATTTATTGTCATAGTGAAATACGAATCATATCGCTTCGCGATGCTGTTGTCATTTATAAACACGAATGATGTTATTGTATCTGCTAAAAAATTGAATGTAGAAAAGAATATATAATGTATTGACTCTATATTTATAATAATATAAATAATGTCATAAATATTATTAATAACCATCGTCATATAAAACTGTGATCAGTGGTAATAGATTAATTAGTGGCATCAGTTTGCAAGGAGCTATTCAACCATACAAACGAAATTTGATTTTTATGCAATTTGAAGAAAGTGGGGATGGATGAAGGTAATTACATTAACATAAAAAATATTAGAATATTTAATATAATTATATTCTTATATCATCATTTTTTAATGATAGTTTAATTAGGTGGGGTAAAAAATAAAAAATCTTATTGATGAATGATATCTCTTCTTCAGGTAACCTCATTAGGTTTGATCCAAAATACAATAAAGGATGGATATATTACTAAAATAAGGAATATAAAATGATAGGAGGTATTTTTGGAAGTTTTTTGGTTAGGTATTGGATGAACCAAAAGGGCGTGAAGGTGTGTAGAAGAGAGAAGAGGGACGATATTTTATAAGTGAGGTGAGAGGATTTTTTATAAATACCCAAAAGTATTCAATAATGGGAGGTCACTCTCATATCATGTGGTTCAAAAAATGATAAATAATGGAAGGTATTTATTCTATGTTAATGCCACACCTGAACACTATAACACAGGTTTTATACATTTTATTCCTTAGCCCTTTTTGTTTTACTCACATTTATTATTTTAATTTTTACCACTTTAACTATTTTATTAACAAAGGTAATTTATTTTTTGAGACTAATAAAAGGAGAATTATTATATAATTTCTATATATTTAATAAAAATATTTAATAATATTTCTTAAATTAAAATCATGGGGTTTTAGAAGGTTAATTTTTACACAGGCGCTTGTAACGCACCAAACTCCATTGAAACATTAATCACACTAATTATTTTAACTATTTTAACTAGTCATTATGGAAAAAATTAGATGAACTTATTATAAAATATAATCTATTGTGATTCCATGTATGGAATCCATTTCAATACATTCTCTATATTGAATTGGAAAATTTTAGTTTATAATTAATCGCACAGATGTGATGAGAAGGTGGGCTATCAAAGAAAAAATGCTCCAAATATTACAATGGTTTTATATATAATATTAATATGACTATTATAAAATTGAAATGAAATGGAAAAATATATATATAATTGAAATAATTTTACAATAAATCTAATTTAAAATATCATTTGATTTTATAATTTATATAAATTAAAAGGATTTTTTTAGTTAAAATTCATAATTTTTCACTATTCATGAAAAAATATTTCCAAACAAATTATTAAAACATCACCCTAAGTTATTTTTGATATAATAATTTCAAAATTAAATTTATATTATAAAGTTATTTTTTCAAAAACATTCAGAAATTAAATTTTTTATTATCAATAAAAAAATAATTTGAATAATTCATGAGAAAATAATATTGCGGAACCATATAAAGAATATATAGAAAAATTAAGTACTTTTTTATCGGTATGTTTTAATTATATTAAATCATTATAAATAGTATGTAAAATTTTATTTATCCCTATTTATCACCCTAATTAACGACTTGTTAATAATGGTATTTTTAGAATAATAACATAAATCGTATCTCATGGTTTGTTAAAATATCTGTTTCATGTAACACAGCTAAATATGGTCTTCTATGTAATAAAAGTTAAACCCGATGATTAATCTACCGGAAGATTTTAGTGAAACTCAATTTATTCAAAAAAATCACCACAAAACCTAGGGTACCACATATGAACTAAAGAGTCATGTCACCTTTTTTAAAGTGGTCTCAAATATGATGACGTATATAAATGTGTTTAGTCCAAAAATAAGCTAAAATATTTTTAAAAAGTTTAATATCACTTTTATTTATATAAGTTATATGTATATTTCATAATTGATAAATATTTTCTAGTAATGGGTGTTTCATTTACAAATTGTTTCCATATAAACTATCTCCAGATATGGACTATTCATTGTAAATATATAATATAACTAAACTTTTCTTGTTACCCCAGCATGAAACTAGATTTTTTCCAAAAAAGTGATATGTTCAAGTGGTTTTTTTCTATATAATAAAGAAACAATGAATAATATATTATAATAACTTAAAAACTCAAATTAATTCTATGAGGAGTAAGAAAATACAAAGTTAGTTATAGTGTTGAGGTATTTAATTTTTTTAAACAATATTAAAATGATATTATTTAGGGTTTACTTGAAAATGACCATTCATTCTTGAAATTTAAATTATAATAGGTCATATGGTATTAAATTATATTAATATACCAATCATAACTCCATGACTAATTTGGTCAATTTTATTTCTAGCTTCACCCAAATCTAATTTATTGCTTGTACTCATTTGAGTGTCACTTTCTATTGTACATTCCAGACGAAAAAAGTTTTAACTTTTTTGTGTATTTACTTTGGTTTAATATAATTCAACCTTTTAAAAAAAATATGGAAAATATGGAATAATTTTCTTTATTCTACTAAAATAATTTCAACTTTTTTTTTTAGAATTATAGAAAATATAATTCAAAATGACTTATTTAATGAAACAAAAATACTATCCTCAACCAAGATTTTTACTGATAATTTTTTTTAATTTTATTAATTAAATTAGTATTAGATGAAAAAAATATAATTTATTTATAATTAGAAAGGTTCTTATCCTATCATAACATTTTATAGGAGCTGCGTTCAAATGATAAATTTATTTTGAATGTTTAAACACATAATATGGTAAATGTAGGTTTGAAAATCTAAGGGGGGGGGGGTTAAAAATATTATCCCCAATAATATATTCACATAATAATTATCTCATTACAAATATTTTATAATATTTGAAATTAAGATGAGCTTCATAAGAAATTATTATTATAATTGCTTTAAGTATATTAATTAGGGAAAAGGGTTATTCATAATCAATTCCTTCATTATGACTATAAACATCTTCCACGAATCTAATATTGTTTCTTACTAATATTTCAGACTCATCCACCTTGTTTCTATATGTCCATTTAGTTAAAATATCTTTGTATTTGTTAGACCTCTCTAATAGTTCCCATGATTAATTCCATTCAATCTGATTCATCTCATCTTGGGTGGTTATCACCCAATGTTTATCACTAAATAATTTTGTAATGTATAGAGGATTCAACAAAGACAATAAGTATTGATGTTGAACCTAGTTTCTAAGAAGAATATATGGTTTGGGTACCTCTATTATAAGGCCCCTACCTTAAACGTTACTTAATATTGAATTAAATGAATAATTCACATTGAGGATCTTTTCAGGTTTAGAGTTTTAGAGAATTAGGACATAACTATTACATCTCAAAATATTACAAAGTAGACACTTCTACTATGTTTCCATTAAAAAACTCTTAAAAAGGGACATGTCTAGTTCCATGTTTTATATAGCATGACTTTCCCTTGATCCCGTCCTTGACCCTATTCCACATTATGTCCTGTCAAAAACATTTCAAAAAAACATGGGGTGAGCATAAAAAGCTCAGTAAGGGATACACAAAGAATGAAAACTGTTAGTTTTTCAAACATCACATAAACTATGTATACTTTATCAAAGTAATACCTTCACCTTCATGAAGTATTAAAAACTCTTCACTGAATAAAATATCATTACTTACCCTTTTTATAACCAAAGGATTACCATAAAACCCATATAAATAACACATAACATATAAAGGTAACTTGGGACATAAACATACTTAAGTGGAATAACCATACGGTCGACTTCCACACATATCACTTAATGGAATAGCCATACCGCCAACTTCCATACATACTTAATGGAATAGCCATACGGCCGACTTCCATAACCAATGCATTGGAGGTTATAATGTAAACACCTGTCCTGGTATTCACGGCACCACCCGTCATATGGTTTATCACGTAACCACCCGTCAAATGTCCAAGTACCAATATAAAATCAAAAACATAAATCCAGTATAAAGAATGATTTAATTTCCACATTTCAATCACAATATATCATTTAAATATATTGACATAATATAATCCTTTATCAAAACCATTTTCAATACGAAAATAAATAAAAGAGTATATGGTATTTATTTTATTTTAAAAACATTACGGCTTGTTGAGGAAGCCAAAGACTAAATAATACTCGCGGCGGTGGAAAAGGTCGTTGTCACCGCGTATGTTAAAAAACATTCCTTTTTTCGTTTAGTAAAATGATTCGTAGAAAAAGATTCCATTTGTATAAAAGTAAAAGTCAAATCGGTTTATACACCGTATAAAAGAAAGTTGTGTATGAAACGAAATATGCCTCAATGAAAGGAGATTGATACGAAGTCCCTTACCTCGGGTCAGACATGACTCGATCGTTCTATAACGTCCTGAATAATAAACTTGAGTTAATTTCTATTTTCTTAAGAACCTTTTTCAAGTTCAATATTCCTTTTATATCACTTATTTCCATGTTATAAAAATTATGTAACCATTTAAGTTAATAATGTTTGTTTTGTCGATATTTGGTTCTTAAGTCGAAAGTGGACTTCTTACAATTACATGTTGTTCGTGTGGTCAAAGGTTCTTTATATCCAGAATGAAATTCCTAATTTGGATATCATATATATCAGGTATATCCAGCATATACATGTATTTATAATATTACATAATCACTTAGAGGTAAGAAATGAAATGCACCGTTCATGGAGACGGTAAGCCATACGTACGCATGAACGCTACTTTCATTTATTTGTCATATTAATGGAATTAAAACTAAATGAGAGGTATGTATATTTTAATTCCATAATTATATTCATCATTTAGATGTATCATTCATCATATATATCCATTATATACATGTACTTATAATAGTACATTACATTTGGGGATAAGAAATGAAATGCACCGTTCATTGAGACGGTAAGCCGTACGTACGCATGAACGCTACTTTCATTTCTATTTCATATTTTTATGCAATGGAATAATAATGATATAAAGTTATATTATAATTCCAGTATAAAATCATATATAATAACTTTAAATCCATCCTTTACACATCCCACATATGGCATTAACGAATCACATCACTTTGAGGGGGCGGTAGTCCGCACTTCCTTAAATGAAGATATCACGTTTACCCATAATGGAAACCATAAAGGTATGACAAAAATCAAGAATAAAGAAGATTAAGGAAAACATAAACATATTATATATCATATATAAATATAGTTTCATCTTAATGGTCACCTTTGAAGGTGTTAAAAGAATGTTCAACAATCATCGTTTCGGGATGCCGAAATTCAACATCCACGGAAACAGAGTGTTCATTAACCATTAGATGTAGGTGTGTGTAAGTGTAGATCAAATAATTATTATAAAAACATCCTAGTATATTGATGATACTGGAGTTGTTACAAAATAAATGAATAAAAAGAGTTTAGGGGGTTGTAGAAGCAAAATTAAACAAAAGGACTCAAGTGAAGACATTACCTTAAAATCGGGTAACTCCCTTTGGTTTGAGCTCAAAGGCTTCCTTGGGAAGACTTATGCCCAAATTGAGGTTTCAAGGAGTAAGATAGGGATGTGGAGAGACAAAATGGGCAGGGTTTGGACTAGATAAAGGCTTTGGGAGTGTGGGTAAGGAGGTAGAGGTGGGGGCCTTTTATAAGAGGAGAGGAGGGGCACTCTTGGAAAGTAAGAAAATGTTACTTTATTTTAGAATGAGTTTCGGATTTTAATGGTCCAACATTGATTTTTTTCAAGTATAAGGTGATAAGGGTTCAAAATAGACCCATCAAATAGGTTTTGGAGATGTGTAGGTCATAGATTTTATATTATCTTTCCATTTTATTTAAATCCTTTATTAATGAGGTAATCGCTGCATCATCATGCTGTTATAAATAATTTAATTTATATAATGTCTAAAAATTATAAAAAAAATATAATGATGTAGGAAATATTTTTATATTTCTATTGAATATTTATAGCCCAAAATATGACTTGTATAACCCCATGTAAAAATTGTTTTTGTAAAACATCTCATGTTTGTGTTATTTTTACTTTAACATTAAATAAAAAGTTATTTATGTCATTTCCCAACCAAAGTGGTTCCATGGGGTCCCCAAGTTGACTCATGGTTTGTATTGGTCGGACATAACACATCCAATGAGGGTAGGACATGTGTCAAGATCATCTCATATTATTAAAACATTATTTTTACCTTAAACTACACTAATTATCTCTAATCGCGATTAAAAACTTAATAAGTTACTATTCACCAAAAAATTATTTTAATCCCATTGAACCACATTTTACTTATTAATGACAACCATGTATGTTGGATTTTTGAAATTCAAAACACAGAAGTGGTAAAATTTCATTTAAACGAAAAATCAGTTTTTATAAGTACCACTTAGTGGTTTCACTATTCATCAAAAATTGATGTTTTTCAGAAAAATACAAAAAATTCACGCTAAGCTATATTTGATATTCCGAATTCAAAAATGAAGTCTATTTTAAAAAAATCAAAACATATATGTCACATTAATTAATTTAATAATTAATTCTCGTTGTCATCACAAATAGTGTGTTTTTATGAAACAATAAGTATCAAAAGATTGACACTAGTTTAAGTCTGATTTCAAAGTAAAATTAATTCCAACGACCACTATTGGATTAAATGGTAAAAATATATTCTAATTGCACTTAAAAACCAATCCAAAAGATTATCTAATAATCTTAATAAATTATATTAAAAAGAGGTTTTGAATTAAAATACAACATTTTACACTATTAATTAAAAAATGAACTTTATCAGAAAAATACAAAAAATTTACACAAAGTAAATTTTGATGTCCCGATTCTAAAAAAGAGTTATATTTTGTCCAATATAATGTATAAGAGTGATCAAAACTATATTTAATGACGGTTCTCCATCAAAAGGTGATAAGTGAACCTGTAGTGAAAATTAGGGTATAAATGCCTAAAATTGAATTCATTCCATATTTTAAGCCTTTAACTTTTATTGGATAAATATAAAAACATTTGAAAAACATATATAATCATATTTTAGTTATTTATATCCATTCCCTCCAATACAAAGGCTACATGTTAACTACCATTTAAAATAATATTATTATATTATTAGTGTGCAACGTAAGTTTTCAAAAAAAAACTCATCGTTGCGTAGCGAGTACGCTATCAAACATAGAAACCCCTTTTAATTAAAATTAATATTTAATTCGAAAATATTTATATATATGAAAATGTTTTATTCATTATTTACCTGGGATGTTACATCCTTCCCCCCATTTTGGAATTGCGTCCCCGCAATTTTATTCACTTATCAAAATAAGTGGGGGTATTTATCCTTCATATCATTTTCAGATTTCCACGTTGCCTCTTCAACAATATAGTTTTTCCACAAAACCTTTACCTGGTGAATTACCTTATTTCGCAACACTTTCTCTCTTCAGTCAAGAATCTGGACTGGTTGTTCTTCATAAGAGAGATTCTCTTAAAAAATGAACTACATCTGGGCTCAAAACATGAGATGAATCTGGCATATACTTCCTCAACATCGAAACATGAAAAACATTGTGTACCTGAGATAAACTCGGAGGTAATGCCACTCTGTATGCAACTGATCTAACTCTCTCCAGAATTTCATATGGTCCAATGAACCTTGGACTCAACTTTCCTTTCTTACCAAATCTCATCACACTTTTCCATGGAGAAACCTTGAGAAAAACATGATCACCTACCTCGAAAGATAGATCCCTCCTCTGGTTATCTGGATAACTCTTCTGCCTTCTCGGAGCTGTTCTCATGTGTTTCTAAATCAACTAAACCTTTTTTGCCATCTCTTCTTCAAATTCTGGTCCCATCAGCTTCCTTTCACCCACTTCATCCCAAAATGCTGGACTTCGACACTGCTTCCCATATAATGCCTCAAATGGTGCCATAGGTATACTTGAGTGAAAACTGTTATTATAAGAAAACTCAACCAAAGAAATATGTTGGTCCCAACCTCCCTAATAATCCATCGAACAAGATCATAGCATATCCTCCAAGTTCTGAATTGTTCGTTCTGACTGCACATCTGATTGCGGATGAAAAGCTGTACTAAAATTTAATTCAGTACCCAACGACTTCTGAAGGCCATTCCAAAAGATAGAAGTAAACCTGGGATCACGATCAGACACAATGGAGAGAGGAACTCCATGTAACCTGACTATCTCCTTATGATACAAACAGGAATGTTGATCTAGGGAAAAATTATCTCGTATAGGAAGGAAATGAGCATATTTAGTCAAGAGATCAACAATAAACCATATTGCATTATTACATCGAGATGTCTTCGGTAATCCCACAACAATGTCTATGGATATATTCTCCCATTTCCACTCTGGCACTGGTAGAGGCTGAAGCATCCCTTTCGGTAACTGCCGCTCTGCTTTAACCTGCTGACAAGTCAAACACTTCATAGTAAAATCAGCAATATCTCTTTTCATTCCATCCCACCAGTAATACTCCTGCAGATCTCTGTACATCTTAGTACTGCCAGGATGAACTGAAAACGGAGAACTATGAGTTTCACATAACAACTCTCTTTTAAACTGTGAATCAAAAGGCATAAAATCTCTTCCCAAATATCAAAACACAATCACTATCAATGTTGAATTCTTGCAACTTACCTTTCTGAACCATCTCTACCTTTTTCTGAAACTCGTTGTCTTGCTTCTGTGCTTTCTTGATTCTGTCTGATAGAGATGATCTCACTGATACATGAAACAAAACAGAAGGACATCCTGCACCAACAACTTCTATGACCAAGTTCATCAAATCAAAAACCAAAGGATCTCGTTCAAAATGTAGCATGGTTAATGAATCATTACTTTTTCGACTCAAAGTATCAGCCACTTTATTTTCATTTCCCGGATGGTAATGAATTGTACAATCATAATCCTTGATTAATTTCAGCCATCTCCTCTGTCTAATGTTTAATTCTTTCTGATTTAATATATACTTTAAACTTTTGTGATCAGTATATATTTCACACTTTACTCCATACAAATGATGCCTCCAAATTTTTAAAGCAAAAAAAACAGCAACTAATTCCAAATCATGTGTAGTGTAATTTACCTCATGAGTTTTCAACTGACGTGAAGCATAAGCAATTACCTGATCATTCTGAATTAGGACACAACCAAGTCCTTTCAACGAAGGATCACTGTATATAACAAACTCACCATTCCTGGAAGGATGTTCCAAAACTGGAGCATTCCCCAATCTTCTTTTAAACTCCTGAAAACAATCATCACATTCCTTTGTCTAGATATACTTAACACCCTTCTGAGTTAGCTTAGTCATTGGACTAGATAACCATGAAAAATTTTCAACAAACCTTCGGTAGTAACCTGCCAAACCAAGAAAACTATGGATCTCGGTTACATTTGTGGGTCTTGGCCATTCTTCAACAACTTTTTTTAGAAGGATCAATGGTTATCCCGTCTATAGAAACAATATGACCAAGGAAAGAAATTTGTTGCAACCAAATCTCACACTTTCTGAATTTCCCATCAAATTTAGTTTCTTTTAGGGTTTTCAAAAAAACCCTTAAATGTCATTCATGCTCCTCTTTACTTTTAGAAAACGCCAAAATAACATCAATAAACACAACCACCATTTATCACCTGATTCAACAGAGCCATCAGTGTAGTAAACTGCAAAATTATGATTCCGACCATCTCTGGTTGCTGATTCGAAAGGTCATTACACTCTGTATGCCTTCCTTGAAAACCTGTTCTGTTTCCTCTATGGAAAACCATTCTTATCACAGAAATATCTTAGGCGAAGCAACATGGTTATCTTTAAATGTTATATCATTTCAGTCATACCTTAAATTAACTTATAATTTAACAATTTTCTAACTCCTAAAGTTGTATAAACCGACCTCTGATACCAACTATAAGGCCCTAGCCTTAAACCTTACTTAATATTAAATTAAATGAATAATTCACATTGAGGATCTTTTCAGGTTTAGTGTTTTAGAGAATTAAGACATAACTATTACATCTTAAAAGATTACAAAGTAGACACTTCTACTATGTTTCCATAAAAAAATCGTAAAAAGAGACATGTCTAGTTCATGTTTTATATAGAATGACTTTCCCTTCGTCCCATCCTTGACCCTATTCCACATTAAGTCCTATGAAAAAAATTTCAAAAAAACTTGGGGTGATCATAAAAAGCTCAGTAAGGGCATAGAATGAAAACTGTTAGTTTTTCAAACATCATGTAAACTATGTATACTTTATCAATGTAATACCTTCACCTTCATGAAGTAGTAAAAACTCTTCACTGAATAAAATATCATTACTTACCCTTTTTTAACCAAAGGATTACCATAAAACCCATATAAAGAACACATAACATATAAAGGTAACTTGGGACATAAACATACTTAAGTGGAATAACCATACGGTCGACTTCCACACATATCACTTAATGGAATAGCTATACGGCCAACTTCCATATATACTTAATGGAATATTCATATGGCCGACTTACATACCCAATGTATTGGAGGTTATAACATAACCACCCATCCTGGTATTCACGGCACCACCCGTCATATGGTTTATCTTGTAACCACCCGTCAAATGTCCAAGTACCAATATAAAATCATAAAACATAAAACCAATATAAAGGAATGATAACATTTCCACATTTCAATCACAATATATCATTTAAATATATTGACATAATAGAATCCTTTATCAAAACCATTTTCAATACCAAAATACATAAAAGATTATATGGTATTTATTTTATTTTAAAAACATTACGGCTTGTTGAGGAAGCCAAAGACCAAATAATACTCGTGGCGGCAGAAAAGGTCTTTGTCACCGCATACGGTAAAAAAACATTCCTTTTTGTCATTTATTAAAACGCTTCGTAGAAAAAGATTCCTTTTGTATAAATGTAAAAGTCAAAGGGGTTTATAAACCATATAAAATAAAGTTGTGTATAAAACGAAATATGCCACAATGAAAGGAGATTGAGATGAAGTCCCTTACCTCGGGTCCGACTTGACTCGATCGTTCTTAACGTCCAGAATAATAAACTTGAGTTAATTTCTATTTTCTTAAGAACCTTTTTCAAGTTCATTATTCCTTTTATATTAGTTATTTCCATGTTATAAAAATTATTTAACCATTTATGTTAATAATTTTTTTTTGTCGATATTTGGTTCTTAAGTGGAAAGTGGACCTCTTACAATTACATGTTGTTTGTGTGGTCAAAGTTTCTTTATATCTAGAATGAAATTCCTGATTTGGATATCATATATATCATATATATCCATCATATACATGTATTTACAATATTACATAATCATTTAGAGGTAAGAAATGAAATGCACCGTTCATGGAGACGGTAAGTCGTACGTACGCATGAACGCTACTTTCATTTCTTTGTCATATTAATGGAATTAAAACTAAATGAGAGGTATGTATATTTTAATTCCATAATTATATTCATCATTTAGATGTATCATTCATCATATATATCCGTTATATACATGTACTTATAATAGTATATTACATTTGGGGATAAGAAATGAAATGCACAGTTCTTGGAGACGGTAAGTCGTACGTACGCATGAACGCTACTTTCATTTCTATTTCATATTTTTATGGAATGGAATAATAATGATATAGAGGTATATTATAATTCCAGTATAACATCATATATAATAACTTTAAATCCATCATTTACACATCCAACATATGGAATTAACGAATGACATCACTTTGAGGGGGCGGTAGTCCGCACTTCCTTAAATGAAGATATCGCGTTTACACATAATGGAAACCATAAAGGTATGCCCAAAATGGAAAATACAGAAGCTTAAAGAAAACATAAAAATATTATATATCATATATAAATATATTTTCATCTTAATGTCCACCTTTGAAGGTGTTAAAAGAATGTTGAACAATCATCGTTTCGGGAGGCCGAAATTCCTCATCCACAGAAACAGTATGTTCTGTAACCATTAGATATAGGTGTGTGTAAGTGTAGATCGAATACTTATTATAAAAAAATCCTAGTATATTTATGATACTGGAGTTGTTACAAAAGAACTGAATAAAAAGAGTTTATGGGGTTGGAGAAGCAAAATAAAACAAAAGGACTCAAATGAAGACATTACCTTAAAATCAGGTAACTCCCTTTGGTTTGAGCTCAAAGGCTTCCTTGGAAAGACTTCTACCCAAAGTGAGGCTTCAAGGAGTAATATAGGAAAGTGTAGAGACAAAATGGGCAGGGTCTTTACGAGCCAAAGGCTTTGGGAGTGTGGGTAAGGAGGTAGAGGTGGGGGCCTTTTATAAGAGGAGAGGAGGGGCACACTTGGAATGTAAGAAAATGTTACTTTATTTTAGAATGAGTTTCGGATTTTAATGGTCCCACTTTGATGTTATTCGAGTATAAGGTGATAAGGGTTCGAAATCCACCCATCCAATAGGTTTTGGACATGTGTAGCTCATAGATTTTACATTATCATTCCATTTTATTTAAATCTTTTATTAATGAGGTAATCACTGCATCATCATGATGTCATAAATAATTTAATTTATATAATGTCTAAAAATTATAAAAAAGATATCATGATGTAGGAAAGATTTTTATATTTATAATGAATATTTATAGTAAAAAATATGACTTGTATAACCCCATGTAATTTTTTTTATTAAAACATCTCATGTTTGTGTTATTTTTACTTTAACATTAAATAAAAAGTTATTTATGTCATTTCCCAACCAAAGTGGCTCCATGGGGTCCCCAAGTTGACTCATGGATTGTCTTGGTCGTCCATGACACATCCAATGAGGGTAGGACATGTGTCAAGCCCTCTCATATTATTAAAACATTATTTTTACCTTAAACTACACTAATTACCTCTAATCGCGATTAAAAACATAATAAGTTACTATCCACCAAAAAATTATTTTAATCCCATTGAACCACATTTTACTTATTAATGACAACCATTTATGTAGGATTTTTTAAATTCAAAACACAGAAGTGGTAAAATTTCATTTAAATGAAAAATCAGTTTTTATAAGTACCACTTAGTGGTTTCACTATTCATCAAAAATTGAAGTTTTTCAGAAAAATACCAAAAATTAACCATAAGCTATATTTGATATTCCAAATTCAAAAATGAAGTATATTTTAAAAAATTCAAAACATATAAGTCACATTAATTAATTTAATAATTAATTCCCATTGTCATGACAAATAGCGTGTTTTTATGAAATAATAAGTATCAAAATATTGACACTAGTTTAAGTCCGATTTCAAAGTGAAATTAATTCCAACGACCGCTATTGGATTAAATGGTGAAAATATATTCTAATTGCACTTAAAAACCAATCAAAAAGATTTTCTAATCATCTTACTAAATTATATTAAAAATAGGTTTTGAATTAAAATACAACATTTTACACTATTCATTAAAAAATGAACATTATCTGAAAAATAGAAAAAATTTACACAAAGTAAATTTTGATGTCCCGATTCTAAAAAAGAGTTATATTTTGTCCAATAGAATGTATAAGAGTGATAAAAACTATATTTAATGACGGTTCGCCATCAAAAGATGAAAAGTGAACCTTTAGTGAAAATTATGGTATAAATGCCTAAAATTGAATTATTTCAGTATTTTAAGACTTTATCGATTACTGGATAAATATAAAAACATTTAAAAACATATATAATCATATTTTAGTTATTTCTATCCATTCCCGCCAATACAATGGCTACATTTTAACTACCATTTAAAATAATATTACAATATTACTAGTGTGCAACGTATGTTTTCAAAGAAACTCATCGTTGCGTATCGAGTATGCTATCGAACATAGAAACCCCTTTTAATTAAAATTAATATTTAATTCGCAAATATTAATAAATATGAAAATGTTTTATTCATTATTTACCTGGGATGTTACATCTATCCAGATCACATAAGATTACATCTTAAGGATGGTATTTATAAGTCATAATAGTTCATAGAATCTATGTACTTGGATCCTCAAACTCTCCTTTGATGGTAGATTGGTAAATGTGGTCTCCGATTATAGATTTTTCAAATATATTATCAATATTTTTAGTGTTGTTATTGATATTTTAATATGATATATCTTCCTCAGTAATTCATTCATTAGGATAGTGTTCACATGTAGCCATATCAACAAATGTGACATGTACAGATTCATCGCGAATCTTATATTTATTATTAAAAACTATATATACATTACTAGTGGCTTGGTGTCCAAGGAAAACATCATCATAACTATTTGGGGAAATTTCTTTCAATTACACTTTGTTACTTAGAAGAAGGTTTTCACTTCCAATAACAAAAATTATATTCTCCTTTTTTGTACCATTACCATGTTCATATGGTGTCTCAATTAATATTGCTCTAATTAGAACATAATTAATTAAATAAAAATATTTTTTCATAGATTTAATAGAAAGATAAATAGGTATTTCATATTCATTTAGTATATTTCATGTAATTTATTGAAGAGTTATTTTTTTTATTTCCAAAAAACAATTTTTTGAGGTCTTCTATTTATATAATAAAAGTAATTTTAGCCATACTAAGACCATAAGGATTCAAATTATTAATTATAAAATTCAACGACAAGATCACTTCTCAATGAATTAAAATTCCCCTATTTTTCTTGGTTGATTTTTCATATTTATAATTGAAAAAATGAAATTTACATTTGTGAGAGATGAAATATACCCAAGTGAATCTTGAAAAATAATCGACAATAAAATAAAAATAATGTTTCAGAAATAGAATAGAGAACCTATAAATACCAAAAAATCAATATGATCTTATTCTATATTTTATAGGTAGACACATCCTTATTTGGATTCATATATTTTTTCTACATTTTCCATTTAATAGGGAATACAGACTTCATTTTTTGGGAACAGTTGTTTATGAAGACCCCTTTTTTATCCTTATCATGTTATCTATTTGTGAGAGTGTATATTAAAATAGCCAAGCCTCTTATTTGAAAACCAGAATTTTAATTGAACATAATTTAAGAATTAATGGTTTCAAAAAAATAATTAATCTAAATAAAAACCATAATCATTGTCATTTCCTAAATATTTAAACATTTAAAAATTCCATGAATCATAACTCATGAAAGAATTAATCTATAATTTTACAAAATATCCATTATTAAAAAAATTATATATACTAAGTTGATAACACTTCAAGCCATCAAAAAATATAATATTATAAATAAGAAAACCACCAGAGTTAATTTTTTATGGGCTCATTATTTTCCCATTCTAATTTCCACTAAAATTAATATATCCTTCATCGACATTTATAAAACTCTAGATACCTGACTAGTCTGTAGTCTTGTGCTTGGAACATCCACATTCCTGATACCACATACATTTTTTGGTGTGATTTGAAAATATTAGCAATAAAAAATCAAATAAGAAATTATTTTGTAACTCATACTTTCTTATGTCTAAAAAGGTTATAAATTATGGCCTTTGGAATCCAAATTTTTTAACAATATTTCTCACTATAGAATTAATAGATTTATAAAATATTTCTCATTTTTTCTATGTAATTAAAACTATTTCCATATTAATACTTACCATTAATTTAATAGATTAATACATTATTTGTTGAACATGGGAAAAATAATTTTTGTATGTTTTCTTTTTCTTTTTTTATGTATATAATTTTTTTATATAGTTCAAGCGGTTTTTTATTCAAAAATTCATTCTAAAAATATTTGAATCATTTTTAAATTATTCTAAATATCTTTTAATTTTATTTAATTTTCAACATAAAATATGTATTTTCTTTTATCTGGATGGAATTTATTTCATTTTAAATTGAATTCTCGCAAATAAAGCATACACAATTTATATGTCTTATATTTATAGTTATGTTTATTCATGTTTTCCTCTTGAATATGTAAATATTAAAATAGTTATTAATTGGAAAATTTTCATTCATCGAAAACATCATCGCAGTTGGAAAAACTTGGAAATAATTGTAGTGTTTGGTACCATAGATATATGGGATATCAAGAGAAAATTTTCATTCTCACTTTCATCTTTCCTATCTAAATTGAAATTAGTTTAAAATATTTATATTCCCTATATGTTTCCATCATTTAGTTATTTTGTTTTTTATATATCAAAAAACTTCTTCTTATATATCATCTAAGTAAAATCTAATTTAATATTTCCTTTCCTCTTGCATCCATAAATGGTTATTTCACTATAAGTGCAATTTTCATCAAGTCCATTTTCCAATTTCCTATTTTTTCATACCTATTATTATAATTATAATTTTGGAAAAGCTTATTTTTGCATATATTATTTAAATATTTCTTTATATTATCCATCTCCTCATCACTTTTTGAATCAGAATCATCTCCACATGAATCATATTTTATTAAATAAATAGATTTAGGCTTATATGCCTTCAATTATATATTCTTATTCTTAATTTAAATTTAACTATTTTCCTATTTTAAATCCACATCATTCATTATCATATTTTTTATCAGTTATGTGAGTATTTTAATGATGACATCAAGTGAATCTATAATGGTCACAACAACGCTTCTCAACATATATTGTAGGAATATTAGTAATGGTATAACTTATTGTTTTCTGTCCATTAATTGTATATGTTCCTTAATATTGTTTATGATCTCATTGAAATTGAGATAATATTCTAATACTGAACCATAATGTTTCATATTGAGATAATCATACGTGATAAAATATGCGTTTAATCTCATTTTATAACATCAAATTCTCATTCATGTGAAATATATAACACTATCCCAAATTTCAAAACTAGTTGGAAAGTAAATATTTTATTAAACTAAAAATCTGGTAAAGTGAACATTCAATCATTCATAAACATAAAATTAAAATCAAATGAAGTCTTATTTGGATCACCCATTTTTTCTAGCAGTCTTTCATTTATCATATTAATCCTCAATAGTTCTCCAAACATCACATTCCATTCATTCTAAATAGATATAAATTTAAAATTTTTCTTTTCTTAATATGTTCAATTAAAATAAGGAGGTGGATTATTTGAATAAACTTTAGGTTTAATGTCCTTAATTATAGAATATTCATTAAATATAAAATAATTGATCATTACCTCAAGACTCCACTAGTTCCCAAAGAAAAATATATTATTTAAAAACAAAGAGCCTGGAAATAAAAGATTAAAATGTACCTTTATATCAAATTATGGTTAGAGATCAATTCTCATGATATGGTTGAATTGGGAATCTAATAAAATATTTTTTAAACGAAAATTATAAATTTATTAACTATAAATTTAAAGTAAAGATAATATTTTTTAAATTCATTAAATATATATATATTTCAAAAATTTAAAATATTTTATAAGGGGATTTATGAATTCCTTCATAAAAAAATTATGTATTTTATAATAGAAAATAATATTTTTATATAAAAATATATATATCACCTATAAATGTAATCAATCGGGGTGTATTTTACTAAACATGAATTAAAAAATACATAGTGAAATTTTACAGTTAAAAAATTCTTTTATAGTGATGTTAAATACCAAAAGATAATGAAAAGAAAGAAATAAAATAAAATTATAAAAATTAGTTCCATTGGGGGTCTTATTCCTCGCACCTTTAAATTTTTCCACTAACTGGAATGTTTATTAAAACCTAACAAATATGTCCAAAACCTGGTGAAAGATATTTCAAAACCTAATCTCACAATGTAGTCCATGTGATTCAAAGCCTCTTCTAAATTCAAATGTGAATCAATAAGATAAAGGAGTATTAGAGAAATCATTAATAAATTGTGGAAGTTGAGATGAATAAATATGTATAAAATAAAATAAAAACTCAATATATAAATAAAATTGATTGAGTAAAAAATCATGTGAAATTCCATATTACTCAATGCCTGATTGAAATTATGTTGATCAAAAAGGCTCTCCCCAATGTTTAATTATTATATACAGTATATAATGAAATTTTAATTCATTTTTTCATTCCTCTTATTTTTTTCATTTTTTTCAATAAAATTGAATATTTCAATGTACGATAATGAAATATAAATAATATTTCCACATCCACATTTATTTTTTATAAGGGATTCATCCAATATATGGACAAGATTCTCAAATAAGTTTTCGTTATTGAATGATAATTCTTGAAATAAAATATTTGAACTTCTATAACAAGTCAAATAAAATTAAAAAAATATCCATTACAACTTTCAAAAATAGAAAAAATATATTTTTCAATCCCTGTCTATTGAGACTTGTCTTGTCTTAGCTCAATATGGTCATGTTGTCGATTGGAAAAAATATAATCACTTAAACCATGAAATTTATTTGATTCTTTTTTATGGTCTCTTAAACCTTAGATGCTTGGTTTTTTTGTCATTCCCTATGAGATAACTCTAAATATACCTTGAAATCACTTTAATACTTTGAAATTTTTTTATCTACTTTCACGGTCAGTTGAAATACTTATTTTGGTTGATCCAATTCACAGTGACTCTGTTATAAATTTAGATTATTTTATTTAAGGTTTCTTTAGTGGTTATACACACACATGGATTAAAATATGATATCTCCAACACATAGAATAATTTTATATGACTTCCAAGGTTGAATAATGTTTTATGTAGTCTATATAATTGTGGTTACTTCGTGTACAGTACAATAGGTTCACGTGGATGATTTTAACATTTATCATGGAAGCCCAATTTACTAACCAAGAATAGAAAATTCCATAGAAACATAGGAAACATGAGTTGAGACTGAAAAAATAATGAACTATTGAACAAATATTTTATGATTCATGAAACTATTTACATGGAACGTGATGTTTGTTACCCACGTAGTGGTTCACTAGAATGTTTGTTGATGATATCTTTCTCACTTATGAGGTGATGGTGTCTCACCAAGTTCCAGACATATGTTGATTGTGATTCCAATCACTATGGGGTTAAGATAGTTGGGGTAGTTTGAACATTGTATATGGAAACATAATTCCTGTTCTCAACTAATATACTGGTGGAATCCTCCATAGATGAGATCAAAATGGTTTTGGTATTGGCCATCAATTTAGAGTAGTGATATCCCATATATATGACCACATGCCACTCATAGAGTTTTACGAAATACTATTTTTTAAAATTATAAGTCTCATAGACATTAAAATTTCTGTTATACATATGATTAAATAAATTATGAAATTATAAGGACGAATTAATTGATTACTAATTAATTTGAAGTGAATATAAGAACTAGTTGAATATTATTTGAGTTTTTTATAAAAAATTATTTTTTATACGCAAAAGGAATTTTATTCTAAAGTAACTACTATTAGTGAATTATTCTAATTAAATTTCTATATCATATATTCAACAAATATTTTTTACACTAATCCAATTTATTTTATTGTCATAAGATAAGAACAAATCTAATTTTGACCATAAGAAGTTATATTTTTCTATTGGTAGTTTTTTCCTTTTAATGGAAAAAATATAATTTTTTTAACAATTTAATAAATTTTATTTTCAAAAATAAACCTTAATTTTATAATATTAATTTAGAAATTATCTAGAGTTAATTTTTGGTATTTTTTTGTGAGGTCTCATTTTTTGATAAATAGTTAAAAATATAGAAGTTTATTTAGAAAACCAATTTTCATCTAAACAATTTATATTGATAAATTATATTTTTAACTAGGTTTATGGTAAAAATATATTAACTATAGATATATTAATAATATTTTCCCATTTTAAATATTTTTATATTTAAATTTGATATAAAAAATAGTAATTTTTTCAACACTATCACTTTAAAAACCCGCTTTCCCATCCCATTTGTAGAATTATTTTTAAAAACATTTATGGAACTTTGATCATTTGAATTTTGAAAAATGGATTCCATACTTATGTTAAGAATAATTAAAAATATATTTTTATTTTATCATTATTTTTTACCATAATTATTATGGAATGAAAATAAATTTAATTATAGCGATTAAGGGAAAAACAAGTTTACCAAGGAACTAAACATAGGTGTTCAATTGGCCTAGAAACTTATCCAACCCCCATTTTATATCTATACATAGGAAATATGACTTATTTTCTAATTTTTGGTGAATTATTGGAAATAATTTAAAATGAAAAAAATGTTGTTTGAATTCCCACTTAAACATTTACATGTTTTCCACTCACCATACTTATAAAAGGCCACCCTATCCCCCTTCTTCACACCTCTCAAACCATATGAATTAATATAATCCCAGGAAAAATAACTCCCCAAATACCACGATGATTCTTATCAGCCTTATATTGGCATTAAATCCAACTTACGAAATAATTAGTGCAATCCTAAGGAGGATACCTATAGACGAGCTAATGATTGTCTAAAAGCTTTTTAATTTTAATTCATTGTCCACCTCCTCATATTATTCATATATATTGATTATAAAATAAAATAGGAGTATTATTAATAATTATTTGTTTTTATCTTAAGTTTCTGACCTAAAACCACACACAATTCAAAAAAAGGGGATACAAAATCAACTTTCGTGTGTGCGATGAACTACCACATCGTGAACTGATGTCGTTAATTCTTCCATTAACACCTTTCATGGTTGATTATAATTACTAATATATAATATATATAATTAATATAATATAAATTATATTTATAATATCTTTCTCCTTTAATAATAATTATATAACTACAAACTTCATGATTTCCATTTTTTGGGAATACGATAATGTTGTTTGTGTGTACGGGGGATTACCACCTCACAAAGCGATGTGAATCATTCACATGTTACATGAAATGTACTAACTATAGTTTTAATAAAAATATTTGATATATATAACATAATTATTATACAATAATAATATATATATATATATTACTTTTAATTCAGTCAATATGATAAGGAAACAGAAACAATGTTCATGCATATATACGACCTTCCATCCTAAAAACAACATATTTCATTTCCAATAAGAAAATTTAATGGATTACTATAAATAAAAATAAAAAATATATATATTCTATTTATATTATCATCTATATTTTGGATATGATAATATCATGATCAACATTGGAGGAACAAAAAATAATAAGTCAAAACATACTATAAAAACATGGAAATTAACACATGGAACAATGAAAATAATAAAAGATTATTAAAAAATGGTAGATTAGATGTTATAAATGGATCATATATGATATTATAGATTATAACATCATTCATTAATATGTTATAAAAAATTATTAAAACCATAATACTAGAGTTTAATGGGCATTCAACAAAAAGGATGTGTAAGGTAAGGGATTTCATCACAAATTCATTTCATTGAGGCATGTAATAATATTTTTCACCAAAAAAAATTTATATGGTGTATCAACAGTAACATAGCATTTAATGTCATGAAGAATTCATTCATAATGGTATTTTATGTTTAAATTTTAATTATTTCATTTTATTTTATTTTAATTAAAAGTTACAAAGTGGTAATTAATTCCATAACACAATTCCATTTCATTTGGTTATATTACAACATAGTTTCCATTAATATTATAAGATTATGTGTGTAATTAATTTTTATTATATATTTTTTTATTTACACTTGTTTAGGTGTAATTATAGTTGATACACATAATCTATTCGTTGTCTTATTCACACTGTATGTTATAATCTTTGTAAGGGTTTACATCAAAATATAATTTTATATGTGATTGATTACAATAGAATTTCCATTAAATGAAATTATTTTATCAGTGGATAATAAAAAATTAAATTTATCTCTCTTATAGTCAATCCTGATTAATTTCAGTTAAAATATCAGTTTTCCACTCAAATGTACATGAAATTTATTATCAATTTTTTTCATTAAATGTTTATGAATTATTTACAAAATTATTTTTCACATTTTTTCTTTTTAAATATTGTTTTCAATGAAATCTAATCACCGGTTTCCAACCAAGCCACTTTTCCAACATTTTATAATGTAAAAAAGAATATTATTTTTACTTTACCTAGATTATATGGAATTACCCACCCAAATTTCATTGAATCTTATATTTAGTTTTATTGGTTTTTTTATAATAAAAATGTTTTTAAAAGATAATTACAAATAAATTTTTAAAAAAAAATTAAAATGAAAATGATATCTTAATATAGAAGGTTTTTTGAATATATTAATTCATCAATGACAAAAACCCTTTATTATTACTATAATTGATTTAAGTTGTATTAATACGAATATTATTCTTTCTATAGATGGTTTATGATTTGTTTGACTATAGTTTTTCTATTTTGATACCATTTTCCATATTAATATTACAGATTCATTATTATCTTTATTCACTAGTTAATGTTTTTACATTTTATATCTTTATTTTAATGTGAATGTTTATGTTGATTATGTTTCACCCCTTTCATATTAGAAATAATTTTAATTTCATATGTTATGGTCAAGACCTGATATAGCCCCTCGATGAATGAATTGGTTTCGTGGGAAAAAATATACATGGGTTCGATCAATGCCTTACCCATCTATTATATTCTTGTAAAAATTCCATGATGGTATTAGATAATGATCATAGATCCTTAATGATATTATATTCTTTCCCAAAATACTTAATTTGTATTAGATTCATGACATTAGGCCTTGATGATAAGGTTTATTTATCCATCATTGTGCATTCTTTCAGTATGGAATCATTTAATGATATTCCATGTAATTATTTGATTATTTATAATATCCACGGTTTAGTTACATGTTTATGTGATTTTTTAAATTGAATAATTTTATACCCTCATATTCATTCTATATTATGATCATTTAATTAATTTAATGGATTTTTTTATTTATTTACGTTTCCATTTTTAGTATTCCTTATTTATCATAGATTCCACTATACTAAATCCTTTCTTTAAAATTGAGTTCACCCTTATTTTTAGCCCTTTCCCTAGGATTATTTGAAGTGAACTAGGAATTTTATGGATGGATATAGTAGATAGACAAATTTTTTCTCAAGAAAAATATGTTGACTTTTTTTAATCATTTATAATACAAGAGTCATGTATATATCTTTTTTACCAATACTAATAAACTATTTTGTCCATTGGGAAACAATTTATTTGTTTCTAATTACTATGTAATGGTAATAGGAACTAAATCCAGGATCGGTCTCTAAAAAACACATTCCATTCACAAATTATTTCCCAACAATCTATCCAAGATAATATCATTGATGCAAAAAGGTATGATTAAAATATTCAGAATAACATGATATCAGTAGAGGAAGGGATGTTTAAGGAATTTAATATAAAAATATATGGTTTTATTTTTTAAGGAACATGAAGTTATGAGTAATCATCACCTTATAAAAAGAATTATATATTTTATAATTCACATATCTTATCGTTCTCCATCTGTCCTAGGCGTACCAAGACATACATTGATCTTCAATAGCACTTCAACTAAGACAATATGAAAAAATAGATTAATTATTAAACCAAAAATGTGATTGGAATGTTAGTAAGTAAAATAAAAGTGACAAAATTATAATTGTTTGATAAACCATTACCTGTAGCAATATAGAAATGAGATAAAGTCATTGTGGAATCTTTCAGGAGTCTCTTGGATACATCCAATGGAATCAATGTTATATGGGTTTTGGTGGATGAATACTCCAATACTAACCTTGTAATAACTATTTTGGATGATTTTTCATTTAACAAACCATTAATATAGAAATAATGGATTAATTGAGGTTTCATAGGGCACTACTCATGATCATTTATAATCGCGATCCAAGTTTCACGTCTATGTTTTGGAGAAGAATTAACCATGATATTACCTCTAAATTGAATGTTTGTATGGCCTATCACCACCAAACTAATGACCCATCATAAAATTAAATTCATAAATGTGAATATATTGTGATATCTTACTCAATTAAATTTATTTGTCGGTGAAATCAACAAATTATATTATTTTAGTTCTCAAAAGACAAATTCATCCATTCTAGTATTCAAATGGTCCCATTTGAATTCTTATATGGTATGTTATATAAAAGTCAAAATATTGGGATATAGTATGTGAATGAAAGTTAAAAGGACCAAAATATATAAATGAAATAATATATAATGTTCAAGACATTCAATAACACATTATATATACTCATAGATGATGAAATATATATGCTATGAATCATTAAATGGACTTTGAGTATGATGTTAGAGTAAAATTTTTACCTCAAATATAACCATGGAAGAGATTAATTCAATATAGAAAGAAGGGAAATCTAATACATATGAATAGTATACCTTTAAAAAAATTAATCACATAGGAGCTGTGGCCTATATGATATTACATCCACCTATCATGTCTGAATTTCATTATGTGTTTCATTTATCTCTCCTAAAAAATTACATACAAGATCCCTCACAAATACTAAATCTAGAGGTTCTACAACTTTAGCTTCGAAAATACTATGACCAAACTCCCATGAAGATCTCAAAGCATAGAGAAAAATTTGTGTCAAACAATATGAATATAACACCCTAATATTTTATGAACTATTTTTTGTCAAAAAAATTTAAATTTTTGATAGCATGCATTGCGTTCAACATCAGATTTTAAAAAACCATAATAATTTATTATTTAAAATTTGATCATTAAACCCTAGATGTTAAAAATGGAAGTATGAATAGGAATAAACAAAATTTTGAAATTAATTATTTTATTTCTATATGATGATAATAGTTTTGAAAATAAGTACTTCAATTTTGGGAATGTCATTTTACAAATAAAAAATAAATATCTATTAAAATATTTAATTTCATTGTTTTTTGTAAAAAAATAATAAAATTATTTTTTAAACTTTTAGAAAATTTATTTGACAAAATAAACTTCATATTTTAAATAAACATGTAAAAATTATCTATGAGTTAATATTTGATTATTGTTTTCAAATATTAATTTTTCTGATCAATAGTAAAAAACATTGTTTTTTATTTAAAGTGTTCAAAGGGACAATTTAATGTTATGATGGATTAAAAACAAAAATTAGATCAATTACATGCTTATTAATCAACTTTTCATATATGAACTAAATTTATTTTTGAATTTTGATGTTAAATAATTTTAAATATAAGAAAATGTTTTCGTTGGAAAATAAAATTTTCATCACATCTCTAGGTTTAGTTTTTAATTAAATTCCTAGAATTATGTTATATAAATTTGGTAAAATTAATTCCATATTTATAGTAAGTTTAATTTATATTATATAATATTATGAAATATTTTTTTCATAATGAATGGTAAACAAAATAAAATTTAAATACCACGATTAAGGTTAAAACATATTTATCAGCGGTTAACTTTAATGATATGGGTTAAATTGATGTAAAAAATATCCAGTTACTATTTTATGTTCATATAGAGTTTTTATCACCTATAATATTTTATAATTTATAAATATTATTCCTTATTATTTTTGTAAAATGTAGGTATACATTTTTCTTTTCAAAAAATCCATGTGTGTCATCTCCACCACATGTAGAATGTAACAATATGTCCTCTATTATTCACATGAATATAGCCTTTTTTTTATCATCCTTTAACATCCAAAATAACATACATACATCCCTTCATAATTCCCAATGGCCTTAGTTTTATTAAGAAACCATTTTGTCAAGTCCATTGGTCGTAACTAATAGAGGATTTCCAAAGAAGAGGTATCATTTTTAACTGAGTGTTCTAATTTTATTTTTGCATCCACATCACTAAAATCTATGTAAAATAGTATTATATATTAACATAATTATAATATATATACTTATTATTTATTAATTTAAATGCATAACCTACATGCATTTATTCTTACATCAAAAGGTAAATGAAACCATTGATCGTGTGTACGACGAACACCCGCCTCACGAACCGATGTAATTCAGTTTCCATCATTATCCCTCACTGTTTTATATAATTATGTATTAATAAAATTTATTTATTTTTTATTAAATAATTATAATTCTTCAATTATAATATCACATCTAAAATGTTTCCTTCCAAACCGTTTGAAAATGATAACATCCTTCATGCGTACGTGCAGACTATCGCCTTTATGAAGTGATGTGATAAATTATTCATTTAATTTTTGAATAGTTTCCACAATGTATATATTTAGTGAATATATTTGATAAATTTTAAATTAAAATAACTGTTTAATTTTTATATATTATTTAACTTTCATTTGTTCCATCTGTTGATAAAAAGAAAACATTTTTTATGCATATGTACGACATACGACCTCTATGAATGGTGGGGTTCATTTTCTATATCTGAAATTTATGGATTACTCTAAATAAAAATATGATGAATATATAGGATTTTTATATCATGGAACATATTATAGATATTTAAAAATCTTGATCAATGATAATCGACCAAAAACACCAAACTGAAATAAATATGAAAACCAAAGTCGTTACTTCCAAAAACGTGATTTTAACACCTAATTAATAATATACGTGTAATAAAAGGTCATAAGTAAATTTTATATGTTATTTTATATATGAGTATGCTTTTATAAAATATATATAATAAACATATATTTAACATGAAATAGTTTTTAATGCACATAAAGTAAGTCGATACGTATTGTAATGGATTTTTGCCTCACTTTTATTTCACAAAGATACATGAAAAAGTATACAAATGTTTCATTGGTGTGGTGCGTATACTAACCAAGAATGAAATTAATATAAATTTTAAGGATATATAAATTTCAATATATGATTCAATAATTCCTAGGGTATTATGATTCAAATTTTACCAGGGTGGTCAGGGTTTGATGCTACAATCTCATTGTTTATTGGGATTGTTTATGATAATGATTCCAATGATTAAATCCTATGATGTGCCTCTAAAAAATGAATTTTATGATTCTATGTTAATATTAATAAATTATAGTTTTTCATTCTATTTTCATCTATTTATTCAATTTATATTCCAAATGAATATTCTTAAATAAATTCCACATTATTACACTCTATTTATGAAAACACTATTTTTTATATGTCCATGTTTTCTAAAAAAATAAATAAATTTTAGAATTTTTTAATATGATGGTTTAAAAAAAATTACCCATGTCTGAATTTTTGAAAAATTTTGTTAAAATTATTTTATTTTAATCTCAGAAAAATGTATTTTTGAATTTGATAAAAATTGTGAAAGGAATATTTTTTTTAAATGTACATCATGAATGGAATTTACCAACGTCATGAACCCTCAATGATTTAAAGAGTCCTTTAAATGTTTCTAATGCTAATTTAATATAAATCTTTTATTTAATATTTGGAAAATTTGTTGATTTTAATGATGTTTTTTCAGAATTGGAAGTATATTTTTTACAAGAAGTTTTTAATGATATTTTGATGGAATTTTAATTCAACAATAATAAAGACCTTCATTTTCAATTAATTTTTTCTAGGGATACTATTCAATTGTACCATACTTATATTTTCTATATATGTTTTATTAATATTATGAAGAGTATTTTTATTAAATCCATTTTTTCTATGCGTTATTCTTTGATGAATTGATGATAAGATTATCTATGTCATTTTATATAAGAGTTGTTCAATGATGAAATTTTTATAAAAACTATATCCTTTCAATGGGAAGTGATAAGATGAATTTTGTATGATCTCATGGAACATAAATTTATGGATTTTTGGATGGGTGATACATATATCTATATCCAAGGCATTTGCTAATTATTTATGTTTTATGATCTAAATAAGAATAGGGGAGGTTGTTACAAGGTAGAAAAAGATGGTACATGAGAGGTTATATCACACCCGAATAAGGGTACACATAAGGTTACTCATATCCCAAAAGAGGGTATACATGAGGTTTTAATAAGAAATATGTAGTTATATGGGTGGTTAGCCCATTAATAACATGTTATTAATCTCTAAGTGGATATTCAGGGTATTCAATTTTCTATTATAATGAATACTCCACAATATATGTATATGGATATTGTTGTGTACTCATAGACCATTTTATATGATTCTACTATGACTTATGTCTTATGAATACCCAAGATCTATTTAACAACTCAATTTTATGACCTATAATATGTATTTTATGATTTTTAAATGTTATTATCATGTTCATAGACCCTTATGAACATGTTATGTTGATATTCCCCATGGTTACCCATTAACCACTATGAGAATCTCATCTCACCCTTTCAAATATTTCCATTTTCTAGGTTATGAAGAATGTTTTTATGTAGGTCATGGCTAAAAGGTGTAAAATGTGGGAATATCATTATGGGAAATATTTAATACCATTACTAAAATAAGGAGATTGTGTATCTTTTATCCATAGATACATAACCATTAAAATCCTTAGGTGTGTATTTTTGAAATGTATTGAATGTTCATTTATTATGTTTTAATATCAATGTATGGAATGTATGGAATGTATGGGTCCCTATAGTTGATAAAAATAAATGATTAGCTATCCATAGTACATAGAATAAGAAACATTTATTGATATCTGTTGGGATGTGTATAATGATATTTCGAAGGATATGTATAAGTATATGTCTATGGATAATTCAATGTGTTGGAAAATGTATTAATTTTTTTATGAGTTATATAGAATGTTGTTTTCATGAAATAAAATCCCGGTCTAGATAATAAAAATGGATGGATATTTTTATAGTTTTATATAGTGAAAAATAATTTCCAGGAACTAATATTACTTCAAAATTTAATTATATTAATTACAATATATAATAAAGCCATTACAGGACCGTATAAGTATAGTGTCTTTAGAAACTCGGAAACATAAACAACTTGTTTATAAAAAATCTACATTTTCTCCCACTTATTTATTCATGACAATAATCCTTATTGGAATATCATACTTAATACCCTTCTTCATGAACTGGGAAAAGAAACATATGAAAGGGGGAGCTCAAATGATCATAATGGGTAAACAAGTGATAATATCAGTCATGTAACAATCATAAGATTTATGAGCATAACATTTGGATCCCTTATCCTGTATATAAAAGATCGTGATATCATATCAAGGGATTAATGTTCATAGGAATTAATTAACACAATCCCAAAAGGAAAAACATATGGCATAGAGTTTTGTGGAATTCATAGAAAATAATTTCCATATAATCCAAGGCCCATACCCAATATAATTATTGTAGAAAATGTCCTTTATTGAACAGGGTTTACTTACCATTCTATCCTAGTATTAATGAACAAGATTTACTGGTAGTTCCAATAATATCTATCTCATGAGAAATAAATCGTTACCCAATAAATAGGAGGTAGATAAAAGTATCACCCATATCATAATGAAATCATTCTTATTGGTTCCAAAAAAACATAAATCATTCTTCACAGCATAACCCATGAAATAAAATGTGCTTCTTAATCATTATTACGTTATAACATAATCCTTATAAAATATCATTCTATATTTAACATAATCAAATCATAGGAATAATAGGGATAGAAACATAACCATATTTAAATAGAGTCATCTTAGATGGAAAATAATTTTGATAATAAAATTTAACGTAATTGTTTTGTAAAATATCCTTTCTTCATAAAAAATGTTTTCTTTTATCAAAATGATGGGCAATTTTAAAAGAAAAGATTATTGTTGAAAATAAACTTCAAATATGGTAGAGGAAGCATCAGGGAAATAAGGTGGAAAAGACCATAAAAATTACCTTCATTTTCTTTAAGATAAAAAACATTCTCAATATATGTTTTATAGAAAAATCAAAAAGTACCCCTAATCGAATCGCGACAAAATATTCCTTTCATACCATTTAATAAGAATCCCCCAAAGGTCAAAATTAAATATATAAAATTGTAGAAGAATAGAAATAATATTGAATACATAGGAAACATGTATGTGGATTATAAATATGACCCATAAAATATATAGATATAAATAATCTCGTATAAAAAATTAGATTGAAAAATTATCTCTTACCTTAGGTATGATGTCCTCTATATGTATCTGAACCTCTAACTTTTTGATTATCTCCTTTGGATTTGCATAAAAAGTCACAATATAATTTATTTATGCCCAATGTCTGTCCTATAATAGTATGGTTGGGATTTTTTGATCTTATTTGAGAATAATTTGGATGAACCAGTGGTCTTGGGAGGTGTGATTAAATCGGTAGACGTGGTTGCCTTTTGTAAGAGGCAGGAGGGGCACTTTAAAAAGATTTGAAATATTATTTTAATATAAAATGATTCTATAGTTCAAATAGTATAAATGTGTTAAATTTCTAGGATAATATGAGGATAGGTATAAATCCTCTGAACTAATAGGTTTAGACAAGTTTAGCTCACAAATTTAAACTTATCTTTTAGCTTTAACCCTTAGTTAAAAACATTACCTCTTACCATGTCTTATTTTATTTTTATAATATATGGTTACTAATGATTCAATAAAATTAAAAAAGAACCACAAGTGGATCAATAATGAGATTTTTCACATTATATTTGTCATTTTTCTGAATATTAGTTTTTTAGGATCATTATATAGTTTAATAAAATAGTATTTCTTTTAAAAACTCATTTATGTCAATTTTGACACTATTTAGTAATTTATATTTCATCAATTAACAAGAACATTATTCATTTTAACCGAATAAATTAACTCAAATATATCATGTAGTATTCATCTAGGAAATTTGTGGGTGTCATCATAATGTTCAAATTCTTGTATTTTAATTTTTATAATATCATTTATTTCAATCATTCATTAATATGCTAATCAATGCATCATCATTGTGTCCTAAATAAAACTATTTATTTAAGGTCTAAAAATAATAAACAAAATTCTATGATTTTGGAAATATTTTTATATTTCTATTGAGTATTTATAGTGAATTAAATATTGTATATATCCCAATAATAACAATAATTATGTAAAATATACATGTTTATGTTATAGTTCTATTTACGTTAAATAAAAAAAATTCTAAAAGGTCATTAACACAACCAAGTTACTCAATGGGGTAGTAAAATAGACCTAATAATGCACATGGTTGGACATATCTCAAAAAATATGATTAGAAAATGTTTTTGGGTAGTTTTATATTTTTATAATATTATTTTGTTACACTTGTCTACTAGATTTTCCATTTAACCATGGTAAATAAAAAATAATTACTAAAGTTACTATTCATAAAGTCCAAAAATAAATGGTTCCTTTTTAAAAAATTTGGAACTTCTAATTCCATATAAAGAATCATTTTTTCTAAATTCAAAACACATAATTGGTAGAAATTATTTTAAAAACAATCTCGTTGTCGGAATGAGAGAATGTGCTTTTAAAAGTTAAAACATTATAAAATATTGAAATGTCTTTCCATTTTATTTTCATATAAAATTAATGATAATAACATAAATTATATTGAATAATAATAATATATTCTATATATAATTTAAAATGATTCAATCAGGGTGTATTTTACAAATCATGATTTGAAAAATACAAAGTGAAATTTGATAGTAAAAAAATGCTTTTAGAGTGATGTTAAAAACAAAAAGATAATGGAAAGAATGAAATACAATAAAAGTAAACAATTTTTTTAGCTCTAAGTTGGGGATTATTTGAATCACTTTTAAATTATTCCACCAACATTTATGTTTAATAAAAACAAATAAATATTTTCACAACCTTGGGCAAGATATTGAAAAAAAATATCACAATGTAGTCTATTTGATACAAAGCCTCTTATAAATTCAAATGTGAATCAATAAGATAAAGGAGTATCAGAGAAATAATTTATAAATTGTAGAATATTATGGGAATAAATATGTAGAAAATACAAGAACAAATCAATATATATGTAAAATTGATAGATAAACCAATCATGTGAAATTCTGTTTTACTCAATGTCTCATTGAAATTATGTTGATCAAAAAGGTTCTCCCAATTGTATAATTATTATATACAATATAGCATAAAATTTGAAGTAATTTTTACCATATTCTTGTTTTTTTCAATTTCATCATGAAAATTGAATATTTCAATGTAAGATAACGAAAATTACATAATATTGCTATATCCGCATGTATTTTGGGTGAGGGAGTCATCCTATATTTGAAGAGGATTCTCAAAAATGATGCCATTGTGGAGTGATCAATCTTGAAATAAAATATTTTTGCTACTATAACAAGTCACATTAAATTAAAAAAATATCTATTGGATGTTTGAGCTATATAAACAATATAATTTTCAATCACTTTCTATAGAGACTCGTCCAGTCTTAGCTCAATATGGTCATGTAGTTGATTGGATAAAATAGAATCACTTAAACCATGCGGTTTATTTAATTCTTTGGGGTGGTATCATAAATGTTAACTTCATGGTTTTTTAATAATTCCCTATGGGATCACTCTAAATCCATCTTGAACTCTCTTTAATACATTGAAATATTTTGATCTACTAGTATGGTTAGTTAAAATACATATTGAGGTTTATCCAATTCACATTGACTCATTTTTAAATTTTGATTAATTTATTTATGGTTGCTTCAATGGTCCTAAACACACATGTATTAACATATGATATCTCAAACACATAGAAGAATTTTATATGGCTACCATGGTAGCTTAATTTTATATGTAGTCTATCTCATTTTGGTTACTTTTGATAAGGTACAATAGATTCACTTGGATGATTTTCACATTTATCATTAAATCACGATTTACAACCCCAAAAATGAAAGTTCAATAAAAGCATAGGAAGAATGATTTGAGACAAAAAAGTAATTAATTATTGAAAAAATATTTCATGATTCTTGAAATTATTCACAAGGAACAAGATGGTTGTAACTGATGAGGTGGTTCACTAGAGTGCTTGTTGATGATATCTTGTTCACTGATGGAGTGATGGTGGCTCACCACGATGCTGACATAGGTTTATGGTGATTCCACTCACCTTGGGGTTTAGATAGTTGGGTTAGTTTTAACATATTATATGGAAAAATAATTCCTCTTCTCAAACAATATACTACTGGTACCCTCCATCGTTGAGATAAAAATGGTTATGGTATTGGCCATCAATTTGGATGAGTGATATACCATAGGGATGAACACTAGCCACTCACCGAGTTTTACACAATACTATTTTTTAAAATTATAATTCTCATAGACTTTAAAATTTCTGTTATAAATATGGTTCAATAACTTATGAAATTATATGGTCTAATTCATTGATTTCTAATTAATTTGAAGTGAATATATGAACTAGTGGAATATTATAGGAGTGTTTTTAAAAAAATATTTTTGTATACGCCAAAGGAATTTTATCCTAAAGAAACTATTATTAGTTAATTATACTAATTATATTTATATATCATATATTCAATATCTATATTTTTACACTAATCGAAATTTTTTTATAGTCATATTGCATTAACAAATCCTATTTTAACCTTAATAAGTTATATTTTTCAAATGGTAGTTTTCCCCATTTTAATGGCCCACATGTTCTTATTTTTTGGAAAATTTTATAATTGATTTTGAAAAAAATATCGTTATATTTATAATAATAATTTTTAAATTATCTAGAGTGATATTTTGGTATTTTTCTATGAAGCCTCATTTTTTGATTAATAGTTAAAAATATAGAATTTTAATTAGAAAACCAATTTTCATTTAAACAATTTATACTCTTAAATTATATTTTTAACTGAGTTTAACATCCAAATATATTAAATATACATATATTAATACAATTTATCCAATTTTAACCAATTTAATATTTAAAATGGATATAAAAACTAGTAATGTTTTCAAAAAAATCTCTTTAAAACCCCGCTTTCTCATCCCATCTGTAGGATTAATTTTAAATAAATTTCTACCCATTTGATCATTTTAATTTAGATAAATTGATTCCATACTTATATTCAGAATAAATTATAATATATTTTTATTTTAACATTATTTTTTGACCAATATTATTATGGGATGAAAATAATATTTATTATAACGATTTATTGAAAAAACAAGATTACCTAGTGACTAAAATTAAGGGTTCAATTGGCGTAGAAACTAATCCAAAACCCATTTTATATCCTTAAATAGGAAATATATATTTTATTCATGTGTTTGGTTCATTATTAGAAATAAATTTAAAATTAAAAAATGTGGGTTGAATTCCAACATTCAAAAATTTAAATGATTTCCACTCACTGTACTTATAAAAGGCCAACCCCTAACCCCCTTCTTCATACCTCTCAAACCATATTGATTCAGATAATCCCATGAATAATTTTTCTCAAAAATACCTCCAAAAATCCTAGAATCCTTATCTTGGAATTAAATCCATCTTATGAAGGAATTAATGCAAACCTAATGATTATACCTAAAGAAGATCCAATGATTTGTCTAAAAGAATTTCTATTTTATTTCATTGTCCACCTCCATAAATTATTCATATATATTGATTTTAAGATAAAATATGTGTATTAAATATAATTATGTGTTTTTATCTTTGGTTTTTTTACCTAAAACCACTCAAAATTCCAAAAAAATGGGATCGAAAATCTTCTTTCATGTGGCGATGAACTACCGCATAGTGAACTGAAGTCGTTAATTCTTCCCTTACCTCATTTCAAGGTTGATAATAATTATTGATATATAATATATATAATTATTGTAATATGTGTTATAATTATAATATTTATAATATCTTTCTCATTCAATAATAATTATATAACTACTAACATCATGATTTCCATTTTTTGGAATAAGATAATGTTGTTCGTGTGTACGACAGACTACCACCTCACAAAGCGATGTGAATCATTCACATGTTACATGTAATGTACTAAGGATGGTTTTAATAAAAATATTTTATATAAATGAAATATTAATTATAAAATAATGATAATATATATATATTTAAATAACTTATTATTTAGACAATATGCTAGGGAAATGGAAACAATGTTCATGCATACATATGACATACTATCTTAATAAAAAACGTGTTTTATTTCCTATCTCCAAATTTTATGGATAATAATAAAAACATATAAGCTGAATATATTTTCAATTTATATTATGATATTTTTTTTGATATGATGAAATCATGATTGACATAGGAGGAACAAAATATAAAAAGTCAAAAGATACTCTAAAAACATGGAAATTAACACCCAAAACAATGAAAATAATAAAAGATTATTAAAAACCGTAGATTAGATTTTATAAATGGATCATATATGATATTATATATTTTAATACCATGATTTTATAAGTTATAAAATTTTATTAAAACCATCTTACAAGAGTTTAATGGGCATTCAACCAAAAGGATCTCTAAGGTAAGGGATTTGATCACAAAATCATTTCATTGAGGCATGTAATAATATTATGCATCAAACCAATTTTATATGGTGTATAGAAAATAAATTAATATTTAATATCATGAATAATTCATTCATAATTGTATTTTAGGTTTGATTTTTATTTATTTCATTTAATTTTATTTTAATTAAAATTTACAAAGTCGTAATTAATTCCATAACACAATTTCATTTCATTGGGTTATATTACTTCATTGTTATCATTAATATTCTAAGATTATGTGGGTAATTAATTTGTATTATATATTGTTTTACTCACACTTTTTTAGGTGGACTTATAGTGATACACACAATCTATTCATTGTCTTATTCACACTGCAATGTTATGATCTTTGTAAGGGTTTACATCAAAATAAAATTGAATATTGGATTGATTTCAGTTAAAGTTCAATTGAATGAAATTATTTGATCATTGGTAAATAAGAAATTGAATTTACCTCTCCTTTAGTCATTCAATATTATTATTGGTTAAAATTTTAATTTTTCCACTCATTGATTCATGAAATGTATTATAAAATATTTTTATAAAAATAAAAGTTCAATTTTTACTTTGTTCGAAAATCTATTTTATTAAAAATAATTATAAATATTATCAATTTTTTACATTAATCTTTTAATAATTATTAACTGAATTATTTTGAAACATTTATTCTTCTTAAAAAATTATTTCAAAGAAATATAATCATCGATTTCCGAACAATTCACTTTTCCAAAATTTTATAATGTAAAAAGATTATTCTTTTTACCTCATTTAGCTTATATGGAATAACCCACCCTAATTTCTTTGAATTTTATTTTATTTTTTATTAGTATTGTTTTGATGAATTTTATTTAAAAGACAAATATAAAAAATTAAAAAAAATATAAAATGAAAATGACATCTTGAAAAAGATGTTTTTTAAATATATTTATTCATCAGTGACAGAAACCCTGTATTATTACTCCAATTAATATAATTTGAATTAATACCATCATTATTCATTCTATAGATGGTTTATGATCAGTTTTACTATGGATGTACCATTTTGATACTATTTTCCCTATTAAACTTATGAATTTATTATTATCTTTATTCATTATCTAAATTGTTAACATTTTATAGGCTAGTTTGAATGTGAATGTTTATGTTGATTATGCTTCAAACCTTTCATAGGAGGAATAGGTTGAATTTCATTTCTGAGGGCCAAGGTCCGATTTATCCCCTTGTTGAACTAATAGTTTTCATGGGAAAAAGAAGTCATTGGTTTGGTCGATGCCTTACACATCTATTATATTCCTGTCAAAAATCCATGATGGTATTAAATTATTATCATGGAGCCATGATGATGTTATATTCTTTTCAAAAATCCTTGTTGGTATTAGATTCATGAAATTATTCCTTCATGATAAGTTTTATATATCCATCATAGTGCATCCAATCAGTATGGAATCATTTAATGATATTCGATGTGATTATTTGATTAGTTAAACTAACCATGGTTTAGATTCATGTTATTATGGTTACTTATATAGAATAATTTTATAACCTCATATTCATTCCATATTATGATAATTTAATTAATTTAATGGTAAGTGTTTTAGTTATTTACCTTTACATTTTTATTACTCTTTATTTATTCATAGCTCCCACTGTAGTGAACCCTTTCTTTAAAATTGAGTTCACCCTTATTTTTCACCCTTTCCCTAGGATTTTTTGAAGTGTACAAATAATTTTATGGAAGTATATAATAGATGGGCTAAATTTATTCTCGAGAAAAATATGATGAATTGTTTTTAATAATTTATAATACAAGAATCATGTATATATCTTTTTTACCAAGACTAATAAACTATTTGTTCCATTGGGAAACAATTTATTTACTTCTTAAGTCATTGTAACAGTAGTAGGAACCATATCCAAGATTATAGGGGTTGGATCTCTAAAAAAACACCTTCATTTCACAAATTATTTCCTAATTATCTATCCAAGATAAGATCATTGATGCAAAAAGGTATGATTTAACTATTCATAATAACATGATATCAGAAGAGGAATGGATTTTTAAGGAATTCAATATAAAAATATATGATTTTTTTTCATTAAGGAACCAACCTTTTTGAGTCATCATCAACTATGAGAAAGAATGATATTTTTTATAATGCACATAACTTATCTTTCTCCATCTGTCCTGGAAGTACCATGATGTACATTTATCTTTAAGAGCAGTTCTACTTAGACAATTTGAAGAAATAGATTACTTATTAAAACTCAAAGATATTGGTAATTCATTAAGGAAAAAAAAGAAAAAAATTATAATTTTTTGATAAACCATTACCTTTTCCAACATTGAAATGATAGACTATCACTATGTAATTTTTTAGGAGTCTCTTGGAGACATCCAAGGAAATCAATTTTGTAAGGGTTATGGTGGATTGAAACACCAGTACTACCCTATTCATCACTATTTTATAATATTTCTCATTTGAGAAACCATAAAAGATACACATAATGGATTAATTGTGGATACGTAGGGAACTACTCGTGATCATTCAGAATTGTGATCCAAGTTTCAGCTCTATATTCTGGAGAATAATTAAACATGATCTGACCACTAAATTGAATGTTTGTATGGCCTATCACCCCCAAACTAAAGACTAATCTAAAAATTCCGTTCATAAATGTGAGGATATTATTATATCATTCTCAATTGAATCTATTTGATTGTGAGATCAACATATCCCACTATTTTAATTCTCAGAAGACAATATCTGTCATTCTAGTATTCAAATGGTCCCATTTGATGTTCTATATGGGAAGTGATATAAAAGTCAACATATTGGGATATAGTTAGTGAGTTAATGTTCCAAGGACCTAAACATATAAATTAAATAATAGATAAGGGTATATACATTCAATAACCCATTATAACTACTCATTGATGAAGAAATATCTATTTTATAAATCATCAAAGGGACTTTGAGTTTGATGTTAGAGTCAACTTTTTACCTCAAATATAACCATGGAAGAGATTAATTCAATATAGAAAGAATTGAAATATTATACATATGTATAGTGGACCTTTAAGAGTAATTAATCACATTTGATTTGTGGCCTACATGATATCACAACCACCAATCATGTCTCAATTTCATTATGTGTTTCATCTATCTCTCTAAAAAAAGTACATACCAGATCCCTCACATGTACTAAATCTAGAGGTTCTACAACTAGAGAATAACCAATAATATGGCCATCCTCCAATGAATATCTTAGAACATAGAGAAATATTTGTATAAAACAATATGAATATAACACCCTAATATTTTATAAACTATTTTTTGTCAAATAAATTTTATTTTTCGACCGCAAGCATTGCATGAAACATCCGGTTTTAACGAACTATAATAATCTATTAATATTTTTAATTAAAATTTTATCATTAACACCCAGATGTTAAAAATAAAAGTATGAATAGGAAGAGGCAAATTTTTTCAATTTAATATATTGTTTTTATATGACCATAATATTTTTGAAAATAAGTACTTACTTTTTGGTAAATTCATTTTACAATTAAAAAATAAATTTCTATTAAAAATTTGAATTTCATTGTCTTTTATAGAAAAATAATAACATTAGTTTTACACTTTTAGAAAACATATTTGAAAAATAAACATCATATTTTCAATCTACATGTAAAAATTATCTATGAGTGAATATTTGATAAATGTTTTAAAAGATTTATTTATTTGACCAATATTAAAAAACATTGTCTTTTATTTAAAACATTTACAAGATCCATTTAATGTTATGATAGACTTAAAACTAAAATTAGATCAATTACATACTTATTTACCATCTTTTCATATATTAACTATGTTTTCTATTGAATTTTGATGGTAAATAATTCTAAACATAAGAAAATTTTTTCATTGGAAAACTACATTTTCATCAAATATATAGTTTTGTTTTTTAATTAAATTCCTTGAATTGTGTAAATTAAATTTGGAAAAAATTATTCCATATTTATAATAATTATAATTTATATTATATAAGATGATGAACTATTTTTTTCATAACGAATGGTAAAAAAATTAAATTTAATTAAATTTTTTTTGTATAAAACAAGTTTATCGGGGGTTAAAATAAATTATATGGATTAAAATGACGTAAAAATTATCCAATTACTCTTTCAAGTCCTTATAGTGTTCTTATGACATATAATATTTGAACATTTCCAATTAATAATCCTTATTAGTTGTGTAAAATGTGGGTATACGTTTTTCATTTCAAATATTCCAAATGCATCTTATCCGCCACATGTAGAAGGTAACCATATGTACTCTATTATTCAAACACACATAGCCTTTTTTATCATCCATTATCATCGAAAATACCAAACACACGTCCCTCCATAATTCTCTAAGGCCTTATTTTGATTAAGAAACCCTCTTGTCTGGTTCATTGGTAGTGACATAAGGAGGATGTCCAAAGAAGAGGTATCAATATTAACTGAGTGTTGTAATTTCATTTCTACATCCATGTCACTAAAATATATGTAAAATAATATTATATATGTCATGACCCATCCTCGAGGCCCATGTCGTGACTACCCCAATGCCCGCCTCCCATAGGCCAGGGGCTGGCGACTAGAACCAAAGGTGTAAATCCCAACATAAGGGAAGGCATTGACTTTATAAGACAAAAAACACCACAGAGTGTGAAAACTGAAGTAAACACTAAGAAAACTGAAAACACAAGTAAGTGATGGAATGTAAATGGGCTAGTATACAAACCCAACTAAAGTGAAGTACAATTGAAAAGTAACTTACAACAGCTGAAAGACAAAGGAACAACCACCAGGACGTCCTCTAGGAACTTCCACCTGAAGGGTGAGTACAGTCAGTCTCATCGACTCCTCGAATCCAGATGTCCTCTCCGTGTACGTCCCACCTGATAGACCACCTCCGGGTACCGTCCCGCTTCTCAAGCCTCAACCACGATCAGTGATGTCCGTCGTCTGTAACCATCACAACGTAGTGCAGGCGAAGCCCGTGTAGGGGTGAGTATACAATACTCAGTAGGGACCCCGAGACCACCAAAGGTCTCCTTGAATCCACAATAGATAAACCATAATGAAAAGATAGAATCAGGAAGTATCATCCAACACTACTATGTTATATTCCCATACAGAATCCTAAGTCATCAAATCCAGTTCATCTCCAACTCACGAGCTCATGTACAACCTAGTCCACTCAGGAAAGTATAACTTAATCCACACAGGAATGTATGACCCAATCCACACAAGAAAGAATAACATAATCCACACAGGAAAGTACGATTCCAATCCACACCGAATAACAAGTCAATCACATCGAATATACTGATTGAAAGACTAGAAAACTCTAAAACCAGTATTTTATTCATAAGGTCGAAACCTTAGCTGCGAGAGAACTCCTCCTCTGTCGAGTACAGTGGTCTTTCTGCTACAACCATGCGCTTTTCAATAACCTTGGACCGCTGTAGTACTCCACATGTCGAGTATTGTGGGACTGCTGCTATAACCAAATTCATCCCACCATGGGTCTGCCACTACCATCAAGCTCGCCCCCTCATATCCTACAGAGGTACTCCTTCTGTTGAGTACCCTGGGTCTTCCGCTACAACCAAGCGCTCCCCCACCGTGGGTCTGCCGCTACAACCAAGCGCTCCCCACTAGGCTATCTGAATCACTCCGAGTTGATCGATCAACAGTCGTCAAGTCTCAGCCAGCTACTAGGTCTCTCCACTCCGCTCGCTCATCACCGGGAGGGTCTGCTCCACGAGCTACTGATCAATACTCCTAGTATCACAAATTCTTATGAATAAGTACCTCAAGGGTCTTCCACGACATAAGAATCTCAACACAACAGACGAAGCCTCAAACGGATGCCCAGTCTGTGTGTTATTAGCCTTTTCATCCTGGGGGCCCGGTTGGTTTCGTGTACGAACCAACCCGACCATATCTCAACTATACCCAAAACTCTCATATGGTATACTCATAGGGACCATTTTTCAACATGATTACCAACACCACTGACGGTTCGCCATACTGTCGTCCGGTCTGAATGTTATCATCTTTTCCGTTCTAGGGGCATGGTTGGATATCGGGTACAATCCAACCCGGTCATATTCCAAATGAGTCCAAACCTCAGTTTAAGTATACCAAAATAACAGTCTCATCAATAGGAATCCAACAAAGTCAATGGCACGTCAACCGGACTTCCGGAGCTCATGATATAAGTGTTTCCGCTCCGAGGGCCTGGTTGGTTTCGTGTTTGAACCAACTCGGTTGTTCCCAAAGTTCTCCAAAATCATTAGTGTAATATACCAAAACGATCTCCTTAATCCAAGGATCGCATCGCAACTTACCGTGCATTGATCGGAGGTCAGTAGCCCATGTTATGGGCCTTTGAACGATTCTGACCGAATTTAGGGGGTTTGGGCCCAGTCCGACCCAGCCCAAAACCCCCAGGGTCGGCCCGAACCGGCTCGACCCAACCCGATTTTGGGTCTGGCCCGGTTGGGCGCGGCCCGGCCCGGCCTGACCTGGAAGGCATAGCCCGGCCCTGCGTGGGGGTCCGGCCCTGTGCGGGCAGCCCGACCCGGTGCGGGCGGTCAAACCCAGTGCGGGTCGTAGCTCGGATCAAGGCCGAGCTGGACGCGGAGGGGGGGGGGTGTTGTATCCCCCCATTAGACAGTGAACCGGTGCGACTTTTATGCCCCCCCTCCAAATTCGGGAACGGGTTTGTCGTTCCGGTCCGTTGCGGCTCAGCCGCGGTGCCCTCCACCGGGGGGGCACCACCGATGGTTTCCTCGGACAACCAGACGCTCACTAGAGGTCCGTTTCACCCGTTTTCTGCACCTGAGGTCATTACAGGACCCAAACTTCACTGCAGGAACATCAAATCCGCACTGCGGCCCATTTCGCCATCGCCCGTCAATCCAAGGATCAACAAAAAATCCACGAAGGGTTGTCGGGCCGTGTTTGTTCAGCCCCCACCCTTCACGTTGGTTGTTATCAAATGGTAAAAATCAACACATGATTTCAACGTCTTAAAAAGGAACAATTTTAATTAATTAAAATTGAACCTAATTCCCAACATCACACCCGTAAATAAAAATTCCCATTCCGCAAATAATTAACATTCGCATATCAACTTAATATTGAGTTGATCTGCGTTCTTTGTTTAGATGGAATAAATCATGAGAAAAATAAAATTCTAAAAACAAACCCCTACCTCAACAATGATTACAAAAGTCGGCGTCGCGGTTGACGGCGTCAGCATATGTTTAATGAGCGAAATACATCTCACACCGGCTGTAGAGAGGAGAAGAATGGAATGTCGATCACTTCTTGTGGTGATGGAGTTCTTTGTCGAGGTCTTGACGTTCTTCAACAAAGATGATGGAGTTCTCTAAGACTTAGAGAATTCTCTCCAAAAATCCACACACAACTAAAACAACCCAAATAAAATAAGGCCGTCCTTATTTTATTAACACTTGCCATGCTTTTTCCAAAACTCAAAAATTTAAAACACAAAACTCACATAATTAAGTAAATGTGTTGGCTTTGAATTAAAGTGGGGAGAGGGAAAGTCACATTAATCAATGGAGAGTTTTTAAGGGTTACACACTTAAGAGGTAGTTTTAAGAATTTGAAGGGGTGGGGCTCAAGTGGGCCCCAACTCACAAATATCATAACAAGAGAAGTTAGGATTTAGTGGGTCTCAACCCAACTCCCTCAAATGGATGTTAAACCACATAGAAGAGAGAAATAAATTTGTAACACAACTTTATTTCACTTAACATTTAGACAACTTATTAAAGAAATAAAATAAAATTGTAAAACAATTATATTTTATTCCTCAAACGTTTAACAACTCCTACTGAGTAAACACAACTTCAGAAATAATGATCCTAAGAAATTAATGGCACTGTGGTTTCATCGGTGCCCTTGGATTTCAATTCAGATCACCGGTTTAAAAGATAGAAAAACCCGGTCATTCGATCACTGAACGCACCTGAGCTAAACTTTGGAAATTCATTCTGGGCACATCGGGCCTCGGAATCAGGTGCCGTCAGAAACTGCGGACTTGTAAAATTCCAAAGAAATTATGAAAAAAAATTACTTCAATTTTCTGGGTCTTTACATTACTCCCACCTCAGGGGTTTACGTCCTCGTAAAGCTTCAACACACACTAAGGAAAACAAAGTGGTACTGAGCACACATCTGAGCCTTTTTCTCTCATGTACTCTCCTGGAGTTTCTCGAGCTACCAGTGAAATCACACCGGAGGAATCGACCGTCCATGTAGGAACCGCTCATGTTGATCCTCGATCTCCACTGGAACATCCAGAAATGTAGCCCCGTCGTCAATGTCTATCTCCCCGTGATCAATAGTATGGGTTGGGTCGAGCACGTATCTCCTCAGTTGAGATATGTGAGAGACGTCATGCACTTGGTGAAACTGAGGTGAATGGGTCATGCGGTAAACCACCTCGCCTATCATGTTGAGGACCTAAAAGGGTCCAATGAACCTCGGAGATAACTTGCTACCTGGGACAAATCATTGTAAACCACGTCGAGGTGAGACCCATAAGAAAACATGGTCGCCATCCTCTAACTCGAGTTGTCTATGTCTCCTATCAGCATAGAACATATATCTGAACTGTTCAGTCTTCATCCGCTCTTAAACAAACTGCTCTTTCTCCATTGTATTCTAAACCATCTCTGGTCCTACAAGAGCTTCTAAGAATTCTCCTTTGACGACAAGAGAAATCTGGTCTCATCCCCTGGATGAACCACATTTTTCACCTAATACAGTCAATCCAGACATGAATGATACTAATCCTTACCATGGATGAATTCGTAAGGCCTCAATGCTACTACCAAGAGATCCAACCGTTACTCTCACCTCCAAGGATTGAGTAACACTGTCGGCATCAGTGTGTGGTCATTGGGTCTCCTCCAGTAGGAATCTCAAAAGTGAGGGTCAAGTCAACAGTTTACACCATAACCTCTTAGTACACAAAAAGAGAGGAAGAAAACGTCACAAGGGAAAGTGTATTTTATTATTGCAGCTTAAGTACAAAGACACACAACAATGACAACAAGGAAACTAGAAGCACCATGTTCAAAGTTCACATGCCTGGAACTAGTCACGCTCTTGTCCGCCAGCTTCTGGAGCTCCATAGTCGTATGATTCAGCTACTTGAAGCTGAGATCTACCATGTCCACATGTTCCCTATGGTCGGGGTGGACCTCCTGGTGGTGGTGGTGGCAACACCTCGAAGCATGGTCCACCTCCAACTTCACGGCAAGCTCCCCTGTGACAAACCCCGCGGCCGGGGTAACATTGTTCGCTCCTGGTAAGTCGTTCTCCACCCCGGGTGCCTCGCACACACGATCCTATGTCAAGCCGTCGACCACCTCTAGGTCTGGTCCTCTTAGACCTCTGCGTCAATTGTCTACTTCCCACTGCAGAAGACTCTTCCGCATGCCAGCTAGTGGTGGGTCCTGCTGGTGGAGACTGCTCAACAAGGAAACTCTCCACTAAGAGATCTCTCTCTAACTCCCCTGTCTGCATCGAGATTCTGTGAGAAACAAATGAAGCTCTAATCTCTCACCTGATCCCCTGCTCGATGGTTCGGGCCCTGAAGAACGGGTCTCGTACCATATCCATGGAGTAGCGCGAGATATCGGTGAACCTCGCTGAATGTTGCGCCATTGACATGATACCCTATTGAAGATGAAGTAGCTCCTATATACGCACCGCTCGAAGGATGGTTGGTAAAAACACTGCCCTGAACAGGCTCTTGAAGTATGCCCATAGAAGTGTCACTTCGTCATGCAACTAGTGCATCAGGATCCACCATATGCCTACCGCTGCCTGAAAGAGGCCGACATCAAGGATCACCATGAAGTCTACTAGTGTCCCTACTAGCCTGAAGACTCTCACCATAGCCTCCAGCCAATCCTCATCCTCTTGCAGGCCCGCCTCTCCACTGAACCAGGGTGTCCTTTGCCACTGGAACTCGTGCAATGCACTAAGGCGACGTGCACTCTCAGCTGTTGGGGCTGGTGGCATCGGTGGTTCGGCGGGTAGAGGTACCGCTGGTGCCTCCACTGTAATAGGGCCAGACACCGAGGCCTCATCGCTCTGTGGTCTACTATCTCGTACAACACTCGGAACCCTAGCTGGTTGTCATCGTGGGGCCATCCTGAAAAGAAAAAGGTGTGCCATGGTCAATAGAGTATACTTGGTGAGCTGACATAATGTAATCACAAAGAAAACATTTGAAACATACATGCAATCAATGTTTTCGTGCACTGAGTCGAAAATCATAAGTCAGGGTCCTGGTATATGGATACGTCGGCCGCCACACTAACACTGGATTCCCTGGACTGATAACCACACTCAATACCCTTAACACTATTGATTTACATAGAATAAAGATCAGAGTCCAGAGTTCTACGGTTGAACCGAACTCCTCTGATACCAATTTTTCATGACCCGTCTGTGGAGCCCATGCCGTGACTACTCCAAGATCCCCTCCCATAGGCCAGGGGATAACGACTAGCACCAAAGGCGTAAATTCCAACAAAAGGGAAGGCATTTCCTTTCTAAGAGAACAAACACCACAGAGTGTGGAAACTGAGGTAAACACTAAGTTTACTGAAAATACAAGTGCTGGAAAGTAAATGGGCCAGTATAAAAACCTAACTAAAGTTCAGTACAACTGAAAAGTAAAGTACAACAACTGAAAGACAAAGCATCAACCACCAGGACGTCCTCTTGGAACTCCCACCTGAAGGGTGAGTACAGTCAGTCTCATCGGCTCCTCAAGTCCGGCCATCCTCTCTGTGTACGTCCCACCTTATCGACCACCTCTGGGTACCGCTCCTCAAGCCTCAACCACGAATAGTGTTGTCCGTCTTCTACTACCAGCACATTGTTGTGGGGGTGAAGCCCATGCAGGGGTGAGTATACGATACTCATTAGGGAACCCGATACCCCCGAAGGTCTCCCTAAATCCACAAAGGATAAACCACAAAGAAACTATACAATCACGAAGTATCATCCAACACTACTTAGGTATATTCCCATACATTAACCTAAGTCATCAAATCCAGTTCAGCTCCAACTCATGAGCTCAAGTACAACCCAGTACACTCATGAAAGTATAACTTAATCCACACAAGAAAGTATGACCCAATCAACATAGGAAAGCATAACATAATCCACACAAGAAAGTACGATTCCAATCCACACAGGGTAACAAGTCAATCACATCAAAGATAATGAATGAATTTCAAGAATTAGCTCAAACCTGGATTTTATTCATGAGGTCGAAACCACAGTTGTTGGAGAACTCCTCCTCTATCGAGTACAATGGGCCTGCCGCTACAACCAAGCGTTTCCCACTAACCTTGGACTGCTGTAGTACTCCACCTGTCGAGTACTGTGGGCCTGCTGCTACAACCAAGCACTTCCCATCATGGGTATGCCACTACAACCAAGCGCTCCCCCTCATAGCCTACATAGGTACTTCTTCTATTGAGTACCGCGGGTCTGCTGCTGCAACCAAGCGCTCCTCCACCGTGGGTCTTCCGCTACAACCAAGCTCTCCCCACTAGGCTATCTGAATCACTCTGAGTCGATCAATCAGCAGTTGTCAAGTCTCAACCAGCTACTAGGTCTCTACACTCCGCTCGCTCGTCACAGGGAGGGTCCGCTCCACAAGCTACAGGTCAATACTCCTACTATCGAAAATTCCCACGAAGAAGTATCCCAAGGGTCTGCCACGACATAGGAATCTCAACAGAACAGACGACGCGTCAACCGGACGCCCAGTCTGTGTGTTATTAGCATTTTCGTCTTGGGGGCCCGGTTGGTTTCATGTACGAACCAACCCGACCGTATCTCAACTTTACCCCAAAATATCATAGGTTATACTCATAGGGACCATTTCTAATCATTATTACCAATGATGTAGACGGTTCTCCAAACGGTCATCCGGTCTGAAAGTTATCGTCCTTTCCGTTCCAGGGGCCCATATGGATTTCGGGTACAATCCGACCTGGACATATTCCAACTACGTCCAAACCATAGGTGAAGTATACCAAAATAACCGTCTGATCAATAGGAATCCAACAAAGTTGACAACACGTCAATCGGACGTCCGGAGCTCATGTAATATGCGTTTCCGCTCCAAGGGCCTGGTTGGTTTCGTGTTCGAACCAACCCGGTCGTACCCAATGTTCTCCGACACCTTGAGTGTAATATATCGAAATGAGATTCTAGATCCAGGGATTGCATCACAACTGACGGTGTGTTGATTGCAGGTTTGTAGCCTATGTTATGGTCCTTTGAATGAATCTGGCCGAATATAGGGGGTTTGGGCCCGGTCCGACCCGGCTCGAAACCCACTGGGTCTGCCAAAACTGGGTCGACCCGACCCGGGTCCAGGTCCATCCCGGTTGGACACGGCAAGGGCCGGCGCGGGTGGTCCATCCCGGTGCGGGCGGTTCGGCCCGGCACAGGCGGTACGGCCTAGCGCGGGCCGCGGCTCAGCTCAAGGCCGAGTTAGACGCGGAAGGGGGGGGGGGGTGGTGTTGTTTCCCCCCGTAGACAGTGAACCGGCATGACTTTATGCCCCCCCACCCCACCCCAAAATCCATGAACGGCTTTTCCATTCTGTTCTGCTGCGGCTCAACCGCGGCGCCCTCCTCCAGCGGCGAGCTGCCGCCGGTTTCCGCGGACCACCGGACATGCAACAGTGGTCCGTTTTACCCGTCGTCTGCGCCTGAGGTCATTACAGGACCTGAACATCACTGTGGGAACTTCAAATCGCCACTGCGGCCCGTTTCGTGGTCGTTCGTCAATCCAGCCATCAACAAACAATCTTCGGAGGGTTGTCGGGCCATGTTTGTTCGGCCCATTCCCTCCACGTTAGTTGTTATCAAATGGAAAAATCAACACAAGATTTCAACGACTTTACAAGGCACACTTTTAATTAATTAAAATTGAACCAAGATCCCAACATCACACCCGTAAAAAAAATTCCCGTTTTGCAAATAATTAACCTTCACAGATCAACTTAATATTGAGTTGATCAGCGTTCTTTGTTTAGAAGGAATCAATCATGATAAAATTAACATTCAAAAAAAACCCTACCTCAACAACGATGACAAAAGTCAGCGTCGAGGTTAACGGTGTCGGCGTACATCCAAAGAGGGAAAGATGTCTCACACAAGCTGCGAAGAAGAGAAGAACGACACGTCGATCACTTCATGTGGTGGCGACGTTCTTTGTCGAGGTCTTGAATTTCTTCAACAAAGATTATGGAGTTCTCCAAGACTTAGAGAATTTTCTCCAAAAATCCACACACAACTAAAACAACCCAAATAAAATAAGGCCTTCCTTATTTTATTAACCCATGCCAAGCTGTTTCAAAAAATAAAAATTCAAAACACATAACTCACTTAATTAAGTTAATGTGTTGGATTTGAATTAAAGTGGGGAGATGGAAAGTCACCTTAATCAATGGAGATTTTTTAAGGGTTACACACTTAAGATAGAGTTTTAAGAATTTGAAGGGGTGAGGCACATGTGGGCCCCACCTCACAAATATCCTAACAAGAGAAGTTATGATTTAGTGGGTCTCACCCCAACTCCCTCACATGGAAGTTAAACCACTTAGAAGAGATAAATAAAGTTTTGACACAACTTTATTTCACTGAACACATAAACCACTTAGTAAAGAAATAAAATAAAATTGTAAAACAATTATATTTTATTCCTCAAATTTTTAACAACTCCTCTCGAGTAAATGCACCATCAGAAAAGGTGCTCCGAAGCAATTACCAGCACTGCGGTTTCATCGGTGGCCTCAGATTGCAATTCCGAGCACCGGTTTAAAACATTGAAAAACCATGCTCGTTCGTTCACTGAACGTACCCAAGATAAACTTTGGAAATTTATTCTGCGCACACCGGGCCTCGGAATCAGGTGCCGTCAGAAACTGCGGACTCGTAAAATTCCAAAGAAATTATGAAAAAAATCCCTTGAAATATCTGGGTCTTTACAATATATTCACATAATTATAACCTATATGCCTTTATTCTTACATCAAATGGTAACTGAAACCATTGATCGTGTGTACGGCGGACACCAGCCTGGAGAACCGATGTAATTTATTTTCCATCATTGTCCAGCATAGATGTATATAATGATGTATTAATCACATTTTGATAATTTTTATGAAATAATTATATTTATTTAATTATAATATCACATTTAAAATGTTTCCTTCCAAACTGTTAGAAAATGATAATGTCCCTCATGCGTATGTACAGACTACCACCTCTAAGATGTGATGTGATAAATTTCTCATTTTATTTTTGAATGGTTTCTCCTAAGAATATATTTTGTTACTATATATGATAAATTTTAAATTAAAATTTGTTTATAATTTTGATATATTACTAAACATTAATTTTTTCCATTTTTTAAAAAAATTAAAACATTGTTTATGCGTATGTATGGCATACCGCCTCTATGAAAGTTGTGGATCATTTTCCATATCTAACATTTTTGGATTAATCTAAATAAAAATATGATGAATATATATGATTTTTTATCATGTCATATATTATTGATATTATGAACCCATGATCAATGATAATGGACCAAAAACACCAAACTAAAATAAACATGAAAACCAAAGCAGCTCTTTCCAAAAACGTGATTTTAAAACATAAATATTAATAAACCTGTAATAAAATGTCATAAGTAAATTTAATATGGTACTTTATATATGAGTATGGTTCTAGAAAATATATTTAATAAATATATATTTAATATGAAATAGTTTTTAATGTGCATAAAGGAATTCGATACCTAAGGTAATGGATTTTTGTCTCACTTTTATTTCGGTAATAATCATGAAAAAGTTTGTACATGTTTCTTTGGTATGGTTCATATACTAACAATGAATTTAATAAAAAAAATTAAAATAAATTTTAATGATATTTAAATTTCCATATATGTTTCATTCATTCTTAGGGTATTATGATTCAAATTATACCAGGGGTCAGGGATTGATTCCACAATTTGATTGTTTATTGGGATTGTTTATTATAATTATTCAGATGATTAAATCATATGATGTGCCTCTAAAAAATGATTTTTATTATCCTATGGTAATTTTAATAAATTACATGTTTTCATTCCATTATCATCTCTTTATTCAATTAATATTCCAAAATAATATTCCTAAATAAATTCCAAGTTATTTCTCTCTTTTGAGGAAAAAACTATTTCTTATATGTCCATGTTTTCTAAAAAATTTAATAAATTTTTGAATTTTTTAATATGATTGTTTAAATAAATTTTTACTCATGTTTTAATTTTTGTAAAATCTATTAAAATAATGTTTTTTATCTCTTAAAAATGTATTTCTCACTTTATCAAAAATGTGAAAGGAATATTTGTTTTAAATGTACATCATGAATGGAATTTCCTAACGTCATGAACCTTCAATGATTTAAAGAGTCCTTTAAATCTTTCCAATTCCAATTTAATATAAATTTTTTATTTAATATTTTAAAATTTAGTTGATTTTAACGAATATTTTTACAATGTTTGATGTATATTTTTTACAAGAATGTTTTAATGATATTTTGATGGAATTTTATTTCAATAATGATAATGACCTTTTGTGTCACATTTGATTTTAACGGTATATTATCCAATTGTACAATCATTAAATTTTCTATATATATTTTATAGTTATTATGAATTGATTTTTATGAAACCCATTTTTCTATGGGTTATTCTATGATGAATTGATTATAAGATTATCAAAATAATTTATATTATAAGTGTCATTAAATGATGAAATATTTATGAAAACCATTTCGTTTAAATGGGTTATGATAAGATTAATTTGTTATGATCTCATGGAACATAAATTTATAAATTATTTGATGTGTAGGACATATATCTATATACAATTCATTAGGAAATTATTGATGTTCTATGATCTAAATAGGTATAGGTTAGGTTACCAAAATGTAGAAAAAGAGGGTACATGGAAGGTTATCCCATGCCCGAATAAGTGACACACAGAAGGTTATACATATCCCAAAAGAGGGTATACATGAGGTGATACTATGACTGAAGTAGGTATATGGGTGGTTGTCCAATTAATAACATGTTATTAATGTCTTGGTGGACATTCAGGGTACAAGATTTTCTATTATAATGTGTATTCCACAAATCTATGTCTTTGGATACTATTATGTTTTCATATATCTTGTTCTATGATTCCATTATGACTCATGTCTTATGAATAGGCAAGACGGATTCAATAACTTAATTTTATGATCTATAATTTGTATTTTATGGTTTTTAAATGTTATTATCATGTATATAGACCCTTATGACCATGTTATGTTGATATCCCCCATGTTCACCCATTATGATAATCTGATCTCACCCTTTCTTATATTTCATATTTCTAGGTTATGAATAAGGGTTTTATGTAGGTCATTTCTAAAAAGTGTAAAATGTGGGAATATCATTATTGGAAATATTGAATACCATCACTAAAATAAAAATATTCTTTATCTTGTATCAATATATACATAACCATTAAAATCATAATGTGTGTATTTTTTAAATGTATTGAATATTCATTTATTGTGTTTTAATATCTATGTATGGAATGTATGGGTTCCTATTGTTGGAAAAAATAAAGGATTAGCTAACCATATAACCAAGAATAAGAAAAATTTATTAAGATCTGTTGGGATATGTATAACGATATTTTGAAGGATATGTATAAGGAGATGTCTATGAATAATTCAATGTGTGGGAAAATGTACTAATATTTTGATGAGGTATAGAGCAAGTGGTTTTCATGTAATTAAATCATGTTCTAGATACTAAAAGTGTTCATGGATTTGGTAGAGTTCTATATAGTGACCAATACTTTACATTCAATAATATTACTTCAAAATTTATGTATATTAATTACAAAATAAAATAAAGCCACTACAGGACCATCTAGGTATATTGTACTTAGAAATTGGGAAACATAAAAAACATGTTCTTAAAACATCTACATTGTCTCCCACATATTTCTTCATAACAATATTACTTTTTAGAATATCATAATTAATACCCATCTTCATGAACTGGGAAAAGAACCATATTATTGGGTGAGCTCAAATGATCAGAATGGGAAAACAAGGGATAATATCAATCATGTAACAATCAGAAGCTTTAAGAGAATAACCTTTGGAGGACTTATCCTTCATATTAAAGATCATGATATCATATCAAATAATAAATGTTCATTGTAATTAATTGATGTAATCCCAAAAGTAAATACATAATACATGATGTTTTATGGCATTCATAAAAATTCTTTTCCTTATTATCCATGGTTTATACCCTATACTATTATAGCAGAAAAATTCCATTACTGAACCAAGTTTACATACCATTCCCACATAGTATTAATGAACCAGATTTACTTTCTATTCTAGTTATATCTATCTAATGAGATATAAATATTTACCAAATTTATTGGATGTAGATATAGGTCTCACCCATATCATAATAAAAGCACTCTTATTGGTTCTACAAAAACATAAATCATTCTTCATAGCATAACCCATGAAATAAAATGTGTTTCTTAAACATCACTATGTTATTGCATAATCATAATAAAATATCATTCTATTATTAACACAATCAAATCATATAAATAATATGGATAGAAACATGGCCCTATTTAAATAGCATCGTCTTAGATAGAAAATAATTTTGATAATACACTTTAACAGAATTGTTGAGTAAAATATCATTTCTTCTTAAAAAAAATTTTCTCGAAATGCTGGGCAATTTTAAAAGAAAAACATTTAGTTAAAAATAAACATCAATTTGGGTAGAGGAAGCTTCACGGAAATAAGGTGGTAAGAAACCGTAAAAAATACCTTCATTTTGTATAAGTTAAAAAAAATTATCCGCATGAGTTTTCTAGAAAAATAAAATAGTACCTCAAATAAAATAACCAAAAAAGGTTCCTTTCGTACTATTTAATAAGAATACCCCAATGGATAAAATTAAATACAAACAGTTTTAGAAGAATATAAATAAAATTAAATACATTGGAAACATGTATGTGGATGATAAATATACCCCATAAAATACGTACATATTAATAATCTAGTATAATAAATGAGATTGAAAAATTATCTCTTACCTTAGGTATGATATCCTCGGTATGTATCCGAACAACCACCTTTTCAATTTTCTCCTTTGGATTTGCATAAAAGGTCTCCGTATAATTTATTTATGCCCAATATTTGTCTTCTAAGAGTATGGGAGGGATTTTTTGATATTATTTTAGAAGAATTTGGATGATCCAGGGGTCTTGAGAGATGTGATTAAATTGGTGGAGGTGGTAGCCATTTATAAGAGGGACGGGGGTCAATTTAAAAACTATTTGAAATATTATTTTATTATAAAATGATTTTATAATTAAAATAGTATCAAGGTGTTAAATTTATAGGATCAGATGAGGATATGTCATAATCCTATCAACCGATAGGTTTTAGACCAGTTTAGGTCACAAAGTTAGACTTACCTATTAGCTTTAACCCTTAGTTAAAAAGATTAACTCTTACCATGTCTTCTTGTATTTTTATAATTTATGGTTACTAAAGGTTCAATAATATTAATGGAGAACCACAAGTGAATAAATAATGAAATTTGTTAATTTATATTAGTTATTCTTCTGAATATTATATTTTTAGGATCATTATATAATTTAATACACTAGTTTTTCTTTTAAAAACCCCTTTTTGTAAATTTTGACACTACTTAGTAATTGATTTTTCATAAATTAATAAGAACATTATTCATTCGAACAAAATACATTAACACAAATATAACAAGTAATATTCATCCATGAAATTTTTGGATGGTATCATAATATTCAAATTTCTTTTATTTTAATTTTTATAATATCATTTATTTGAACCTTTCATTAATATGCTAATCACTGCATCATCATTATGTCATAAATAGAATTATTTATTTAATGTCTAAACATTATAAATAAAATTCCATGATTATATAAATATTTTTATCTTTATATTGAGTTTTTATAGTTAATTAAATAATTCATATATCCCTATAATAACAATAATTAAGTAAAAGATACATGTTTATGTTATAGTTCTATTTACTTTAAATAAAAGAAATTCTAAAAGGTCATTAACAAACCCATGTAACTAAATAAGGTATTAAAATAGACCCATGTATGAATATGATCCGACATATCTCAAAACATAATCTTAGAAAATGTTTTAGGGTAGTTTTATATTATTATAATATTAATTTGTTACACTTTTTAATAGATTTACCCTTTAACTATGGTAAATAATAATAATTACAGAAGATACTACTCATGAATTCCAAAATTAAAAGTTTCCTTTTTTCAAAATTTGTATTTTACAATTCCAAAAATGGAATCAATTTTTTTAAATTCAAGACACAGAATTATCATAAATTATTTTAAAAACAATCTCGTTTTCGGAATGACAGAATGTGTTTTTTAAAGTAAATAAATTATAAAATATTGAAATGTTTTTCCATATGAATTCAATATAAAATTAATGATAATGGAATACATTATATCTAATAATAAAAATATATTCTATATATATGTTAAAACCATTCAATCAGGATGTATTTAAGAAAACATTATTTGAAAAATAAACCGTGTAAATTTATTGTTAAAAAATGATTTTCGATTGATGTTAAAAATGAAAAGATAAGGAAATGAAATAAACACAGTAAAATTAAACAATTTTTTAGCTCCAAGGTGAGGCTTATTCCTCTAACCTTTACATTATTCCACTGACATGAATTTTTATTAAAAAATAATAAATATATCCACAACCTTGGGAACGATATTGGAAAAACAAATCTCGCAATGTAGTCCATGTGATACAATTCCTCTTCTAATTTCAAATATGAATCAATAAGATAGAGGAGTATTAGAGAAATCATTTATAAATTGTAGAAGATGATATTAATAAATATGTAGAAAATATAAGATCAAATAAATATATAAGTAAAAATTATAGAGGAACAAATCATGTGAAATTATATATCACTCAATGTCTGATCGATATTATATTGATCAAAAAGGTTCTCCCCATTGTATAATTATAATATACAATATAGAATGAAATTTGATTTCATTTTCCCTTCGTTTTATTTTTTTCATACTCATCATGAAAGTTGATTATTTAAATGTATGATGATGAAATTTACATTATATTTCCACATCCTCATTTATTTTTGAAGATGCGGTCATCCTACATTTGACAAAGCTTCTCCAATATGTTTCCATTGTGGAGTGATCATTCTTGAAATAAAATATTATAGCTACTATAAAAAGTCACATTAAATTCAAAAAATATCTATTAGAATTTTGAACAATAGAAAATATATATTTTTAAATCACTATCTATGGAGACTCATCTTTTCTTACATCAATGTGGTCATGCGGTCGATTGGAAAAAATAGAATCACTTAAACCATGCAGTTGATTTGATTCTTTTGTGTGGTCTCTCTTACTTTAAATTAATGGGTTTTATCATTCCCTACAAGATCAATCTAAATACATCTTAAAATCACTTTAACACTTTGAAATATATTAATCTACTGGTATGGTCGGTTGAAATAATTATTGAGGTTGATCCAATTCTCATTGACTTGATTTTGAATTTATAATAATTTTTTTATGGTTGCATCAGTGGTCCTACACACACATGGATTAACATATGATATCTCCAACACATAGACGAATTTTATATGACTACCATGGTTTCATAATGTGTTATGTAGTCTATATAATTTTGGTTACTTCCAAAAAGGTACAATAGATTCACTTGGATGATTTTCACATTTATCATGGAAGCCCAATTTACTACCCCAAAAAAGTAAATTCAACAAAAACATAGGAAACATGATTTGAGACCAATAAAATAATTAATTATTGGAAAAATATTTCATGAATCGTGAAATTATTTACATGGAACATGATGTTTGTAACCCATGAGGTGGTTCACTAGTGTGTTTGATTATGATATATTTTTCACTGATGGGGTGATGGTGGATCACCAAGTTACAAACATAGGTTGATGGTGATTCCACTTACCATGGGGTTAAGATAGTTGGGGTAGTTTGAACATAGTATATGTAAAAATAATTCCTCTTCTTAGATAATATATTGGTGGTACGCTCCACTGATGAGATCAAAATGGTTATGGTATTGGCCATCAATTTGGAGGAGTGATATACCATAGGGATGACTAATTTCCACTCCCGGAGATTTATGAAATACTATTTTAAAAAATTTTAATTCTCATAGACATTAAAATTTATGTTATAAATATGATTTAATAACTTATGAAATTATATTTTCAAATTTAATTATTACTAATTAACATGAAGTGAATATAAAAACTAGTTGAATATTATGGTAGTTTTTTTATAAAAAATAATATTTTTTATGCCAAAGGAATTCTATCCTTAAGTATCTACTATTAGTTAATTATACTAAATAAATTTAAATATCATATATTCAATCAATATTTTTTTACACTAATATAATTTATTTAATTGTCACAGGATAAGAACAAATTCAATTTTAACCATATGAAGTTATATTTTTATAATGGTAGTTTTCCGCCTTTTAAAGGCCCAAATTTTCAAATATTTTGGACAATTTTATATATTTTTTTTGAAAAAATAAACCTTCTTTTTATAATAATAATTTAGAAATTATCTTTAGTTAATTTTCATAATTTTTATATGTAGATTCATTTTTCGATTTATAGTTAAAAAAATTGAATTGTATTTGGAAAACCAATTTTCATGTAAATAATTTATATTATTAAATTATATTTTTAACTAAGTTTAATGTCCATATATATTAACTATGCATATATTAATACAATTTAACCAATTTTAACCAATCTATATATTTAAATTGGATATAAAAAAAGTATGTTTTTGAACACTATCACTTTAAAAACCCGTTTTCTCATTTATCTGTATGATTAATTTTAAATAAATTTATATCACATGGATCATTTGAATTTAGATAAATGGATTCCGTAATTATTTTCAGAATAATTTATAATATATTTTTATTTTTAAATTAATTTTCACCAAAATTATTAAGGGAAGAAAATTAAATTAATTATAGCAATTTTGGGAAAAAATAGGATTACCAAGGGACTAAACTTAAGGGTTCAATGGGCATTGAAACATATCAAAAACCCATTTTATTTCCATAAATTGGAAATATAACTTCTATTGTAGTGTTTGGAGCATTATTGAAAATAATTTTACATGAAAAAATGTTGGTTGAATTCCCAATTTAAAAACTTAACATGTTTTCCACCCACTGTACTTATCAAAGGCCACCCACTATCCCCATTCTTCACAATTCTCAAACCATATTGATTCAGATAATACGAGGAAACATATCACTCCAAAATACCACCAAAAATATTAGAAGTCATATCTTGGCATTAAATCCAACTTATGATGGAATAAGTTCAAGACTAAACAGGATACCTGAAGAAGAGCTATTGATTATCTAAAAGCATTTTTTCATTCCATTATCCACGTCCTTAAATTATTCATATATATTGATTATAAAATAAAATAGGTGTCTTAAATATAATTATATATTTTTATATTATGTTTCTTACCAATAACAACACAAAATTCCAAAAAATGGGATATATAATCATCTTTCGTGTGCGCGATGAACTACCACATCATGAATCGATGTCGTTAATTCTTCCATTACCTCCTTTCAAGGTTGATAATAATTATTGATATATAATATATATATATTATATATATTATATATTATATTTATAACATCATTCTACTTCTATAATAATTATATTACTACTAACTCCATCATTTCCATTTTTTGGGAATATGATAATGTCGTTTGTTTGTACGACGGACTACCACCTCACAAAGAGATGTGAATCATTCACATGTTATGTGTAATTTATTAAGGAAGATATTAATAAAAATATGTGATATATATAACATAATAACTATACTATAATATATAGATAAATAACCTTTTAATCAGTCAAAAGGATAAGTAAATGGAAACAACATTCATGCATACATACGACCAACCATCTTAATGAAAAATTTATTTTATTTCCTATCACCAAATTTAACGGATAACTATACATATAAAATGAATATATTTTCAATTTATATCATCGTCTATATTTTTGATACGAGGAAATCATGATCGAAATAGGAGGAATAAGAAAATTCAAAACATACTCTAAAAACATGGAAATTAACACCCAAAACAAGGAAAATAATAAAATATTATTAACAAACAGTTTATTAGAAGTAATAAATGGATCATATATGATATTATAAATTTTAATACCATTATAATATATTTTATAAAAAATTATTAAAACCATCATACAAGAGATTAATGGGAGTTCAACCAAACAGATGTGTAAGGTAAGGGATTTCATCACAAAATCTTTTCATTGAGGCGTGTAATAATATTATGCACCAAACAAATTTTATATGGTGTATATACAATAACATAAAATTTAATATCATGAATAACTCATTCATAATCGTATTATATGTTTCAATTTTAAATATTTAATTTTATTTTATTTTAATTAAAAGTTTCAAAGTGGTAATTAATTCCATAGCACAATTCCATTTCATTAGGTTATATTACTTCATAGTTGTCATTAATATTCTAATATTATGTATATATTAATTATTTATTATATATTTTTTTATTCGCACTTTTTAGGTGGACTTATAGTTGATAAACTTAATCTATTCAATGTCTTATTCACATTGCAATGTTATGATCTTTGTAAGAGTTTATATCAAAATCTAATTTTATATGGGATTGATTACAATTGAATTTCCATTGAATGCAATTTTTTGAAAATTGGTTAATAAAAAATTTAATTTATCACTCCTATAGTTATTTAATATTATATTTAGGTTTAATTTTAATTTTTCCACTCACTGATACATTTAATGTATTATAAAATATTTTTATGAAAATATGAGTTAAATTTTTTCTTTGTTCAGAAATCTATTTTTTAAAAAAATTATAAAATATTTTCATTATTTTCATTATCTTTTTGTGAATGATTTACTATATTATTTTTATACATTTTTCTTTTTATGACATGTTTTCAAAGAAATATAATCATTACATTCCGAAAAAGGAACTTTTCCAAAATTTTATAATGTAAAAAATAATGTTATTTTTACCGTGTCCAGATTGTATAGAATAACACACCCTAATTTCTTGGAATATTATTTTTCTTTTTCTGGGTATTTTTTTAATAATTGTTTTTCAAATGATAGTTATAAATTATTTAAAAATAAATTAAAATCAAAATGACATCTTTAAAAATGAGGTTTTTAAATATATTTATTCATCAATGACAAAAATCCTTTTTTATTACCCCAATTGATATATGTTGTATTAATACACAAATTATTCTTTCTATAGAAAATTTATGATCAATTTGACTATGGATGTGCTATTTTGATTCAATTTTCCATACTAATCTTGTTGATTTATTATTATCTTTATTCATTAGAAAAAGTGTTTACATTTTACATGCTAGTTTGAATGTGAATGTATATGTTGAATATTTTTCACCCATTTCATATGAGGAATAAGTTGAATTTCATTTGTGTAGGGCATGGCCCTCTTTAGCCCCTCGATATGTTAGTAGGTATCATGGGAAAATAAGATATTGGTTTGGTTGATGCCTTACCCATCTATTATATTCTTGTAAAGAAATCCTTGATGGTATTACATTATTATCATGGATCCTTGATGATATTATATTCCTTTTTAAAAGCCTTGTTGGTATTAGATTCTTGACATTAGGCCTTGATTATAAGTTTAATATACCCATCATAGTGCATTCATTCAGTATGGAATAATATAATGATATTCCATGTGATTATTTGATTAGTTAAAATATCTATGGATCAGTTTTATATTCATGGGATTATTTATATTGAATAATTTGATAACCTCTTATTCATTCCATATTATTATCATTTAATTAATTTAATGAAAACTGTTTTAGTAATTTACCTTCCCATTTTTAGTACTACTTATTTATTTATATCCTCCACTATAATGAACCCTTAATTTAAAATTGAGTTTACCCTTATTTTTTTTGCTTTCCCTAATATTATTTGAAGTGTACTATGAATTTTATGGAAGGATATACTAGATGGATTAAATTTATTCTCGATAAAAATATGTCGTCATTTTGGTAATCATTTCTAATATGAGAATATTTTATATATATTGTTTAACAAGACTAAGAAACTATTTGGTCTATTGGGACACAGTTTATTTGTTTCTTATGACAATGTAATGGTAGTAGGAATCAGATCATGGATTATAGGGGTTGGGTCTCTAAAAAAGCACATACTATATCATCCCAGGTAAATAAAGAATATGAGGTTTTCATATTAATTAATATTTGTTAATAAAATATTAATTTTACTTTAAAGGGGTTTATTTTCTGGACGGCGCACTCGATTCCCAACAACGGGTTTCTTTGAAATCTTACGTTGCACACTAACAATAGAATAATATTATTTTAAATGATGTTAACTCCTATCCCTTGTATTGGAAGGAATGAATTAAAACAATTATTATATTATTATAAATGTTTGTTAAATGTTTTTACATTTATCCAATAAATTCTAGTCACTTAAAATAAAAAAGATTCTATTTTAAGCATAAATACACGAATAATATTTAAAAGGTCGATTTACCGACTTTTGAAGAAGAACCCACTTTAAATATAGTTTTGGTCAATTTTCTATGTTCCATTTGACAGAATAAAATTATTCTTTAGAATCGGGACATTAAAATTTATTATGGGTAAATTTTTTGTATTTTTCTAATAAAGATCATTTTCTAATGAATAATGAATAATACTGTATTTTAATTCAAAAGTTCCTTTTAATCTAATTTATTTGTATGGTTAGATTATATTTTTTATTGTTTTTAAGGATTAATTATAATTTTTTACCATTTAATATGTTGTTGGTCATTGAAAATAATTTCACATTGAAATTGGACATGAATGAGTATCAATCTTTTGATAGTTATTGTTTCTAAAAAACACGCTATTTGTTTTGACAACGGGAATTAATTTTAAATTAATTAATGTGACTTCTATGTTTTAAATTTTTCAAAATAGACATCATTTTTGAATTCAGGATATCAAATATAGCTTAGTCTAAATTTTTTATATTTTTCTGAAAAACGTGAATTTTTGATGAATAGTGAAAGCACTTAGTAGTTGTTAAAAAACTAAATTTTTATTTTAAATGAAATTTTACTGCTTCTTTGAATTGAATTTCAAAAATCTAACATACATGGTTGTAATTAGTAAGTAAAATTAGGTTCACTAAGATGAAAATAATTTTGGGTGAATAGTAACTTTTGACTTATTTATCGCTGTTAATGGTAAATAGGGTAATTAAAGTTAAAAAGAATATAATAATAATACAAAATTACCTTAACACTTTCCATAAACTTGTTGGATGATTCATGGACCACATGGGAATCTTTGGATTGATTTTGGAACCCCATGGTTCCACTTAAAAGTGATAATGACACTTTAGATTAATTACTTTAATGTAAAGGAAAAATTACACAAACAAATATCTTTTAGTAAATTAATTTTTACATGGGGTTATAAAAGTTATCCCTTCGACTATAAAAATTAATTGTAAAGGTAAATTGATTTCCAACATCATTGTATTTTTTTATAATTTTTAAACAAAATATATATTAAATTATTTATGACAGAATAATGATGCAGTATATATCTCATTAATAAGTGATTTAAATAAATAAGACTATAAATATTAAAATAATATCCAAAACCTATTAAATTCTTAATAGATGAAATTATTTCAACCATGAGTCGTATTATCTTCTACTCTAATTATTTTTAGACCTTTAGAAAACGAATATCATTATATAAGAAAATAATATTATCACACTTTCCTAAAAATCCCCTCCTCCCCCATATAAAAAGCCCTCACTTCTAAACAATTCCACACACCTCTCTAACCTTTTGGCTCGCCCAAACTCTGCCCCATTAAGATTCCTAAATCCCTCTCCTTTTCCTAGAAGCCTTACTTTAGGTAGAAGGCACTTCAAGAAGTCCTTTTGGTTCAATCCAAAGGATGTTTCCCAAATTAAAGATAAAGATTTATCTTAACTTATTTTCTTTTATTTTACTTATCCAACCCCTAAAATATTTTTATTCTTTTATTTAATATCAACACAAGTATAATTAATATACTAGGGTGTTGTTATGATAATTATTCAAACTACACTTACACACACCTCCATCTAATTGGTGAATAACATACTGTTTCTGTGGATGACAAACTAACCTCTCACGAGACAAAGATTGTTCGATTATATCCTACTGCCTATAGTGGTGTCGATTAAGCTGAAAATATATTTATATATTATAAATATTATATTTTTTTTCTTCATGCTTCTGTATTTTTCTTTTATAGTATACCATTATGGTTTCCATTTTTTGGTAAATGCGATAATTTCATTTGAGGAAGTGCGGACTACCTCCCCAAAATGTGATATGACTTATTAATGCAATATGTGGGATGTATAAAGGATGCAGTTAATGAAATTATAAAGGATATTATACTGTAATTATAATATAATTATGAATCATTTTTTTAATTCCATTAAAATAAGAAATTGAAATTAAAGTAATTTTCATGCGTACATACGACTTACCGACTCCATGAACGGTGCATTTCATTTCTTACCTCCAAATTATATGTACTGTTATATATATATATATATATATTATATATGATATCTAAATAATTAATTTCATTCTATATATAATGGACTGTTGACCTCATGGAAAACATGTAAATATAAGATGTTCATTTTTGACTCAAGTACCAAATATCGACAAAATTAATGTTATTAACTAAAATGACTACATAATGCCTATAACATGGTAATAAGTTATTTAAAAGGAATAATAAACTTAGAAAACGATCTTAAGAATGTTGAAATTATCTTTAGTTTATTATTCCGGATGAAAAAAGAACAAACAAGTCAAATTGGACACGAGGTAAGGGATTTTTATCTCACTTTCAATTCTGTGAGATTTCCATTGTTAACCACTAATTTATTGAGTGTGGTGAATTGTGTAATTCCTTTTGATATATATTATCATGATTCTAATTATATTAATTTTATTCTATGAATAATTTGGTGGTTGTTAACTTTTGGTCATACGACTTGATAAGGGAATCTTCTTCTCACTTTTTATTGTCGTGAGACTAATGCTATATTTTCCACACTTTCATTTTCTGAGATATATGTACTACGCGTGATTGTATTAATTGTGTATTATAATTCAATTAATGGGTATTTATATCTTCATTTTATTATCCTTCTTTCATGGGTTTTATATTTTGTATGTTACCAAATTAGTAAGGGAACCTTTTAACCCAATTTCTATTCCTTGGGTTAATCTTCAAATTCATAATCATGTCGTGATATGATTATGTGTAAAATCTATATTTATTTATTTATGTTGTAATTTCCACTCCCCTTTGTGTGGATATACTTTTTATAAAAATAATCACTCCATTGTTAAATTCTCAAGTCCTCGATATGATCTTGATAAGAGTAATTTTAAATCAATTTCTATTCATTGAGTTAAATATCGGATTCATTAGTTTTGTCTTAAAAAGAATGTGTGTGAATGGAATCTGATTGTTTTACACTTAATATAAAATTATATTGGGTGTATTTATATTTTCCACACATAACAATGTGATTGATTTATCCGTAATTTAAGGATACCATCTTTTTAAGTGATTTCATCTCAATTGGCATTTCTACTGAGACTTTATTGTTGTTATGCATCAATTCACTCTTATATGGTCTATATACTGAACTTTGACATATTATATAATGAATAATTTTATTCTCATGATATTTTAATGTTCTTATTAAATTTTATTCCTCAATTATTTGTATTCATGATTCTCTCATTTTTTTAAAAACTCTTTATGAAAAATATCATTTTAAATGTGTTAATGATTTATTCTTATAAATATTTCTCATTAATGTCCATGTTTTCAAAATTGGGTTTAGGAATTATTTATATGGACATTAATGTTTTAAAATTATATTTCATTTATGAGATTCAATGTCGTATGGGACACTTTGATTCAAAAATCACTTTTTAAATGGTTTTGAAAATGATTTGATAAAGCATTGATTATTTCAATGTCTTCATTTGATATATTGGAATGTGGAAATTTTATCATTCTTTTATACTTGTGATATGTGTTATGATTATGTTATGTTTATTGGGCATTTGTTTTACGTATACTGGTGGTTCCATGATAAACCTAGGGTGGGTGAGCCCGAGATAGCTCTTCAATGCATTGGGTAATGTGATAGAGGTAAACATGATGTTTCTCCTAAGAGAATTAGGGAATATACTATGATGGGTATTCCAAGTGTAACTCCCTATGTAGCTGTGATAGCTAAAATGCATGATTGATATGGAAGCTATAAGTAACATTTATGATTTATGATTTGTGTTTGTTATTCATAAATATTATGATTTTGTAAGGTATGTTATGATTGAAAAGTATGTTTTCATTGATTTGTATTTATTAATGGGAAAATGTTTTCCATCCTTATTTTATAACCCTTACTGAACTTTTTATTCTCATCCCAAGTTTCTGAAATGTTTTCCCAATGACTTAATGAATAATAGGGCCATGAATTGGATCAAGGAAAAGTCATGTTGTCTAAAACATTGAAGTAAACATGTTTCTTTTTAGGAGTTTTTATTTTATGAAAAAATGGATACTGAGTAATAGTGTCTACATGTAATATTCAAGTTTTTATGTAATAGTTATGGCCTAATTATCTAAAACTCTAAACATGAAAAGATCCTCAATTTGAATTATTCATTTATTTCAATATTATGTAATGTTTTAAGGTGGGGTCCTTATAGTTGGTATCAAAGGTTGGATTAGAAATATTTATGGATAATGAGTATTTGTTAAACACATGGTTAGACCCTAGGTCTATTATTTCAGTTTAATCCTTGTTTTATATCTTTTTCAGATCAAGGAAATTCAGTTACAAATGGAAGGAGGGGGATCTCAAACGACTTTCCTATCTCTTCCTAATGACTTGCATGCTATAATTTTTGTAATGTAATGTTCGAATGATTGTGAAACTATCTCTAGCATACAAGTCACTTGAAAGTAGTAGTTTGAGATAACGAATACCTCCACTATACCTCATTATCATCATGGATCATGGGTTGTATTTAAACAAACCAATTTTCACAATATTCTCATATTTTTAAAAATGGTATATTTTATCAAGGAATTTACAAATATTTTACCTTATCACAATATTTTGAAGAATATTATGATTTCAAAAAATGTGATGAAGAAGGAGACCATTGAACAATGTATTTATATTTTCTTATAAAATATAGTTTTTCAACAAATACTTATGGTATTTTAAATGGACTTTTAATTGAAAGTTTCAACTCAAATTCGGTCTGACTATTTTATAGAAATCATGTTTTATCAAATGTTTTGAAATTATATGTCAACCATAATTATTTTCCAAAACTTTTTTTTGTGAACACCCATATGAACCATGTTGTATAAGGTGTATTTGGATGGAGGAAGAAAATGATTTTTATGGATCTCTAAATCATTGTTGCAATGCATTGACCTTCTACCTACATTAACAAGATGACTATGAAACCAAAAGGACACCATGATCAAGGTATGATGTTCTTCGTTTTGAAGATCATTTTATTTTATCACATGGTGGTGAAATAAGTCTTAAATAATTAAGATGTTAAGATCATAATGAATTTGGATGAAAATGAGTGGTATAAGGAAGCCATTGAAGTTAACACATGTTAGGGTTATTTTTGAGTTCTATAGAAAGGACAACCTTGAGATGGGTGACAACCCATCCTATCCAACAAGCCTGCAAGAATCGAACCATCAATCGAAGGGTGACACGGGTGCATCGCCTACCACTAACATACATAATGTCCCTGAATAGTAGGGCTTATTATTTTAGTAAAATAATTTTACATAACAAGAATATGTTTATTTGTGGAAATTATGTTGTATCAAATGGATATACATAGTATAGAAAAATTATTTAGTGATTATGTGGTAAATTTTGTTATTGAAGTAGTTCTCTCTTTTGAGGAAACACTCTACGCCCATGGAAGATAGAATACTATGGTATTTCAATTGTGGAATAATGGTTGACATTTTATTTTATAAGAATATATTTTTTATTTTGGACATAATGATATTTGGGTCATTTATGGAAATGACTAAACTATCATAGGGAGTATGTAATTAGGTTAATTACACTTTAGTATGAGACCTTAAGCGTAGTTGATGTTTAGGGGATGAATATTAAGATTTGATGCAGAAGACTATGCGATTTAAATCCTTCGGAGTTTTTGGTTTCAATATTGGTTTTTATTATTTTGAAGAATTTTAAGGAAAATTGTGTATTGAATGGTCATTTTTGAACTTTGGGTATTGTTAGACAAAATTTTGAGATTAAGAGTATTTTTATTTTGTAAAAGCTTATCCTTTTGGGGGTTTGTCTGATCTTGTACTAAACGTTTTGGTTTTGGATGACGTCTAATGATCGGTAAAATTATAATTCATATTTTGTGGATTATGTGATACACTTGAAGTTGATTCTAGCACTTTTAATGTGACCGACTCAGTTTTAATACTCATCGTTTGGAGAAAATATGAGTTTGTGGTAGAAATTTATTAATGGATGAAAGTCTACATGAAAATTATGTAAGATTACTTATGTTTTTAGTTAGGCTCATAAATAAATTCCAAAACTGTATGATAAGTAACATAAAATAAAAAAATTTATGTTAACTTTTTCTACTGGGGAATCAAGGACCGTTGAACCAATCATGTGTTTGTGATTTTGATGGTGGTTAACATTCTCCTAATCATGTATTCTATCACTCTCCATCAGAACTTGACCATTTTTTCTCTCTTACAATATTTTCCTACATGGAATCCTAGTAGGGTCACCTCAGGTGACCATTGTACTTCTATTCCTTTATTTTAATGTGATAGTTTTATTGACTCTTTTCTGATATGGGACTTTCAATGAAGTTTCTGAGCCCAATTTTAAAATTGCAAGGATGCAATTCTCAAAAAGGGGGGAAGGATGTAACATCCAAGGTAAATAAATAATATTAAGCATTCATATTTATTAGTATTTTTGAATTAAATCTTAATTTAACTTTAAAGGGGTTGATATGCATGATGGAGCACATGATACCCAACAACGGGTTTCTTTGAAATCATACATTGCACACTAATAATATAATAATATTATTTTAAATGTAGTTAACACATAGTCGTTGTATTAGTAGGAATGAATAAAACTAACTTCAATATGATTATACATATTTGTTAAAAGTTTTTACATTTATCCAATAAGTTTTAGACTCTTAAAATAAGAACAAATCTGATTTTAAACATAAATACTTTAATATTCTTTAAAATACCGATTTACAGCCTTTTAATGACGAACCCTCTTTAAATCTAGATTTGTTCACTATTATATGTTAAATTTGACAAAATAAAATTTCTCTTTAGAATTGGGACATCAAATTTTACTTTGCGTAAATTTTTGGTATTTTTCTAATAATGTTCATTTTTTAATGAATAGGGAAAAATACTATTTTTTAATTCAAAATTGCCTTTTAATATAATTTATTTATATAGTTAGATCATATTTTTAATTTTTTTTAAAGTATAATTAGAATACATTTTTACCAGTTAATCTAATTTGGGTCATTGGAAATAATTTCACGTTGAAATTGGACATAAATGAGTGTCAATCATTTGATAGTTATTGATTCTTAAAAAACGCTATTTGTTTTGACAACGAGAAATAATTTTAAATTAATTAATGTGACTTCTATGTTTTGAATTTGGTAAAATAGACATCATATTCGAATTTGGAATATCAAATATATCTTAGGATGAATTTTTAGTATTTTTCTGAAAAACTTCAATTTTTAATGAATAGTGAAACCACTTAGTAGTAGTTAAAAAATTGAGTTTTTATTTTAAATGAAATATTACCACTTCTGTTAATTGGATTATGAAAATCCGATATACAGGGTTGTTATTAGTAAGTAAAATGTGGTTCAATAATATAAAAAAAAATCATGAATACTATATTTTGACTATTATTTACCGCGGTTAAAGGTAAATAGGGTAATTCAAGGTAAAAAGAATATCATAATAATAAAAACTTACCTTAACACTTGTCCTAACCCTATTGTTTGAGTCATGGCCGACCATGGGCATCTTTGGGTCGATTTTTGGACCCCATGGAGCCACATAAAAGTGATAATGACACTTTAGATTAATTAATTTAATGTAAAGGCAAAAATGACACAAACAAATACCTTTTAGTAAGTTATTTTTTAATGGGGATATATAAGTTATATTTTGGACTAAAAATATTAATTGGAAAGATAAAATGATTTCATACATCATGTTATTTGTTATATAATTTTTAGACAAAAAATAAATTAAATTATTTATGACATAATAATGATGCAGTATATATCTCATTAACAAATGATTTAAATAAATAATATTATAAATATTAAAATAACATCCAAAACCTACACAATTATTATTGGATGAATTTATTTCTACCATGATTCATATTATGTAACGACCTGAAATTTTGAATAAATCTTGTTTCCTAATTTTGTGTGTTATTTTATTTTTTATACTCAACAAAACTATTTCATTTGATAACAAGAGTATAATAAAAAAGAAACTGTTGGGTTTTTACTATTATATGACCATTAGACAGTATGACCATTGAAAACTGAATGTTGTGAATTTTGTCTCTAAATAATAGTGTCCTTGGTTAATTAATATAAAAAAAAGATTTGATGGCCTCATCCAGTAGTCTTGGGCCAATCGAAGCCCATCTAATGGAACTTGGGAAGGAGGTAGCGCCACTGGGCTTTGCTCTGGACCAAACCCAAGCCAAACTTCATCGTGTAAAGCTAGAACGAAATCGCCTTCCCGAGAAGTTCAAACTGATAGAAATTACTACTCGTGAGATATTGTCCAAGCCTCCCTCGAATTCTCTCACCTTAGCACACCTTACACTTAGGTCATATGCTGGTGTGATAAGGGGCTATGTAAGGAGACTGTAACTACCTTGTGTAATCCTTTGTTTTCAATAAAAATTTTGATTTCTTTTTATGATGAAGTTTATGAATTTTCAAATGTCCGGATAAATATAGTATATATATTTTTGATGAATTTTATAGATAGGATATTTTAAAAATGTTTATTTAAACCTTAAATAATTAAATATGTGTAATGATTTTCAAAAAATGGTCTTCTACAATTATGTTCAGTATGAAATTTAGAGTATAATAATATCAACATAATTTTTGATTAATAGTAATTATGAATAGTTATTTTATGATTAAGATTAGTAATGTGACCAAATGGATTAGTAATCTCACTTAAAAAAAGTATTAATATAATCTAGACACCTTGATTAAGTAATGTGATTCAATAAAATGGTTAAATAACGGTTTCATAAATTATTAGTCAAGTATTAGTTTTTTCTAATGAATACTGTTTTTTAATTAAAAATAATATTAAAAATATTTAGAAAATTATTTTTATAAAATCGATTTCATTTTTGAACTCAGAGCATCGATATTATGTTAAGGTAATTTTTGGGGATTTTTCTGAGAAAAAGGACATTTTGGTGAATAGTGTATTTATTTAAAAATTAAATTAAAAATATTTAGAAAATTATTTTTATAAAATGGATTTCATTTTTGAAATCAGAGCATTGATATTTGGTTAAGGTGAAATTTTGGTATTTTTCTTAGAAAGTTGAATTTTCGATGAATAATGAAAATACAGTTTTTAAGTTTCGGGTGTTTAATGACATCATTAAATGATGTATTAAGTATGTCATAAATATGGTAAAATTATGAATAGTAAGATAAGGTATGAGGTGTCCCAATTGGCCAATACCATGGGAAAATATCGTGGGAAAGCCCATGGTTTTTCCAAAACCACTAATGAGGTGTCCCTTGGCCATTAATGCCTTGTCCCCTCACTTTCCCTATAAATACCAAGACATCCTCTCATCCATTCGACTACCAACTCTCCCCCAATAAATCTCTGGTCTCATTACCTCCCATGTAGTACTCCCAAGGTTCCCCCGAGCCCTCAAGGTCCCAACCTTTGAGGTTTAATAGTTACGTTTTAAGGTAAGTGATCCTACCTCTCTCTTTCTTTTCAAGTAATCTCTTTTATGTCATTTCTTTTATTCTTCATGATATTATGTTGTAGGATGTTATTTTATATTCCTCTTACTTCCCTTTTTATTTTCATATGATGAGAGACCCCCTATTTCTCTCATCATTTAATTTCAATAATTTCAAAGTGGCGTCGTTAGGCTGCCGAATTTTTAAGGGATTCTTTCGCCCTTCTCGTTTTCAAGTTCTATTTTCATGTCAAGTGTTTCAAGATCCTTTTTATTATGTTGGTGGATGATATCTAAATCTATCATACTGATATTTTATGTTAATATGATTAGAGTTCCTATTTTATCTCTTCAATTAAGTATTTTGACGTTTTAAGTGGCACTGTTAGGCTGCCGAATTTTTAAGGGATTCATTCACCTTTCACATTTTTCAATGTTCTACATTCATGTAAAGTCTTTCAAGTTCCTTTTTATTTTGTTGTGGTATGATCTCTAAATATATTATACTGATATTTTATGTTCATATGATGATATACCCTATTTGATCACTTCAATTCAGTATTTTTATGTTTTAAGTGGCGCTGTTAGGCTGCCGAATTTTTAAGGGATTCGGTCACCTTTCTCATTTTTTAAAGTTCTACTTTCATGTCAAGTCTTTAAAGTTCCTTTTTATTATTTTGTGTTATGATTTATATATCTATCATACTTATCTTTTATTTTAATATGATGAGAGACCATATTTGATCTCATCAATTCATTTTTATGATGTTTAAGTGACGGCGTTAGGCTACCAAATTTTCATAAGAGAAATATTATTTTTCTCTTCCTTTCATGTTCATCATTTCATATGGTATATCTTTTAAATTTCATTACCATGTTCTTGAATCCATTATATTCTATCCCCATACTGTTTTATGGATCATTTATGATTGTGTGACCCATGTCCCCTCTCTTTTCAATGTTTTCTAAAAACCTCGTAACATAGCCGTTATGATGCAGAATTTCTGTCTCAAAATGTCTCTCTCTTATTCTCAAATTAATTTATTTTATTAAGTGAATACTCAAAGATCTTTATCCTAAAGGGGTATTCACATATATACCAAAATGTTCTATTTTAAATTCTGGGATTTACATACATGAGACCCTCTTTCCCTTTTTGTGGGTATAAAGTGACGTAAAGATCATGTCTTTAAAGCAGTTTTTAAAATGTTATGATTATGAAATGAAACTCATTTATTTTATGCTATATAGGTTGTTTATGAAAGGATTTATGATGATATATGTGTATCAAATTATAATAAAGGAAAATTTAAGGGTGTTCCCTGATAGAGCTCCAATGCATTGGGTAAAGACTTAATCTCTAGAGATGGCCATTTAGACTGATACCTTGGTGAATAACCATGGTAACTTTTATTGACACCTTGGGGATGGACCTTGGTGAAACATAAATGATTGTATCTATTAAATTATGTAGCCACATCATCAAGTTATGAAATATGTTATTTTTAGTATGATATGCCTCATGATTTCATTCTCTTGCCTTAAAGTTCTTTTCATTACATTGTTGATGTATCTCAAGTTAACATGTTAACTGTTTCCCTTGTTTCCCTTACTGGGCCTTCTTCTCACCCTTTCCTTTGATGTATGTACCCAGGTTATGATATGTAGTAATGAACCTAGGATTAACATAAGGATAAGCCTTTCAAGTGTTTAAGAATAATTTTTTTTTGTTTCATGTATTAAGTTCCTGGTTTCCAAGACACTAAACCTTAAAGATCCTCAGTTTTGTATAAGGTAATGAAAGTTTATGTGAAAAAAGGAGGGATTTTATAGTTGGTATCAAAGTATGGTTTAGTTATTTGGGGAAATTAGGATATGAAAACTTTAGGAAGAATCCTATAGAAAAGTTTAAATATAGGAAATCATCCTGGTATTTTGATGAGTATTGAGTAAGGGATTGCCAAGCAAATACATCCCTGTCTGGATACGAGTAGGTAGAGGTGGCTCTGGCACAGATGTACATAGGGGTAAAACCCAAAAACACCGATTTGAGGTAGACTCGAATGGGAACTCATACACGACAACGGGCCTTGCTGCACTCTTGGTTACGACACTCCCGGGGGATATGCTTTGGTAAATTCATAAGCTTAGTATGAACCATTATTAAAGGAACAAAGATAAAATAAAATAAAGATTCACATAAGAATATATGATCTTGGATAACCTAGTTTGGAACCTAGGGGATCACACGTTAGGGTATAATTTTCTTCTACAAGTTATCCTTCTATGATTTAAGTTCCTTTTCATGATTATTCGCTAAGTATTTAAGCTCCTAATTGTACCTTGTTTTCTTAGTTAATGGCGGGAAATGGAAGAACATGTCCCAACAACCAATGTGATAGGAAATGTGATGATTTCCGTATTAATATGATAGAGATGACTAGGGGATTAAAAGATGGTTATTATTTTGGAAGATTTTCACTATTTTGGGAACCCTATTTGATCGAGGTAAATAGATTACTATGGTATTTTCTTTAAGGAGTAAAGGTTGACTTATATTTTGAAGAATCGATGAATTTAAGGTGGACTTATAGTAATTTAGGTTACTTATGGAAATGATTAACCTATCTTTGGGGAAAATAATTTTAGATTAGCTAATTTTGTTATAAGATGTTAGGAGTGGTTGATGTTGTTTGGAGATGAACGATGAAGTTTATTTTGGAAGACTATGTTATCAAATCCTTCTTGTATTTGGGTTTCAATCTTATTTTGGTTTATTTTGAGGAATTTTAAGGATAGTTATTTATGGAATGGTTTATGAGGAACTTTGGGTAGTATAGTGGAACTTTTATGATTTAAAGTAGTTTCTCTTCCTCTGGGGTTCTTTATTTGGAAGAGTTGTTTTATCTTACCCTTTCTGTTTTTGGGATAATGTTTAAAGATATAAGAAATAGATAGTTAATCTTTGGTGGATTCTGTGATTCTCTATAAGTGGATTCTTGTGCATTGATGAGACCAAGTAGTTTTGAATGCTCATCGTTTGGAGAAAAGATTAGTTTTGGTAGAACCTTATTAAAGGATGAAACTCTACTGGAAGGTAGGTATATTTCCTTTTGTTTTTATTCTATGAAGTAAATTAATTCCTCAAAATTATTAAAAGGAACGTAAAAAATGTTGTTGGTTTAAGTTTCCTACTGGGTATTCAATGACCATTTACACACATCACATGTTTGTGATCTTCTTGTGGTTAACTTTCTCCAAATAATGTTTTCTATCACTCTCCCTCAGAACATGACCCTTTGTTTTTTTCATCCATATCCATGTTTTCCTACATGGAGTCCTAGTATGGGTTAACTCGGGTGGCCTTTGTACATCCAATTCCTTCTTTTAAAGTAATAGTGTTACTGACTCTTTTTCCGATGATGGACTTTCAATGAAATTTCAAAATCCAATTTTAAAAAAATTGTGAGGATGCAATTTCTTAAGGGGGGAATATTCTAACGACCCGAAATTTTGAATAAATCTTGTCTCCTAATTTTGTGTGTTATTTTATTTTAAATACTCAACAAAATTGTTTCGTTTGATAACATGCGTATAATAAAAATGATACTGTTGGGTTTTGACTATTATATGACTGTTAGTCAGTATGACCGTTGAAAACTGAATGTTGCGACTTTTGTCTCTAAATACAAGTGAACTTGGTTAATTAATATAGAAAAAAGATTTGATGGCCTCATCCAGTAGACTCGGGCCAATCAAAGCCCATCTGTTGGAACTTGGGAAGGAGGATGCGCCACTGGGCTTTGCCCTGAACCAAACCCAAGCCGAACCTCATCGTGTGAAGGTAGAATGTAATCTCCTTCACGAGAAGTTCAAAATGATAGAAATTACTACTCGTGCGATATTGGCCGAGCCTCCCTCAGATTCTCTCACCTTAGCACACCTTACACTTAGGTCCTATACTGGTGTGATAAGGGGCTATGTAAGGAGACCGTAACTGGCTTTTGTAATTCTTTATTTTAAATAAAAAATGTTATTTCTTCTTATGATGAAATTTATGAATTTTCAAATGTCCGGATAAATATAGTATGCATATTTTTGATGAATTTTAGAGAAAGGATTTTTTTTAAAATGTTTATTTAAACCTTCAGCTATTAAAAATGTGTAATGATTTTCAAAAAATTGTCTTGTACGATTATGTTCAGTACGAAATTTAGTGTCTAATAAGATCAACATAATTTTTGATGAATAGTAATTATGAATAGTGATTTTATCCTTAAGATTAGTAATGTGACCAAATGGATTAGTAATATCAGTTAATGAATGTATTAATATAATCTAGACACCTTGATTAAGTAATGTGATTCAATAAAATGGTTAAATAATGGTTTCATAAATTATTAGTCATGTATTTGTTTTTTTAGAATGAATAGTGCTTTTTAATTAAAAATAAAATTAAAAATATTTAGAAAAATATTTTTATAAAATGGATTTCATTTTTGAACTCAGAGCATCGATATTATGTAAAGGTAATTTTCAGGGATTTTTCTGAGAAAAATAAATTTTTGGTGCATAGAGTATTTATTTAAAAATTAAATTAAAATTATTTAGAAAATTATTTTTATAAAATGGAGTAAATTTTTTAAATCAGATAATTGATATTCGGTTAAGGTGAAATTTTGTTATTTTTCTGAGAAAGTTAAATTTTCGATGAATAGTGAAAATATAGTTTTTAAGTTACGGGTGTTTAATGACATCATTAAATGATGTATTAAGTATGTAATCAATATGGTAGACTTATGAATAGTAATATAAGGTTTGTGGTGTCCGAAGTGGCCAATACCATGGGAAAATACCATGGGCAAGACCATGGTTTTGCCAAAACCACCAATGAGGTGTCCCTTGGCCATTAATGCCTTGTCCCCACACATTCCCTATAAATACCAAGCCATCCTCTCATCCATTAGACTTCCAACTCTCCCCCAACGAAGATCTGGTCTCATTACCCCCCAAGGGGTCCTACCAAGGTTCCCCCAAGCCCTCACGGTCCCATCCTTGTAGTTTTAACAGTTACGTTTTAAGATAAGGGATCCTACATCTCTCTTTGTTTTCAAGTAATCTCTTTTATGTCATTTATTTTATGCTTCATGATCTTATGTTGGAGGATGCTCTTTTATATTCCTCTTACTGCCCTTTTTAGGTTCATATGATGAGATACCCCCTCTTGCTCTCATCTTTTCATTTTAATAATGTTAAAGTGGCACCGTTAGGCTGCCAAATTTTTAATGAATTCTTTCACCCTTCTCGTTTTCAAGTTCTATTTTCATGTCAACTATTTCAAGTTCCTTTTTATTATGTTCGGGTATTACATATAAATATATAATACTGATATTTTATGTTAATATGATTAGAGACCCTATTTGATCTCTTCAATTCAGTATTTTGACGTTTTAAGTGGTGCCGTTAGGCTGCCAATGTTTTAAGGGATTCGTTCACCTTTCCCATTTTTCAAAGTTCTACATTCATATCGCATATTTCAAGTTCCTTTTTATTATGTTGGGGTATGATATATAAATATATCATACATATATTTTATGTTCATATAATGAGAGACCCTATTTGATCTCTTCAATTCAGCATTTTGATGTTTTAAGTGGTGCCATTAGGCTGCCGAATTTTTAAGGGATTCAGTCACCTTTCTCATTTTTTAAAGTTACACTTTCTTGTCAAGTCCTTCAACTTCATTTTTATTACGTTTGGGTATGATCTATATATCTATCATACTGATCTTTTATGTTCATATTATTAGAGACCCTATTTGGTCTCTTCAATTCATTTTTTTGAAGTTTAAGTGACGTCGTTAGGCTACCGAATTTTCATAAGAGAAATCTTATTTTTGTCTTCCTTTCATGTTATTCATTTCATATGGTATATCTTTTAAATTAAATTACCTTGTTCTTAAATCATTTATATTATGTCCCCCTACTGTTTTATGGATCATTTATGATTGGGTGACCCATGTCCCCTCTCTTTTCAATGTTTTTTAAAAACCTTGTAACATAGCTGTTATGTTGCAGAATTTCTCTCTCAAAATGTCTCTCTCTTATTCTCAAATTTATTTATTTTATTAATTCAATACTCAAATATCTTTCTCCTAAAGGGGTATTCACATATATAACAAAATGTTCTTTTTTAAATTCTGGTATGTACATACATCAGACCAGCTTTCCCTTTCTGTGGGTTTAAAGTGACATAAAGATCATGTCTTTAAAGCAGTTTTTAAAACGTTATGATTATGAAATGAAACCCGTTTATTTTATGCTATATGGGTTGTTTATGAAATTATTGATGATAATATATGTGGCTCACATGATAATAAAGGAAAATTTAAGGGTTTACCCTGATAGCGCTCCAATGCATTGGGTAAAGACTTAATCTCTAGAGATCACCATTTAGACTAATACATTGGTGAATAACCTTGGTAATTTTTATTGACACCTTGGGGATGGACCTTGGTGAAACATAAATTATTTTCTTTGTTAAATTATGTAGCCACATCTCAAGTTATGAACTATGTTATTTTTATTATGATATGCCTCAAGATTTCATTCTCATGCCTTAAAGTTCTTTTCATGACTTTATTGATGTATCTCAAGTTAACATGTTAAATGTTTCCTTTATTTCCCTTACTGGGCCTTCTTCTCACCCTTTCTTTTGATGTATATACCCAGGTTATGCGATGCAGTAATGAACCTAGGATGAACATAAGGAGATGTCTTTCAAGTGTTTAAGAAGAATGTTTTTTTGTTTCATTTATTTAGTTTCTGGTTTCCAAGACACTAAACCTTAAAGATCCTCATTTTTGTATAATTTTATGAAAGTGTATGTGACAAAAAGGAGGGATGTTATATATTATCTTCAACTGTAATTATTTTTGGACATTTAGAAACCGAATATCATTATATAACAAAATAATATAATAACAGCTTCCTAAAGAGCCCCTCCTCCACCATTAAAAAACCCTCACTACTAACCAATTCCACACACCTGTCAATAATTTAGGCTCATCTAAACTCTTCCCAATTAAGCTCCCTACGTACATATCCTCCTCCTATAAGCCTTACCTTAGGAAGAAGGAACTTCAAGAAGTTTTCTTTTGTTCAAACCAAAGGAAGTTACCCAAATTAAAGGTAATGATTTCTCTTAACGGCTTTTCTTTTATTTTACTTCTATAACCCCTAAAATCTTTTTATTACTTTATTTTATAACAACACCTGTATCATCAAGATTCTAGGATGTTTTTATGGGATTTATTAGAACTACACTTACACACACCTCTATCTAATGGGTGAAGAATATACTGTTTATGTGGATGGAAAACTAATGGCTCACGAGACGATGACTGTTCGATTATCTCCTACCTGCTAAAATGGTGGACATTAAGATGAAAATATATTTATATATTATATAAATTATGTTTATGTTTTCTTTATTTTTCTTTATATTTCTTTTATACCATACCTTTATGGTTTCCATTATTGGTAAAGGCGATAATTTCATTTGAGAGAGTGCGGACTACCGCCCCCTCAAAGTGATATGACTCGTTAATTCCATACGTGGGACGTATAAAGGATGGAGTTAATGGTACTGTATATTATATAATACTGTAATTATAATATACATATGTATCATGATGTTTTAATTCAATTAATAGATGAAATAGAAATGAATGTAGCGTTCATGAGTACGTAAGGCTTACAGTCTCCATGAACGGTGCATTTCATTTTTTACCTCCAAATGATATGTAATGTTATAAATATATATATATATATATAGTTGATATATATGATATATATGATATCTAAATAATTAATGAAATTTTGGATATAATGGACTATTGACCACATGGTCAACTTGTAAATATATGGTGTTCATTTTCGACTCATGTACCAAATATCGACAAAATGATCATTATTAACTTAAATGATTAAATAATGTTTATAACATGGTAATAAGTGATATAAAAGGAATAATAAACGTAAAAAAGTTCTTAAGCAAGTATAAATTACATTTATTTTATTATTCAGGAAGAACAAGGAACAAACAAGTCAAGTTGGACACGAGGTAAGGGATTTCTTATCCCACTTTCAATTCCATGAGATTTCTATTGTTCGCCACTAATTTATTGACTGTGTTGTATTTTGTATTTCCATTTGATATATATTATCATTATTATCTTTATATTCATGTTATTATGTGAATCATTTGGTGGTTGTTATATTTTGGTCATATGACTTGATAATGGATTTTTCTTCTCACTTTTTATTCCCGTGAGATTCCTGCTAAATTTTCCACTATTTCCTTTTGTGTGGTGTATGTACTGCCCATTATTGAATTCGTTTTTATTATACTTAAATTAATGTGTATTTACATCTTCATTTTATGTTCCTTCTTTCATGGTTTATATATTTCGTATGTTGCCAAATCGGTAAGGGAACCTTTTAACACAATTTCCATTCCTTGGGTTAATCTTCTAATTCATAATTATATCATGCTATGATTATGTGTATAATTTCTATTTATTTATTTATGTCATAATTTCCACTCCCCTTTGTGTTGATATAATTTTGATACACATAATCACGCCATTTTTATATTCTCATGTCATTGATACGATCTTGATAAGAGTAATTTTAACTCAATTTATATTCATTGAGTTATACATCCAATTCATTGGTTTTTTTTTAAAAGAACTTGTGAGAATGTCCTCTGATTGTTTTAAAGTTAATATCCACTTATATTGGTTGTATTTATATTTTTCACACATAATTATGTTATTGATTTATCCTTAATTTAAGGATACCATCTTTTTAAGGGATTTCATCCCAATTTACATTTCCAGTGAGACTTCATTGTTGTTATTCACCAATTCACTCTTATATGGTGTATATAGTGTCCTTTGATATATTATATCATGAATCCCTTTATTCTCAAGATATTTTAAAGTTATGATTAAATGTTATTTCTCAATTATTTGTATTCAAGAGTCTCTCATTTTGTTAAATACTCTTTACCTAAAATATCATTTTAAATGTTTTAATGATTTATTCCTCTAAATATTTATCAGTAATGTCCATGTTTTCGAAATGGGTTTTAGGATTTATTTATATGGAAATTAATGTTTTCAAATGATAATTAGTTTAAAATATTTAAAGTGTTATGGGACAATTTGATTCAAAAATTTACTTTTAAATGGTTTTGAAAATTATTTCATAAAGCATTGTTTATATTGATATCTTGATTTGATATATTGGAATGTGGAAATTGTATCTTTCCTGTATTCTTTTGATATGTGTTATGATTATGTTATGGTTGTTGGGGATTTTTTTACGTATATGGGAGGTTCCGTGATAAACCTAGGTTGGGTGAGCCTGAGATAGCTCTCCAATGAATTGGGTAATGTGACGGAGCTAAACGTGATGTTTCTACTAAGAGATTTAAGGAATACACTGTGATGGTTATTCCAAGTGTAACTCCATACATATCTATGATAGCTACAATGTGAGTTTGATGTGGATTCCATAATTAACCTTTATGATTTATGATTTGTGGGTGTTATTCATAAATCTTATGAATTCGTAAGGTATGTTATGATGGTAAAGTATGGTTTCCTTAATTTCTATTTATTGATGGGAAAATGTTTTTCGTCATTATTTTATAACCCTTACTGAGATTTTTATGCTCATACCATGTTGTTGAAATGTTTTCCCAACGAATTAAAGATGAATAGGATCAAGAATGGGATCAAGGAAAAGTTATGCTATCTAAAACATGGAACTGGACATGTTACTTTTTAAGAGTTTTTATTTTATGAAAAAATGGATACTGAGTAGTAATGTCTACATGTAATATTCATGTTGTTATGTAATAGCTATGGATTAATTCTCTAAAAATCTAATCCTAAAAAGATCCTCATTTTGAATTATTCATTTCATTCAATATTTTTTAATGTTTTAAGGCCAGGTCCTTATACATTCGTTTCACAAATTATTTCCCAACCATCTATCCAAGATATGATCATTGATGCAAAAAGGTATTATTTAAATATTTTTAATAAATTGATATCAGTAGAGGAAGGGATGTTTAAGGAATTAAACATAAAAATATATTGTTTTGTTTTGTTAGGACCATGACTTTGTGAGTCATCATCACCTGATAAAAAGAATGATATTTTTTATAATGTACATATCTTATCTTTCTCCAGTTGTCCTGGATGTACCAAGATGTACATTGATCTTTAACAGCACACTACTAAGAAATTGGGCAATAGAGACCGCCATTGGCGGTCGCTATAGGCCTCTACAGACCACCCAACGACTTCCATTGGCGGTCACTTTAGCTTCATCGCAGTAGGCCAAGAGCGACCGCCAATGGTGGTCGCTGTAGGTGGCCGAAATTCCAGCCTACAGCAATCGCCTGGCGGTCGCTAAAGGTGGCCTGCCGAGTCACCATTAGCGAATGCCAATGGCGGTCGCTGTAGGTGAACGAAATTCGAGCCTACAGTGACCACAAATGGCAGTCGTTAATGTCGCCCGGCATGCAGCCTATAGCGACCGCCAAATGCGGTCGCTAGTCTGGGAAAATTTTTTTAAAAAAAAATTCCTAGTGAAATAAATATAAATATATATATTAAATAATATATATATATATATTTTAATGAAAATATTTATATATATGATATCAAATAAAATATTTTAAATATATATATATATATAATATGTTTTAAATATTTTAATATATATAATATTAAATATTATATATATATATATATTAAAGAAATATATATATATATATAATATTAAATAAAATATTTTTCTTATTCATCCAATAGGTTTGTTAAGAATATGGTAATAATAAATCAAATTTTATGCTTAAAATTTTTATTTCTCTAAAAAGGTAATTTTACTAGCTCTTAATGGAGAGCCTATTTTAAATGTAAATTCTAGGACATTTATAAATTTTTTGTTTCAATATAAACTTATCATTTGGAAAACATAACATAAAAATGTGGTAGGGTTAATTTGTTGTATTTTTGGTCGATTTTCATTTTTTTAATGAAATGTATGAATTGTGTTTTTTTATTTCACATTGCAAAATCAGAGATAAAACAAGGTAAAAATAATAAAAAATTGAAAACAATTTCCAACATCATAAAAATCACGATCGTTATAAACAATAAATGATAAACATGCTTCAACGATCCGAGCAGGTCCATCCATTTGAATATTCTACTTCAATAAACCTACAATAAGACAAAAAAACAACAAAAAAAACAAACGTAAATTAGAAATAATTATTCAGTTACTATATACATATAATAAAATTAAATCTCAAATCAAATCATGGTTTTATAATAATTTAAAACCCCCAATTTAAGAAATTTTATCATTACATGTCATTTGGAGCACGTTTGCTCCGAATTCGACCGTCTCATACAGTTTTGGTGTTTTATGTCACCAGAAACGCGTTTCCGGTCACCGAAGTCACAGGACACCTCCAATTGACGTTCCGTCTACCCGACCATTTCACAATTTAAATAACGGCTGTTTTTGTACGGTTTCATGGCATTCCAAGGTGGTTCGGGTACTTTTGACCCTCCAACACGCCATTTTAGCGCGCATAGAGCTGCTGATAACGACACAATCGGTTGTATCGCACGCACCACACGTCCGATGGGTGTTTCGTCTCCTCTTACACATCACGAATAATATTCCTAATGTTTTCGTGTTGTTTCAGGTCATTCGGATCACGTTTGCTCCGAATTCGACCATCTCATGCCATTCTGGTGTTTTATGACTCCGGAAACGCATTTCCAGTCACCGAGGTCAAACGACACCTCCGAATGATGTTCTGTCTGCCCGAACATTTCAAAATTCACACAATGGCTATTTTTCTACGCTTTCATGGAATTCCGAGGTCGTTCAGGTGATTTTGACCCCCCAATGCGCCATTTGAGCATGCGCCGAGCTCTTGAAAACGACACAATCGGTCGTACCGAGCGCACCGCACGTCCGATGGGCATGTCGTCTCCTCCTACACGTCAATAATAATATTCGTAATGTTTTCGTGTTGTTCCAGGTCACTCAGAGCATGTTTGCTCCGAATTCGACCATCTCACGCCGTTCTGGTGTTTTATGACACCGGAAACGCATTTTCGGTCACCGCGGTCAAACGACACCTCTGATTGACGTGTCCTCTACTCGACTATTTCACAATTCACACACCGGCTATTTTCATACTATTTCATCGCATTCCAAGGTCATTCGGGTAGTTTTGACCCCCCAACGTGCCATTTTAGCACTCACCGAACTGCTAAAAACGACACAATCGGTCATACCGCACGCACCGCACGTCTGATGGGCGTGTCATCTCCTCATACATGTCACGAATAATATTCCTAATGTTTTCATGTTGTTTCAGGTCACTCGGATCATGTTTGCTCTGAATTCGACCGTCTCAAGCCGTTCTGGTGTTTTATGACTCCAGAAACGCGTTTCCGATCACCGCTGTCAAACAAAACCTCTGATTGACATGTCGTCTACCTGACCATTTCCAAATTCACACAATGGTTATTTTCATACGCTTTCATGGAATTATGAGGTCGTTCGGGTGGTTTTGACCCCCCAACGCGCCATTTTAGCGTGTGTCGAGCTGCTGAAAACGACACAATCGGTCGTACCACACGCACCGCATGTCCGATGGGCGTGCCGTCTCCTCCTACACATCAAGAATAATATTCCTAATTTTTTCGTGTGGTTTTAGGTCATTCGGAGCACGTTTTCTCTGAATTCGACCATCTCACACCGTTCTGGTGTTTTATGACTCTAGAAATGTGTTTCTGGTCATCATGGTCAAACGACACCTCTGATTGACATGTCATCTACCCGAACATTTCCCAATTAACACAACGGCTATTTTCGTACTGTTTCATGGCATTCCAATGTCGTTCGGGTGGTTTTGACCCCACCAACGCACCCTTTTAGCACGCGCCGAGCTGCTGAAAACGACACAATCGGTCGTATCACACGTACCACATGTCATATGGTTGTGTCATCTCCTCCTACATGTCACTAATAATATTCATATTGTTTTCATGTGGTTTCAGGTAATTCAGAGGACATTTTCTCCGAATTTGGCCGTCTCATGTCGTTCTGGTGTTTTATGACTCCGAAAACCTGTTTCCGGTCACCACAATCAAAAGACACCTCCGATTGACGTGTCGTCTGCCTGACCATTTTACAATTCACATAAAGGCTGTTGTCATACGGTTTCATGGAATACTGAGGTTGTTCGGGTGGTTTTGACCCCCCAACGCGCTCTTTTAGCGCGCGCCGAGCTGCTGAAAATGACACAATCGGTTGTACCGCGCACACCGCATGTCCGATGTGTGTGACGTCTCCTCCTACATGTCATGAATAATATTCCTAATGTTTCTATGTGGGTTATGGTCATTCGGAGAACGTTTTCTCCTAATACGACTATCTCACGCCCTTTTGTGGTTTTATAACTCCGGAAATGTGTTTCTGGTCACCGTGGTCAAACGACACCTCCGATTGATGTTCTGTATGCAAAAAAATTTCACAATTCACTCAACAGCTGTTGTCGTAAGGTTTCATGGCATTCTGAGGCCGTTCGACTAGTTTTGACCCCCCAACGTGCCCTTTTAGCGCACGTCGCGCTGCTAAAAACGACACAATTTCTCATACCATGCGCAGCGCACGTCCTATTTGTGTTTCGTTTCCTCATACAAGTCACGAATAATATTGCTAATGTTTTTATGTGGTTTCAGGTCATTCAGAGCACGTTTTCTCTAAATTCGACCGTCTCACACCGTTCTGGTGTTTTGTGACACCAGAAACGTGTTTCCAGTCACTGCGGTCAAAGGACACCTTTGATTGACGTGCCTTCTGCCCGACCATTCCAAAATTCACACAACGGCAGTTTTCGTATGCTTTCATGGCATTCTTAGGTCGTTCGGGTGGTTTTGACCCCCCAACGCGCCATTTTAGCGTGCGCTGAGCTGCTGAAAACGACATAATCAGTCGTACCCCGTGCACCGCACGTCCGATGGGCATGACGTCTCCTCCTACAGATCACGAATAATATTCCTATTGTTTTTCTGTTTTTTCAGGTCATTCGGATCACGTTTAATCCGAATTCGACAGTCTCATGCCGTTCAGGTGTTTTATGACACCGGAAACACGTTTCCGGTCACCACGGTCAAATGAAACCTCTGATTGACATGTCGTATGCCTGAACATTTCACAATTCACATAATGGCTGTTGTCGTATGGTTTCATGGCATTCTGAGGTCGTTCGAGTGGGTTTGACCCCCCAAACGCGCCCTTTTAGCGCGCGCTGAGCTGATAAATACGACACAATCGGTCGTACCGTGTGCACCACACGTCCGATGGGAGTGACGTCTCCTCCTACACATCACGAATAATATTCCTAATGTTTTCAAGTGGTTTCATGTCATCCGGAACACATTTTCTCTAAATTCGATCGTCTCACGCCATTCTGGTGTTTTATGACTCCGGAAACACGTTTTCGGTCACCGTGGTCAAACGACACCTCCGATTGACGTGTCATCTACCCGACTATTTCACAATTCACACAACGGCCGTTGTCACATGCTTTCATGGAATTCCGAGGGCATTCGTGTGGTTTTGACCCCCCAACGCCCCCTTTTAATGTGCGTCGAGCTGCTGAAAACGACACAATCGGTCGTACTGCGTGCAACGCATGTCTGATGGGAGTCTTGTCTCATCCTACACGTCATGAATAATATTCGTAATGTTTTCGTGTGGTTTCAGGTCATTCGGATCATGTTTTCTCCGAATTCGACCATCTCACGCCGTTCTAGTGTTTTATGACCCCGAAAACGCGTTTCCGGTCACCGCGGTCAAATGACACTTCCAATTGACGTTCTGTCTGCCCGACCATTTCACAATTCACACAATGGCAGTTCTTGTACGCTTTCATGGCATTCCGAGGTCGTTCATGTGGTTTTGACCCCCCAACGCGCCCTTTTAGCGCGCACCGAGCTGCTGAAAACGACACAATCGGTTGTACCGTGCGCACCGCACGTCCGATGGGCATGTCGTCTCATCCTACACGTCACTAATAATTTCCCTAATGTTTTCGTGTTGTTTCAGGTCATTTGGATCACGTTTTCTCCGAATTCGACCGTCCCACACCGTTCTGGTGTTTTATGACACCGGAAACACATTTCTAGTTACCGCAGTCAAATGACACCTCCGATGGACGTGTCATCTGCCCGACCATTTCACAATTCACAGAACGACCATTTTCGTATGATTTCATGGAATTCTGAGGTTGTTCGGGTGGTTTTGACCCCCAAATGCGCCCTTTTAGCGCGCGTCGAGCTGCTGAAAAGGACACAATCGGTCGTACCATGTGAACTGCACGTCTGATTGGCATTCCGTCTCCTCCTACATTTTACAAATAATATTTCTAATGTTTTCGTGTTCTTTCAAGTCATTCGGATCACGTTTGCTCCGAATTCGACCGTCTCACACCGTTCTGGTGTTTTTTGACACCGGAAACGTGTTTCCTGTCACCGCGGTCAAAAGACACCTCTAATTGACATGTTGTCTGCCCGACCATTTCGCAATTCACACAACGGCGGTTTTCATACGATTTCATGGAATTCCGAGGTCGTTCGGGTGGTTTTGACCCCCCAACACGCCATTTTAGCGTGCACCGAGCTGCTGAAAATGACAAAATCAGTCGTACCGTGCACACCGCACATCTAATAGGAATTCTGTATCCTCCTACACGTCAATAATAATATTCCTAATGTTTTCGTGTGGTTTCAGGTCATTCGGAGCATGTTTTCTCTGAATTCTACCGTCTCACATCGTTGTGGTGTTTTCTGACACATGAAACGTGTTTGCGGTCACCGCGGTCAAACGACACCTCCGATTGACGTGCCGTCTTCCCGACCATTTCAAAATTCACAGAAAGGCCGTTTTCATATGCTTTCATAGCATTCTGAAGTCATTCGGGTTGTTTTGACCCCCCAACACGCCATTTTAGCGCTCGTTGAGCTGCTGAAAACGACACAATCGGTCGTATCACACGCACCACACGTTGGATGGGCGTGTCGTCTCCTCCTACACGTCACGAATAATATTTCTAATGTTTTCGTGTGGTTTTAGGTCATTCGGAGCACGTTTTCTTTGAATTAGACCGTCTCACGCCGTTTTGGTATTTTGTGACACCCGAAACCCGTTTCCGGTCACTTCGGTCAAACGACACCTCCAATTATGAGGTCGTTCGGGTGGTTTTGACCCCCCAACGCACCCTTTTAGCACGCGTCGAGCTGCTGAAAACGACACAATCGGTCATACTGCGCGCACCGCACGTCTGATGGGCGTGTCGTCTCCTCCTACACGTCACGAATAATATTCCTAATCTTTTCATGTGGTTTCAGGTCGTTCGGAGCACGTTTTCTCTGAATTCGACCGTCTCATTCCGTTCTGCTATTTTATGACTTCGGAAACCCATTTCTAGTCACCGCGGTCAAACGACACCTCCGACTGACGTGTCCTCTATCTGGGGTGTGGGGAGGGGCTGTCCGGGGTGCAGGGAGGGCTGTTTGGGTGTGGGGGGCCTGTTCGAGGTGCGAGGAGGGATGTCCGGCGTGCAGGGTGGGCTTTCCAGGGTGTGGGGGGCTGTCTGTGGTGTGTGTGTGGGGGGGGGGGGGGCTATCCAAGGTGCGGGGCCTGTCTGGGGTGCGGGGAGGGCTGTCCAGGGTGCGGGGAGGGGCTGTCAGGGGTGAGGGGAGGGGTGTCCGAGGTGCGGGGGGTGGGGGTGGGGGGGGGGGGGTTCCGGAGTGCAGGGAGGGCTGTCCGGCGTGCGAGGAGGGATGTCCGAGGTGCGGGGGGGGGCTGTCCGGAGTGCGGGGAGGGCTGTCCAGAGTGCGGTGAGGGCTATCCGGGGTGCGGGGAGGGTTGTCCGGGGTGCGGGTAGGGCTGTCCGAGGTGTAGGGAGGGCTGTCCGGGGGGCGGGGGGGCTTGTCCGGGGTGCGGGAAGGGGTGTCCAGATTGCGGGGAGGGTTTTCCAGGGTGCGGGGGGCAGTCCAGGGTGCGGGGGGGGGGGGGGGCTGTCTGGGGTGCTGGGTGCCTGTCTGGGGTGCGGGGTGGCTGTCCGGGTGCAGGGAGGGTTGTCCGGGGGGTGGGGGGTCCGGGGTGCGGGGAGGGATGTACGATGTGCGGGGAGGGCTGTCCGAGGTGCAGGGAGGGCTGTTCGGGGTGGGCTGGGGACTACAAATAGTGAACTCATCTCATTCATCAAAAACAAGTTTAATGATTTATATTAGGAATCATATGTTTTTTCAAAAATATTACAGAACATGCAATTGAAAACAATGAAGAATTAAATGAACAAAAAATATCCAAATCATTAACCAGTTTCACGGTTACTTCTCAATTCAAGCACAAAAACATTGCATCAGGAAAAAACACACATGATACTCCCAAATCACAAAAAATCTCACAAGAAACCGAACATAAATATCAATAACAACCCCACCATTAAAAACAGTAACACACCTCATGAATATGATGTGTCATGCATGTTCATGACTACTACCTCTATCAGGTGGGTCAGGGGCCTACAAACAAACATTATGAATATTTTCAAAACAAAAAAAATATAAATTAAATAAATAAATACATTATAAACCTGTGTCATCTGATCCCCTGCAGCATCACTTGGACGCACATATTGCCGTAGTGCTCTAACCTCAGCGATCAATTGCGCATTAACCTCCTCAGAAGCGAGCAGCCATGCCTCGAAATCTGACAACTGATGTGTCATCTGAGCAATAGCAGGACCGAAAACCGCAACGCGTGAAACTACAGAATGATGAATCCCTGTTCTATAGGTCAAATTATATCCATGCCCGTCCCGACCAATAATGCGATGAATGATCTCATCCCTTCACATGGGATGTTGTCGCTTGTCCTCTGGCAGATGTTCTAACTCTGCTTCAAATTGAGCCTGTGAAATATTTCAATATATATACATATATTAATATACGGATTTTATGTAAGTATTAGTAATGAGTACAAGCACTTACTATCAATTCTACATCCTCTGGATCATTGCGATCACGAGTCCTCATCCACACCGACATTTTATCAGTCGGTGCACCTTACTCCCAAAATTGTATATGAATAGAATATAAAAAAAACGTATTAATTAAAAAAATCAAATTAATAATAAATAATTCATGTCAGATCTGAGACACATGATGAGTCCCGAGCCTGTGAGGTGGTCCCTGCAATGCTCGATTCTCAGAATGGCGTATTGACACCTCCTACATTCAATTCATTCAAACTTCAAACAAATCACACATTCTTGAAAATATATATACCAAAATAAATATACAAACTACAAAACCCTCAGTAGACCAATATGAAACTAAATCATGCCACTGAGCCAGGAGGACACCTCCCGAGACATTTTTCAGAATGTCTGGGGCACCCACATTTCGTACCCAGTGGTCCCTCTTGACTTTGACTTTATAGTCTTTCCACATCATACGGAATTTGCTCATTCACACTGTCTGAAACTCATTGGGACATACTTTAAAATTTTTCTATTAAGGAAAAATATCACATATGTTATTATTGTTTATAGATAGGGAAGAATGAAAATGGTCTTCTTACCTGAACCTCCCCCAAAAGATGATATAATGTGTCATGAGGGATAGAATCTCGGTCAGGCGTGGTCAATGGAAATCGATGTGGGTCACGTATGATATGACCCAGCTAATGAATAAATGCAGGGGAATTCCATCCCACAGGATGAAATACCTCATCAAATGAAACATCAAAAGTCGTGTTAGAATTCCATGATAATATGCCATGACCAGGGCCTCTCCTGCGAGAGGAAGAAGTAGTCGAGCCTGATCCTATTGAAAACAATTACATATATAAATTGATATATGTTATAAATATATATATATATATGTGTGTGTGTGTGTGTGTTTATCAATTACATAAAAATAGAGACAATGACATTAAAAAAACCTCGACACTGAGACGTACATGCCTCAGATGGATGATGTGGATCTTCTGCCTCTTCCCCTGACATGCCTGCAGTCATGGAAAACATTAGTAAGGGGACTATCCAAAGTGTCCAAATGATAAATTGTATTGTTTTAAAAAAATCAAACTTGTACAGTTGATAATCAAACAAAAAGGTATTGAATAATTAGTTTTGAATGAATTTTAAAAAATCACAAAGTTAACAAAACAGATATACAAATTATGTACAAATCCAATCAATACATAGCCAAATTTCAAAATGAATTAATAAAAATTCAAGCATCACATGAACCAAATGATGAATACCTCAATGGGAAGATACACCGACAATAACATCAATATTACATGTGTTAAATCACCCTAAATATTTATAACTGAATAAACATCCAAAAGTGAGGATTAAAACATACAAGGATATATAAAATGGTTAGATAATTTATGATATCCTAGGCTGAATAGCGGGAAAACAATTATAACATTCATTAAGCATGAAAATCGACTGTTTCTCCTTCAACATCCGATATGACCAAATAAATATCTTCTTCACGTTGAACTACGGTATGTTGATCATGCTGTTGGGAAACAAAAGGAACAGTCTCGGGTTCATCTTATTCAAATAAAAACACTCCTCTCCAAGACATTTTGACAACAACTTGCGAACTTGGATTTGAAGGAAAAGTAACGAAGAATACTTGTTCAGCTTGTGATGTCCAAATGAAAGGTTCATTATCAACTCATTCATTTCTGTATAACATATAGTTAAAATTCAACAATGAAAACTGATATTGATCGAATTTACATCCACGCACTAGATCAACCCAATTACACTTTAACAATATGTACTTCAACCCATGTGTGTATACAACTTCAATGATGTCTATCAATTGACCATATTAATATCCAGAATCGACAAATGGACAACTGATGCCACTTTTTTTGTTGCTCGTTTGTCTTCAACATCTTTAATGCGAAATCGAAAACCATTAGCATCTATAGATTTATAATGATGAGCCGTTATAGATGGACCCTAATCCAGTTGGATAAATTCTTCAGTTATCATGGGGTCGACTAACTCCCTTAGCTTATGAACCTACATAATTCATAGAATTCAATAATGATATATGCAGAAAGAAATTAGTATAATACATCCCTCATAATGAAAATAAATTTATACGTACATAATCCTTGAACCAATCATGAAATGATGCATAATGAGACTGTTGAATTTGCAACTCGGTCGCACGATACATATCTTCTTTTATCTCATTAATGTGTTTCCTGCAAATGATAATGCGATGTTTAAATGATCAACTTATTCATACAAAACGTGTAAAATTTAAAAAACAAACGTGATAAGATACTTACTGCATTAATGGTGCAACTGATGGAGTTTTGAACAAGATATATCGATGCACTTGTATCCACTCAATGTTGTCCATATCATATGTGGTTCCTTATCCAACTAGAGCATCACGAATCCGAGAGGGCTTATCTAATTTTGTTTTTACATCCATAAGATATTCTTCACAAAAAGTAGTACACTCATCCATCAAATAACCATTGGATATTGATGCCTCCGGACAAGATCTGTTGCGTACAAATCGTTTCAATGTACTCAAATACTGCTCAATAGGATACATCCACCTGAATTGCACTGGACCAACAGCCATTACTTCATCAATTAGGTGCACTTTCAAGTAGACCATAACATCAAAAAATGAGGGGGGAAATAGTTTCTCAAAGTGACAATGCGTAAGTACAATTCGGTCCAGTAAACTTTTTAAATAACTCATTCGTTGATTTCATAAAAAAAAGATGTCTAAAATAATTAATCATCTCAATCAATGGAAGAAAAAAATTGGGGGATAAACAATCACAAATTGTGATTGGAATCAACTACTGAAGTAGTATGTGATTGTCATGAATTTTTAACCCTTGCAATTTCTTGCTCGTTAGATTCACACACTTTGAAATATTCTAAGAGTAACCATCAGGCACCTTGAGCATCTTCAAAATGGAAAGAAATGTATATTTCTTTTTTGTAGTCATCGTATACTGTGCATCAGTAATATATGCCTTGTTTCCCTCAGCTAATTGTAAATTCAACTGTTTCCTTAAACCCATTTCTTCCAAATCACGGCGTGCATTAACACAGCCCTTTGATTTTCCACTGACACCTAAAATGGTCAACAATATGTTATCACAAACATTTTTTTCAATGTGCATGACATCCAAATTATGCCTTAGCATGTTAGTTTTCCAATACGGAAGACTATAAAAAATACTTTTCATTTTCCAATTGTGACTGCGCTGCCTACCCGCAGCTCGAATATTACGTATTGGAGGAGCCACCAAATCCTGAATTTTATATACCCTGTGGATGGTTTCTTCCTCAATCTGCGATAAAATTTCGACTCCTGTCATGATCTTTGGTGCTGGGTTGAACTCTCTAGAACCATTAAATTCCACTCTATCCTTTCTGAACCTGTGGTAATGGGGGAGAAAATTTCTGTGACCCATGTATGGCCATTTTTTGGAATGCTTAATCCATACAGATTTTTTACTTTCATTGCAACAAGGGAAATCAAATTCCCCTTTCGTACTCTAGCCTGATAAATTTGCATAAGCTGGGAAGTCATTGAATGTCCATAATAAAGCATCCTACATTTTGAACATTTCATTTGTTTCATAGTCATATGTCATCACACCATCAAGCCAAAATTCATTCAACTCATCAATCAATGGCTGATGGTAAACATCAATCTCATCTCCTGGAAATTTAAGTCCATCAATATGAGTGGAATGTAATATAAATTGTTGCTTCATACAAAGCCACAGAGGAAGATTATACATTATTAGCACCGCAGGCCATGTGCTATGAGTTGCACCAACCATAGACTTTAATGGATTGAATCCATATGCTGCCAATCCGAATCAGACATTATGAACATCTTTGGCAAAGTCGGGATGTCTCTTATCAAAATCCTACCATGCATGAGAGTCTGCTGGGTGGCTTAACATATCACTTTCATGATCTCTTTCTGCATGCCATCTCATTAAATTAGAAACTTTAGATTACATAAACAATCTTTTCAACCTCGGTTTAACGGGAAAGTAACACATTTTCTTTACGGCAATCGGTTTCCCCTGTATCACAATCTGACTTTGATGAGTCTGATTTCCCCTGTTCTCTTTCCACCTGGAAACACCAAAAACGGTACAAATATCAAACTGGGCAGTTTCCTTTCTAAACAACAAACAGTTGTTTGCACATGCATCCATGGTCTCATATGTAAAACCTAAGTTCTCTATCAGCTTACCAGCATGGTAATACGACTCGGGAATCTTAGCATCGACAGGAAGAACCTTTTTCAATAACACCAACAACATGTCGAATGATGTGTCTAACCAATGATTCAAAGTGTTCAAATTCAACAACTCCACGATAAATGAAAATTTATTGTAACGAGTACATCTAGGATATAATTCTATTTTTTCATCATCAATTGCTTCATAAAACCTTCTCGAATCATGATCTGTACCAGAGCGAAGATTTATCTCACCGGTCTCAAGATTTTGGATGTCAATGCCTTCAGGATCCAAACCACGTACCATTTCAGTAAGCATTTCATGCATTGGATCATTCATCCTTGCATTAACAACCATCTGAACTGCATCTGTATTTTGACAATGAACATATTCTTCTCCATGAAGAGTCCAACTCTTATAATTTTTCACAAATCCATTTAATAATAGGTGATTCCTCACAGTACCTCATGTGAATTGATATCTGTTAGCACATTTTCTACAGAGACAACTAATATAGTCACTTTTAAATCCTCTGGTGAAGTCAATAAACTGCATAATGCCATTGAAATATTCTCTAGACGTTCGATTTGGAAGATAAATCCAACTCTTATCAATAATAAGATCCCTATAACAAACATTTACACAAGACTTATTAAATTTACATTTTTACTATCAAATATATTTAGAATAAATACTAATTAATTGTTTGTGAACCATTTATAAAATAATAATGTAAGTGAAAGACCATGTCATACCTGATTGCGCTACTAACTGGGAAGGGAGGGGAGCCGAAGGTGGTGCTGCAAGGGAGAGGAGAGGCAGCGGAGGGGAGACGGAGCTGGAGCCAGTGTGGCGAGGGAGGGGATGGGCGGCGGCGGCCACGGGGAGCTGGAGGAGAGGAGGCAGTGAGGTGGCGACGGTGCAACGAGGGTGGGACGACGAGGGAGGGTACCGAGGACTAGGGGAGCCGGAGTGGGCGGGCGGCAGCGGCGAGGGGAAGAGTAGCGGTCGTGCGGGGAGGGAAGAGACTGGGCAATGACAGTGCAGCAAGGGAGAGGACGGTGAAGGAGGGGATGGGTGGAGGTGGTGTAGAGAGAGAGGGGACAAAGACACAGGGGACGTGGGTTGGTGGGGTGCGGGGGGGGGAGGGGGTGTTCTGGGTGCGGGTGGGGAGGGCCAAGGGGGCGGAGGCCGGAGGGCGGAGGCCGGAGGGCAGAGGGGTCGGAGGCCGGAGGGGTTGGAGGCTGGAGGCGGGAGGCCAATGGCCAGAGGGAGGTCGGATAGCAGTCGGAGGGCAGCCAGAGGGCTGCCGGAGGCAGGTGGCGGGAGGCCCGAGGGTAGAGGGAGGTCGATGTGCGGCCGCAGGGCGGAAGGTGGCCGGAGCCGGAGGGTAGAGGCGGAGGAAACCCGGAGGAGATGGAGGTCACAACGGAGGGGGGACGGCGGGGGGCAGAGGCCAAAAGGGTGACGGGGGATGGCGGCGAGGGAGGGTGCGCGGCGGTGGGGCAGGGCGCACGGCGACCGGGGTGTGCGGCGATGGAGGGAGTGCGGCGACGGGGAGGGCGCGTGGTGAGGCTTGGTGAAGGAGGGTTTGGGGGCGGCGCTGAGGCCCCATTTTTTTGGGGAAACCTAGCGACCGCTAGTGGCGGTCCATATAGGTAAAGGGGCTCAAAAGCCCAGATTTCTAGTCGTGTCAATTCTACATAGAAAATATAAAGAAATAGATTTCTTATTATACCTCAAAGTGATTGGTCTGTTAGTAATTAAAGGAAAAGTGATAAAATTACAATTATTTGATAAACCATTACCTATACCAACATAGAAATGAGAGAAAATCAATGTATATTTTTTCAGGAGTCTCTTGGAGACATCCAATGGAATCAATGTTATTTGGGTTTTAATGGATTGAAACCCCAAAACTACCCTCTTCATCACTATTATGGATGATTTCTAAATTGAAAAACCTTAAACGATATACATAATAGATTAAATGAGGATATATAGGGAACTACTCTTGATCATTTATAATCGTTATCCATGTTTCCACAGTATATTTTGGAAAAGAATTAAACATGATCTGACCCCTAAATTGAATGTTTGTATGGCCTATCACCCCCGACCTAATGACCAAACTAAAAATATCATTCAAAAATTTGAGGATATTGTGATATCATACACAATTGAATTTATTTAATGGCGAGATCAAAAAATTCCATTATTTTAGTTCTCAGAAGACAATATCTTTAATTCTAGTATTTAAATGGTCTCATTTGTAGTTATGTATGGGATGTGATATAAAATTCAACATATTGGGATACAGTTAGTGAATTAATGTTCCAAGGATCTAAACATATAAATGAAAAAACAAATAAGGTTGAACACATCCACTAACACATTATAATTACTCATAAATGAAGAAATATCTATTATATGAATTATTAATGGGACTTTTATATTGATGTTAGAGTCAAATTTTTACATCAAATATAACCATGAAAGAGATTCATTCAATATAGAAAGTAGGTAAATCTTATACTTACATATAGTGGACCTTTTAGAGTCATTAATCACATTAGATTTGTGGCCTATATGATATCACATCCACCTATCATGTCTCAATTTCATAATGTGTTTCATCTATCTCTCGTAAATAAGTACATACTAGATTCCTCACATGTACAAAATATAGAGGTTCTACCACTAGAGCTTGACCAATACTATGACCAGCCTCAAATGAAGATCTTAGAATATTGATAAAAATTTGTATAAATCAATATAAATTTAACACCCTAATATTTTATGAACTATTTTTTGTTAAATAAATTAAATTTTTTGATAGCATGTATTGCATGCAACATCAGGTTTTAAAGAACCATAATAATCAATTAATATTTTGATTTAATATGTGATCATTAAAAACTAGATGTTAAAAATTGAAGTATGAATAGTAATAACAAACTTTTTGAAATTAAATATATTGTTTTTATATGATGATAATATTTTTGAAAATAAGTACTTAATTTTCGGTAGTCCTTTTAAACTTAAGAAATAAATTTCTTTTAAAAATTTCAATTTCATTTTTTTGTAAACAAATAATAAAAGTATTTTTTACACTTTTGGAAAATTTATTTTAAAAAATAAACTCCATATTTTAAATCTAAATGTCAAAATTATCTATGAGTGAATATTTGAAAAAAAATTCAAACATTTATTTTTTTGATCAATTGTAAATAACATTGTTTTTATTTAAAACATTTATAAGATCCATTTAATGTCATGATGGATTTAAAACTAAAATTACAAAAATTAAATACTTATTAACATAATTTTCGTATTTAGAATTAATTTTCTATTGAATGTTTATGTTAAATAATTCTAAATATAAGAAATATTTTTCGTTGGAAAACTAAATTTTCATCACATCTATAGGTTTAGTTTTTAATTAAATTCATAAAATTATATTAATTACATTTGGTCAAATCTTTCCATATTTATAATAAGTATAATTTATATTATATAATATGATGAACTAATTTTTTTATAATGAATGGAAAACAAAATAAAATTTCATGACCACAATTAGGGTTAAAACCGATTTATCGGGGGTTAACCTAAACTATAAGGGTAAAAAAAATGTAAAAAATTATCCAGTTACAATTTTATTTCCATATAGAGTTTCTATAACATGTAGTATTTTATAATTTCCAAAAATAATTCTTTATTAGTTGTGTAAAATCTAACACCCCAGATAAATATGGAATAAGACACTTTTCATATTTATTAATATTTGTGAATTAAATATTAATTTTACATTAAAGGGGATGCTATGTTCGATAGCGTACCTGATACACAACAACATATTTCCTTGAAATCTTATGTTGCACACTAATAATATAATATTATTATTTTAAATGGTAGTTAACTCCTAGCCGTTGTTTTGGCAGGAATGAACAAAAATAACTAAAATAGGAGTATACATATTTTTTAAATGTATTTAAATTTATCCAATAAAAGTTAGAGGCTTAGACTGTGAATGAATCTAATTTTAAGCATAATTTACATTAAAAGGTCGATTTAATGCCTTTTAAGGGATAACCCTATTTTAATATAGTTTTGGTCACTTTAATATGTTCTATATGGCTAAATAAAATCCTTTTTTAGAATGGGGACATCCAAATTTACTTTGGTTATTTCTTTGGTATTTTTCTAATCATGTTCATTTTTTAATGAATAGTGAAAAATATTGTATTTTAATTCAAAACTGCCTTTTAATCTAATTTATTTATATTGTTATATTATATTTTTAGTTTTCTTTAAAGTAAAATTAAAATATAATTTTACCATCTAATCCAATGTTGGTCATTGGAATTAATTTCACATTGAAATTAGACATAAACAAGTATCAATCTTTTGATAGTTATTGTTTCATAAAAACACGCTATTTGTTTTAACAATGGGAATTAATTTTAAAATTAATTAATTCCACTTATATGTTTGGAATTTGGAAAATTAGTCATCAATTTTGAATTCGGAATATCATATATGTCTTAGGTTGAATTTTTGGTATTTTTCTGAAAAACATCAATTTTTTTTGAATAGTGAAACCACTTAGTGGTAGTTAAAAAACTGACTTTTTCATTTAAATGAAATTTTACCACTTCTGTGAATTGAATTTCAAAAATATGACATACATGGTTGTAATCAAGATGTAAAATGTGGTTCAATAAGATGAAAATAATTTTTGTTTAATAGTAACTTTTGACTTTTATTTACCGCGGTTAAAGTTAAATAGGGTAATTCATGGTTAAAAGAATATTATAATAATTTAAAATTACCTTAACACTTGTCCAAACCTTATTTTTTGAGTCATTAACGACCATGGGCATCTTTGGGTCTATTTGGGGACCCCATTGAGCCACTTGGGAGTGAATATGACAATTTAGATTAATTAATTTAATGTGAAGTCAAAATTGACTTAAACAAAAATCTTTTAGTACATAATTTTTATATAGTGTTTTATAAGTCCTATTTTCGACTAAAAATATTCTTTGGAATGATAAAAAGATTTCCTACATCATGGTAGTTTTTTTATAATTTTTATACGTCAAATAAAATAAATTATTTATGACACAATAGTGATGCACTATTTACCTCCTTAATAAATGATTTAAATAAATAAGATTATAATGATTGAATTATTATCCAAAACATGTCAAATTATGATTGGATGATTTTATTTCAAATATTAATCATCTTATCTTAGACCTTAATTATTTTAGGACCACTAGTAACTGAATATCATTATATTATAAAATAACATTTTCACACTTTCCTAAAGAACCCCTCCTCTCCCTTATAAAAGAGACCAATTATAACCAATTCCTCACACCTCTCAAGCCATTTGGCTCGTCCAAACTCGGACCAGTTACACTCCCTAAATACTTGGGCTCCTCCTAGAATCCTTACCATAGGCAGAAGGAACATCAAGAAGTCTTTTGGTTCAAACCAAAGGGAGCTACTCAAATTAAAGGTAATGAATTATCATAAATTGTTTTCTTTTATTTTACTTCTCCAACCCCTAAACTCTTTTTATTTCATATATTTTGTAACAACCCTAATATCCTCAATATACTAGGACTTTTTTATGAGATTTATTCGAGATACACTTAGACACACCTCCATCTAATGGATGAAGAACATAATGCTTCGGTGGATGGAAAACTAACACCTCACGAAATGATGATTGTTCAATTACATTTTACCACCTCTCATGGTGGCCATTATGATAGAACTGTATTTATGTATGACATATATTATGTTTATCTTTTCATTATACTTATGTAATTCTCAATTATATCAAGCCTTTATGGTTTCCATAGTGGGTAAATACGATAATCTCATTAGAGGAAGTGCGGACTACCGCCCCCTCAAAGTGATGTGATTCGTTAATGCCTTATGTGGGATGTATAAAGGATGGAGTTAATGATATTATATATGATAATATACATTAATTATAATAGACCTATGCATAATTATGTTTTAATTCAATTAAAATAAGATATAGAAATGGAATTAGCCTTTATGTGTACGTACGTCTTACCGTCTCCATGAATGGTGCATTTCATTTCATACCTCTAAATGTTATGTAATATTATAATTACATGTATATACTGGATATATATGATATATATGATATCTATGTCATTAATATGTTTCTGGATATAATGGAATATTGACCACATGGACAACTTGTAAATATAAGGTGTTCAATTTTGACTCAAGTACCAAATATCAACAAAATGAACATTATTAACTTAAATGATTACATAATAATTATAACATTGTAATAAGTGATATAAAAAGGAATAATAAACTTGATAAAGGTTATTAAGAAAGTGGAAATTATCTTTAGTTTGTTATTCCAGAGATTAATGAATGATCGAGTCAAGTCAGACACGAGGTAAGGGATTTTCTAATCTCACTTTTAATTCCGTGAGATTTCCATTGTTCAACACTTATTTATTGCAAGTTTTGTATTATGTATTTCCTTTTGATATATATTATCATGATTATCATTATATTCATGGTATTATGTGATTATTTTTGTGGTTATTAACTTTGGGTCATACGAATCGATTGATTACAACATGGTAAGGGGTTTTCATCTCACTTTTTATCCCAGTGAGATTCATGATATATTATCCACTACTTCTTTGTGTGTGGTGTATGTACTGCCCATGATTGTATTCTTTGTTTAAGAAACTGTAAATTATGGGTATTTTCATCTTCATTGTATGATCCTTCTTTCATGTGGCATATGTTTTTGTATGTTACCAAATCGGTAAAGGAACCTTTCACCCTCATCTTTTTAAAAGACTTCTCTTTGTTATGTCTTTTAATTTAAATCTTATTATGTTGGGATATGTTCATCTGTATCCTTATTGATGTAAAATTTATTCCCAAGTGATTAGATACCATTTTTTTCTCATTAAATCATTTTTTTAATTTTAATGTGATGCCGTTAGGCTGTCGAATTTTTACAAGGGAGCTTCTTAACCCAATTTCGATTCCATTGGGTTCAACATGTAGTTATTGAATATGTCATCCTATGAATATGTGTGAATGTACTAAGATTTGTTTACACATAATATCCACTTATATTGGGTGTATTTATATTTTTCAAACATAATTATGAGATTGATTTATCCATAATTTAATGATATTATCTTTATAAGGGATTTCATCGAAATTTACATTTCCATTGAGACTTCATTGTTGTTATGCACCAATTCAGTCTTATATGGTGTATATACTATACTTTGGAATATTTTATCATGAATCAAATTATTCTCATGATATTATAATTTTCTGATTAAATGTTATTTTGCAATTATTTGTATTGAAGTGTCTCTCATTTTGCGAAAAACTCTTTAACAAAAATATCATTTTTAAATATTTTAAAGATTTATTATTCTAAATATTTATATTTAATGTCCATGTTTTAAAAAAAGTTTTGAGTTTTTATTTATATGGATATTAATGTTTTAAAATTATAATTCCATTATAAACTTCAAATTGTTATGGGACACTATGATTCAAAAATCGTTTTTAAATGGTTATTGAAAATGGATTGATTATTTCAATATCTTGAAATTACTTATTGTGATTGTAAATGAAATGTTAATAGGGAAATGTTTATTTTTGAACTATTTTATGTTCTATGATTATATAATTGTACTTGGACATTTGACGGGTGGTTATGTGATTAAACATATGACAGGTGGTGCCGTGAATACCAGGATGGGTGGTTACGTTATAACCTTCAATGCATTGGGTATGGATGTCGGCTGTATGGCTATTCCATTTGGTGATATGTGTGGAAGTGGACCGTATGGTTATTCCATTTAAGTATGTTTATGTCCCATGTTACCTTTATATGTTATGTGTTCTTTATATGTGTTTTATGGTAATTTTTGGTTACAAAAGGGTATGTAATGATCTTTTATTCAGTGAAGAGTATTTACTAATTCATATTGGTGAAAAGTTTTACATATGATAATTTATTCATGGTTTACCTGTTTTTTTTTAAAAACTAACAGTTTTCCTTCTTTGTGTATCCCTTACTAATCTTTTTATGCTCATCCCAAGTTTTTTTGAAATGTTTTTCAAAGGAAATAATGTGGAATAGGGTCATGGATGAGATCAAGGAAAACTCATGCTGTCTAAAATAAGGAGCTGCACATGTTTCTTTTTAAGAGTTTTTATTTTATGAAAAAAAATGGATACTGAGTAGTAGTGTCTACTTGTAATATTCAAGTTGTTATTTAATAGTTTTGGCATAATTTTCTAAAACTCTAAAACTGAAAAGATCCTCAATGTGAATTATTCATTTAATTCCATATTATGTATTGTTTAAGGTCGGGTCCTTATAGTTGGTATTAGAGGGAGGTTTAGACAACTTTAGGGATTAGGAATTTTCATTAGACGTATGGTTATTCCCTATCTATTATTTCAGTTAAATCCTTGTTTTATAACATTCTAAAATCAAGAAAAGTTAGTTACAAATGGAAAGAGGAGGATCTCAAACTACATTTCTATCTCTTCTTGATGACATGCTTGCAATAATTTTTGCAAAGTCATGTTCGGATGATTATGAAACTTTTTCTTGCATACAAATCACTTGCAAGCAGTTGTTTGAGATATCAAACACCTCAAATATACCTCGTTATCATCATGGGTCATGGGTTGTATTTAGAAAAATCATATTTTCCCCATATTCCCATATTTTCGAGAAAGGTAAATATTATCAAGGCATTTTCAAATATTTTACCTTATCACAAGATTTTGAATCATATTATGATTTTAAAAAAGGTGCTGAAGAAGGAGACCCCTGCGCAACGTATTTATATATTTTTTTAAAATATAGTCTCTTAGAACATACTTATGGTATTTTAAAAGGACCGTTAATTGAATGTTTCAACTCAAATTTGGTTCTACTATTTTATAGAAATCGTTTTTTATCAGTTGTTTTGAAATTATATGTCATACATGATTATTTTCCAAAACTGTTTCTTTATGAACACCCTTATGACCCATGTTGTACAAGGTGAATTTGGATGGAGGAAGAAAACGATTTTGAAGGATATCTAAATAATTGTTGCAATGCATGGACCTTATACCTATGTGAACAAGATGATGATGAAACCAAATGGACACCATGATCAAGGTATGTTGTTCTTCATTTTGGGTATGTTTTTATTTTATCATATGGTGATGAAATAAGGCTTCAAGAATTAAGATGTTGAGATCATAATGAATTTGGATGAAGATGAGAGGTATGACGAAACCTTTGAGGTTAAAACATGTTAGGGTTATTTTTGAGTTTTATAAAAAGGATAACTAGTAGGATGGGTGACAACCCATCGCATCCGACAAGGCTGTAGGAATCGAACCCGCAACCAAAGTGCGACTGGTATTAATTTACTACCACTAGACTACTTGAAGTACCTAGTTATTATGACTTATTATTTTTAGTTAGATGATCTTATGAATAAAGAATAAGTTTATTTTTGGAAATTATATTTTATCAAATGGATATACTTAGTAATGAAAATTGATTTAGTGATTAAGTGATAAAAGGTTTTTTTGGAAGACATTCTCTCTTTTGAAAAAACATTATATGCCTATGGAAGATAGAATACTATGGGATTTCAATTGTGGAATAATGGTTGAAGTTTTAGTTTGGAAGAATATATGTTTTTATTATGGACACCTGATGGTTTGATTTATTTATGAAAATGATTAACCTATTATAGGGAATAAGTGATTAGGTTAATTACTTTTCAATATGAGAGTTTATGAGAAACTGGTGTTTCTTGGAGATAAATGTTGAGATGTTTCTTGTAAGTATAGGTAATCAAATACTTATGAGATTTGGGTTACAATCAATTTTTGGATTACATTTGAAGAATTTTAGGGACAATTGTTTATTGAATGATCTTTGTTGATCTTTGGGTTTTGTTAAGACAAATTTTGGAGATTAAGAGTAGCTTCTCTTTATGTAATGTTTATCCTTTTAGGGTATTATCTAATCATGTACTAAATGTTTTGGTTTTATTTAATATCTAAGACAAGGGAAATATATAGTTTAACTATTATTTGATTCTCCCAATGTTGATATAACACTTTTAATGTAAACATGTTATCCTGAATACTCATCGTATGGAGGAAATATGAGTTTGTGTAAGAAATCTAGTGAAGGATAAAAGTCTACATGAAAAGTAATTGTGTTTCTTTTGTTTTTAGATATGCTCAAAAATAAATTCCCCAATGAAAAGTCACTTAAAACAAAAACCATTTCTGTTAACTTTTCCACTGGAAAATCAAAGACTGTTTAACCCATCACATGTTTGTGATTTTCTGGTGGTTAACTTTCTCAAAAACAAGTTTTCTATCCCTCTCCATCAGAATTTGATGGTTTTTTTATCCTCCATATCCATATTTTCATCGAATCCTAGTATATGTTGTCTCCGGTAACCTTTGTAATTATCTTCCATTATTTTACTTTGATAGTTTTATTGACTCTTTTGTCGATGTGGGGATTTTAATGAAGTTTCCTTGCCTAGTTTTAAAATTGCGGGGACATAATTCCCAAAAGGGGGGAAGGATTTAACATCCATGATAAATAAGGAATAAGAAAATTTTCATATTTATTAATATTTTTTAATTAAATATTAATTTTACATTATAGGGGATGCAATGATCGAGAACCTACCTGATACACAACAACATGTTTCTTTGAAATCTTACGTTGCACACTAATAATATAATAATATTATTTTAAATGCTAGTTAATTCCTATCCATTTTATTGGAGTGAATGAACAAAAATAACAAAAATATGATTATACATGTTTTTTAAATGTATTTGCATTTATCCAATAAATGTTAGAGGCTTAAAATGTGAATGAATCTAATTTTAAGATTAATTTACATTAAAAGGTCGATTTACCGCCTTTTAAGGGAGAAACCTATTTAAATATAGTTTTGGTCCGTTTAATATATTCTATATGGCCAAATAAAATCTTTATTTAGAATGGGTACATCAAAATTTAATTTGGGTAATTTTTTGGTATTTTTCTGATAAAGTCCATTTTTAATGAATAGTGAAAAATATTGTATTTTAATTCAAAAGTGCATTTTAATCTAATTTATTTATATTGTTAGATTATAATTTAAGTTTGTTTTAATGTGAAAGTAAAATATATTTTTACCATTTAATCCAATGTTGGTCATTGGAATTAGTTTCACTTTGAAATTGGACATAAACAAGTATCAATCTTTTGATAATTATTATTTCTTAAAAACATGCTATTTGTTTTAACAACGTGAATTAATTTTAAAATTAATTAATGACACTTATATGTTTTTAATTTGGAAAAAAAGACATCAATTTTGAATTTGGAATATAAAATAATTCTTAGGCTAAATTTTTGGTATTTTTCTGAAAAACGTTAATTTTTGATGAAAAGTGAAACCACTTAGTGGTAGTTAATAAACTAACTTTTTCATTTAAATGAAATTTTACCACTTATGTAAATTAATTTTCAAAAATCTGACATACATGGTTGTTATCAAGAAGTAAAATGTGGTTCAATAAGATGAAAATAATTTTTGGTGAATAGTAACTTTTGACTTTTATTAACCGCGGTTAAAGGTAAATAGGGTAATTCATGGTTAAAGGAATATTATAATAATTCAAAATTACCTTAACACTTATCCAAACCTTATTTGTTGAGTCATTAACGACCATGGGTATCTTTGGGTCGATTTTGGGACTCCATTGATCCACCTGGGAGTGAAAATAACAACTTAGATTAATTAATTTAATGTGAAGACAAAATTGACATTAATAAAAATATTTTAGAAATTTATTTTTATATTGTGTTATATAAGTCCTATTTTCGACTAAAAATATTTTTTTAAAGATAAAAATATTTCCTACATCATAGTATTTTTTTATAATTTTTAGACATTAAATAAATTAAATTATTTATGACACAATATTGATGCAGTATTTACCTCTTTAATAAATGATTTAAATAAATAAGATTATAATGATAAAATTATTATCCAAAACTTGTCCAATTCGGATTGGATGATTTTATTCCAAATATGAGTCATCTTATCTTTTACCTTAATGATTTTTGGACCATTATAAACCGAATATCATTATATTATAAAATAACATTTTCACACTTTCCTAAAGAGCCCCTCCTATCCCTTATAAAAGGAGACCACTTCTAACCACCTCTCAAGCCATTTGGATCGTCCAAACTCTGCCCAATTACACTCCCTACATACCTCTACTCCCCATATAAGACTTACAATAGGAAGAAGACACTTCCAAAAGTCCTTTGGTTCAAACCAAATGGAGTTACCCAAATTAAAGGTAACGATTTATCTTAAGTTGTTTTCTTTTATTTTACTTATCCACCCCCCAAAATCATTTTATTTCATTTATTTTGTAGCAACACCAGTATCCTAAATATAATATGATGTTTTAATGAGAATTATTCTATATACACATACACACACATCAATCTAATGGATGAATAACATAATGTTTATGTGGAAGGCAAACTAACGCCTCACGAAACGATGATTGTTCAATTACATCTTACTGCCTCTCATGGTGGCCATTATGATGAAACTGTATTTATATATGGTATATATTATGTTTTTGTTTTCCTTATGCTTCTTTAATTCCCTATTATATCAAGACTTTATGGTTTCCATAGTGGGTAAATACGATAATCTCATTAGAGGAAGTGCGGACTACCGCCCCCCTCAAAGTGATGTGATTCGTTTATGCCTTATGTGGGATGTATAAAGGATGGAGTTAATGATATTATATATAATAATATAATGGAATTATAATATGCCTATGTATCATTGTGTTTTTAATCCACTAAAATAATAAATATAAATGGAAGTAGCGTTCATGCGTACGTACGTCTTACCGTCTCCATGAACAGTGCATTTCATTTCTTACCTCTAAATGTTATGTACTATTATAAATACATGTATATACTGGATATATATGATATATATTATATCTAAATCATGAATATCATTCTGGATATAATGGACTATTGGCCACATGGACCACTTGTAAATATAAGGTGTTCCAATTTTGACTGAAGTACCAAATATCGACAACACAATCAATATTAACATAAATGATTACATAATGTTTATAACATGGTAAAAAGTGATATAAAACGGAATTATAAACTTGAAAACAGTTCTTAAGCATGTGGAAATTAAATTTAGTTTATTATTCCGGAGATTAACGAACAATCGAGTCAATTCGGACACGAGGTTAGGGATTTTCTTATCTCACTTTTAAGTCCGTGAGATTTACATTGTTCACCACTTATTTATTTCATGTGGTGTATTATGTACTGACTTTTGATATATATTATCATGATTATCATTATATTCATGGTATTCATTGATTATTTTGGTGGTTATTGACTTTGGGTCATATGACTCGATTGATTACAACGTGGTAAGGGGTTTTTATCTCACATTTTATCCCCGTGAGATTCATGCTATATTTTCCACTACTTCCTTTTGTGTCGTGTATGTACTTACAATTATTGTATTCTTTTTGAAAGATACATTATATTATGGGAATTTACATCTTCATTGTATGATTCTTCATTCATGTGGCATATGTTTTGTATGTTACCAAATCGGTAAGGGAACCTTTCACCCTCCTCTTTTTAAAAGACTTCTCTTCGCTATGTCTTTTAATTTAAATTTTATTATGTTGGGATATGTTATTCTATATCCTTATTGATGTAAAATTTATTTCCAAGTGATGAGATACCATTTTTTTCTCATCAACTCATTTTCAGAATTTTAAAGTGACGTCGTTAGGCTGTCGAATTTTTACAAGGGAGCTTATTAACCCAATTTTGATTCCTTTGGGTTCAACTTGTAGTTATTGAATATATCATCATATGAATAGGTTGGAATGTCCTATGATTGTTTTACACATAATATCCACTTATATTGGGTGTATTTATTTTTTTCACACATAATTATGAGATTGATTTATCTATAATTTAAGGATATATTCTTTATAAGGGATTTCATCTCAATTTACATTTCCATTGAGACTTCATTGTTGTTATGCACCAATTCACTCTTATATGGTAAATATACTATCCTTTGGAATATTATATCATGAATACCTTTATTATCATGATATTATAATGTTCTATTTAAATTTTATTCTATAATTATTTGTATTCATGAGTCTCTCATTTTATGAAAAACTCTTTAACAAAAATATCATTTTTAAATGTTTTAATGATTTATTATTCTAAATCATTATCTTTAATTTACATGTTTTAAAAAAGGTTTTTCAGTATTTATTTATATGGACATTAATGTTTTAAAATTATAATTCCATTATAAACTTAAAAGTGTTATGGGAGACTTTGATTCAAAAATATTTTTAAATTGTTTTTGAAAATGGATTGATTATTTAAATATCTTGAAATTACTTCTTGTGATTGCAAATGAAATGTTAATAGTGAAATGTTTATATTTGAAATATTTTAGGTTCTATGATTTTATAATGGTACATGGACATTTGACGGGTGGTTACGTGAATAACCATATGATGGGTGGGGTCTTGAATACCAGGAAGGGTGGTTACGTTATAACCTCCAATGCATTGGGTTTGGAAGTCGGACATATGGCTATTCCATTTAGTGATATGTGTGGAAGTAGACCGTATCATTATTCCATTTAAGTATGTTTATATCCCATGTTACCATTATATGTTATTTGTTCTTTATATGGGTTTTATGGGAATCTTTTCCTTACAAAAGGGTATGTAATGATCTTTTATTCAGTGAAGAGTATTTACTACTTCATAAAGGTGAAAAGTTTTACTTATGATAATGTATTCATGGTTTACCTGTTGTTTTGAAAAACTAACAGTATTCCTTCTTTGTGTATCCCTTACGGAGGTTTTTATGCTCATCTGATGTTTTTTTGAAATTTTTTTCACAGGACATAATGTGGAATAGGGTAAAATATGGGATCAAGGAAAAGTCATGTTGTCTTAAATATGGAACTAGACATGTATCTTTTTAAGAGTTTTTATTTTATGAAAAAAATGGATACTGAGTAGTAGTGTCTACTTGTAATATTCAAGTTGTTATATAATATTTATGGCCTAACTCTCTAAAATTATAAACCTGAAAAGATACTCATTGTGAATTATTCATTTAATTCAATATTATGTAATGTTTAAGGCCAGGTCCTTATATAAAATTTCGTTATATGTTTTTATTTTCAAAAATTCCATATTTGTCGTCTCCAACACATGTAGTGGGTAACCATATGTCCACTATTATTCACACACACATAGTCTTTTTACCATACATTAACATCCAAAATACCATACATACGTCCCACCAAAATTCCCTAAGGCCTTAGTTTGATTAAGAAACCCTCTTTTCAAGTCCATTGGTAGTAACTTATAGAGGATGTCCAATGAAGAGGTATCATTATTAACAGTGTTATAATTTCATTTCTACATCCACGTCACAAAAATCATTGTAAAATAAAATTATATATTAACATAATTATAATAAATATACTTATAAGTTATTATGTTATATTCATAATCTACATGCATTTATTCATACATCAAATTGTAAATGAAACCGTTGATTGTGTATACGGCGGAAACCCGCCTCACGAACCGATATATTTCGGTTTCTATCATCACCCCTCACAAGTGTATATAAATATGTATTAATATAATTTTTATAATTTTTTTGAAATAATTATAATTCTTTTATTATAATATCACATATAAAATGTTTCCTTCCAAACCGATTGAAAATGATAATGTACCTCATGCGTACGTGCAGACTACCACCTCTAAGAAGTGATGTGATTAATTTATCATTTAATTTTTGAATGGTTTATACTTAGTCTATATTTAGTGAATATATATGATAAATTTTATATAATAATTATATTATAAATTTTATATTTTATTTACCTTTCATTTCTTCCATTTGTTGCTAAAATGAAAACATTTTTTGTGTGTATGTACGACATATCATCTCTTTGAATGGTGTGGTTCATTTTCTATATCTAACATTTATGGATTAATCAAAATAAAAATATAATGAATATATATTATTCTTATATCATGGAAAATATTATAGATATTATGAAACTGAGATAAATGATAATGGACCAAAAAACGAAACTAAAATTAACATGAAGGCCAAAGGCGTTATTTCTTAAAACGTGATTTTAACATAGAATGATTAATAAATGTGTAATAAAAGGTCATAAGTAAATTGTATATTTTATGTTATATATGAGTATGGTTCTATAAAATCTATTTAATAAACATATATTTATTATTCAATAGTTTTTAATGTGAATAAAGGAAGTCGATACAAAATGTAATTGATTTTTGGATCACTTTTATTTCAGTAAGACACATGAAAAAGTCAACACATGTTTCTTCGGTTTGGTGAATATACTAACCATGAATGAAATTTAAATTTTTTAATATAAATGGTATGGATATTTAAATTTCCATATATGTTTTATTCTTTCTTAGGGTATTATTTTTCAAATTTTACTCGGTTGGTCAGGGATTTCTGTTGCAATCACAGTGTTTATTGGGTTTGTTTATGAAAATGATTCCAATGATTATATCATGTGATGTTCCTCTAAAAAATAAATTTTATTATCATATGGTAATTTTAATAATTTACATGTTTTCATTCCATTTTCATCTCTTTATTCAATCAATATTCCAAAAGAATATTCCTAAATAAATTCCACAGTATTTCTCTCTTTTGACAAAAACAATATTTCTTCTATGTCCATGTTTCCTAAAAAAATCAATAAATTTTTAAATTTCTTAATATGATTGTTTAAATAATTCTTTACACATGTTAGAGTTTTTTTAAATTTTTTTAAAATAATTATTTTTTGTTCTCCTAAAAAAGTGTTTTTGGCTTTTATAAAAAATTGGAAAGGAATTTTTTTTAAATGTACATCATGAATATAAGTTTCCAACATCATGAACCCGCAATGATTACAGAGTTCATTAAATATTTTAAATTCAAATTTAATATAAATTTTCTATTTAATATTTGGAATACTTGTTGATTTTAATGACGTTTTTAAAAAAATTAAATTAAATTATTTATAATAAGGTTTTAGTGATATTTTGATGTAATTGTTTTTCAAAAATGATAATGACCTTTTGTGTCAAACTTTTTTCTAGGGATATTATCCTTTTGTACCATCCTTATAATTTCTATAGATGTTATGTTATTTTTATGAAGATATTTTTATGAAACAAATTTTTTCAAAGGGTTATTTTATAATGAATTCATGATAAGATTATAAAAATCATTTATTTTATATGGGTTATTCAATGAAATTTTTTTTTATGAAAAACATTTTCTTTTCAATGGGTTATGATAGGATAAATTTTTTATGATCTCATGGATCATAAATTTATGGATTATTTGATGGGTGGGACTTATATATATATCCAATGCATTATATAATTATTGATGTTATGTGATATAAATAGGTATAGGGTAGGTTATCAGAAGGTAGAAAAAGGGGGTACATGAGAGGTTATCCCTTGCTCGAATAAGGGTATATAGAAGGTTTTACATAGCCCAAAATTGTGAATAAATATGGTTATACTGTTACTTAAGTAGGTATATGGGTGGTTATCCCATGAATAACATGTTATTAATGTCTTGGTGGATATTCAAGGTATATGATTTTCTATTATAATGTGTATTCCACAAATCTATGTCTTTGGATACTGTTATGTTCTCATAGATCATGTTCTATGAGGCCATTATGACTCATGTCTTATGAATAGCCATGATTGATTCAATAACTCATTTTTATGATCTATAATATGTATTTTATGGTTTTTAGACGTTGTTATCATGGTTATAGACCCTTATGACCAAGTTATGATGATATCCCCCATGTTTACCCGTAATGAGAATCTGATCTCACCCTTTCTTATATTTCCTTTTTCTAGGTTATGAAGAATGGTTTTATGTATTTCGAGGATAAAAATTGTACAATGTGGGAATATATTTATGGGAAATATTGAATACCATTAGTAAAATAAGAATATTTTGTATCTTGTATCCATATATACATAGCCATTACAATCCTTAGGTGTGTATTTTTTAAATGTATTGAGTATTCATTTATTTTGTATTAATATCTATGTATAGATTGTGTGGGTACCTATAATTGATATAAATAAAGGATTTTCTAACCATATAAATCAGAATAACAAAAAAATTATTGAGATCTATTGGGATTTGTATAATGATATTTCAAATGATATGTATAAGGATATTTCAATGAATAATTCAATATGTTGGAAGATGCACTAAAATTTTGATGAGGGATAAAGCAAGTGGTTTCCATGAAATGAAATCCTGGTCTAGATAATAAATATGGATGTGGATTTGGAAGAGTTATATATAGTGACCGATACTTTCCATTAATTGATATTACTTAAAAATTTAACTATATTCTTTACAACCTTAAATAAATCCACTATAAGACCATATAGGTATAGTGTCTTTAGAAACTGGGAAACATATACCACTAGTTCACAATACATATACATTGTCTCCCACTTATTTCATCATAACAATAATCAATTTTGGAATATCGTACTTGATATCGTTCATCTTGATCTAGGAAAAGAAATATATGAAAGGGTGAGATCAAATTATAAGAAAGGGTAAACAAGGGATAATATCAATCATGTAACAATCATATGATTTAGGATCATAACATTTGGAAGTCTTATCCTTCATATGAAAGATCATGATATCATATCATGTGATAAATGTTCATTATAATTAATTTACGTAATACCTAAAGTAAAAACATAAGACATGAAGTTTTGTGGAATTTATAGAAAATCATTTCCCTATTAGCTAAGGCTCCTACCCAATACTATTATAGTAGAAAAATCCCATTACAAAACTGGGTATTAAAACCATTCTAGCCTAGTATTCCTGAACTAGATTTACTTGTCGTTCCATTCATATCTATCTCATGATATATAAATCATTAACCAATGAATTGTAGTGAGATATAGGTATCAAAAATATCATAATAAAATCATTCATATAGGTTCCACAAAAACATAAATTATTCATTATAGAATAACCCATGAAATAAAATATGATTCTTAAACATCATTACACCACAACATAATCCATATAAAATATCATTCTATAATTAACATAATCAAATCATTGTAATAATTGTGTTGGAAACATAATCCTACATAAAGAGCATCGTCATAGATGGAAAATAATATTTATCATATACTTTAACTTAATTGTTTTTTAAAATATCATTTCTTCTTAAAAAATGTTTTCTCCTATCGAAATGCTGGGTAATTTTAAAAGAAAAGAATTTTGTTGAAAATAAACTTCAAATCAGGTAGAGAATGCTTCATGGAAATAAAGTGTCAAGAAACTCTTAAAATACCTTCATTCCATATAAGGTAAAAAACATTATCCTCATACTTTTTCTAGAAAAGTCAAAATGTACCTCAAATCAAATCATGACAAAATATTCCTTTCATACCATTTAATAAGAACCCCCCAAAGGGTAAAGTTAAATATAAACAGTTATAGAAGAATGGAAATAATATAAATACATAGGAAACATGTATATGGATGATAAATATACCTCAAAAAATACATACATATAAATAATCTTGTCTAAAAATTTAGATTGTAAAATTATCCCTTACCTTAGGTCTGATATCCTCTGTATGTATCTGAACATCCTCCTTTTCGAATATCTCCTTTGGATTTGCATAAAGAGTCTCCGTATAATTTATTTATTCCAAATTTATGTCCACTTTGAGTATGGGAGGGATTTTTTGATTTTATTTGATAATAATTTGTATGATCTAGTGGCCTTGAGAGGTGTGATGAAATGGGTGGAGGTGGTAGCCTTTTATAAGATGATGAAAATGCACATTATGAATGATTTGAAATAATATTTTATTTCAAAATTATTTTACAATTAAAAATGTATAAAAGTGTTAAATTTCTATGATAAGATGAGGATTGTTAGAAATCTTCTCAAAAAATAGGTTTTGGACAAGATTATGTCACAAAGTTAAACTTATCTTTCAGCATTAACCATTAGTTAAAAACAATTACTCTTACCATGTCTTCTTATATTTTTATAATATATGGTTACTAATGTTTCTATAAAATTAAAATAGAACCCCAAGAAGATCATTAATGAAATTTTTAGCATTATATTAGTCATTTATCTGATTATTAGATTTTTAGGATCATTATATAATTTAATACAATTGTATTTATTTTAAAACCTCATTTATGTCAATTTTTTCCCTATATAGTAATTGATTTTTCACTACTTAATAAGTACATTATTCATTAGAAACAAATAAATTAACAAAAATATAACATGAAATATTTATCAAGGAAATTTTTGGATGGCATAATAATGTTCAAATTACATTAATATTAATTTTTATAATTTCATTTATTGGAATCTCTCATTAATATGCTAATCACTGCATCGTCATTGTGTCAAATATTAAACTATTTATTTAATAACTAAAAATTATAAATAAAATAAAATTATTAAAGAAACATTTTTATATTTATATTTAGTATTTATAGTCAATGAGATATGTTATATATCCATATAATAAGAATAATTTAGTAAAAGATACAAGTTTATGTTATAGATCTATTTACATTAAATAAAAAATTATAAAAGGTCATTAACACACCCTAGTGACCCAATGGGGAATTACAATAGACCCAAAGATGCACATGGACAAAAATATCTCAACCATTAGTGTTAAAAAACATTTTAACATAGTTTTATATTATTATAATATAATTTTGTTACACTTATTTACTAGATTTACACTTTTACCATGGTAAATAAAATATTTACTGATTTTACTATTCATAATGTCCAAAAATAAAACGTACCTTTTAAAAAAATTCAAAACATCTAATTCCAAATATGAAATCCATTTTTCTAAATTCAAAGGACATAATTGCTAGAAATTATTTTAAAAACAATCTTGTTTTAGGAATGAGAGAATGTGTTTTTAAAAGATAAAACATTGTAGAAGATTGAAACGTTTTTCAATATTAATTCAATATAAAATTAATGATAATGGCATAAATTATATTTAATGATAAAAATATATTCTATATATATGTTAAAACCATTCAATATTATAATTTAAACATATTATTTTTTATGCAAAAAGCTGTTTTCACTAAAAATTTATTGTATTTTTACTATTCATCAAAAGTTGAATGTTTTCAGGAATGTATAAAAATTTCATCCAATGTAAATTTTTATATCTCACTTTAAAAAACATGCTTATGGTATCATATAAAAATTATTAATGTGTCAAAATATTAATTTAATATGGTTTCATCATTCAATGTCGTAATATTACCTAAAAAATTGGTTTTATACAATAAATAGAGTTTATTCACACCCTATGATTAAAATATTAATGTGATAAATATAAATATATTATATATAACATATATATCTCATTAGTTTCATTTCAAATAGTAATTCACTCAAAAATAAAAATATCTAAAGTATATTTTTCATAAATAAATTATATCCAATGAATTCACAATGTATTTTCAGAAGTTAGTTATACTTATTCCCGCTAACTTAATGGCTCAGCTATAATGATAATTTTTTAATATGTCCATATAGTGGATAATTTAAACTAATTATTTCATGTTATTCAAGATACTGAAGAATAATAATTATTTAAAGAAAATATTTCATAAAACATTTGGGTGTTACATTAAACACCCTTAAATTGAATATCATCATAGAAATTCATCACTTGGAAACAAACATATGAGGATACATCTCCCTAATCATATACTCAAGTTCCCATGTAGCTTCTTCAAATTGGTGGTTCCACCATAAAACATTAATCATGTGAGTGGTCTTGTTTAATAGAAATTTTTCACTACGATCTAGAATCTATATCATTTGTTCTTTATATAAAAGATCTTCCTCCAATGGTATAACATCTGAGATTATTACATGTGAAGGATCAAGTATGTACTTTCTCAAGAGCGGTGCATGGAACACATCATGAAATTTAGAGATATTCAATCAAAGATACAATCAGTATGATATTTTCCTAACTCTCATACACTATTCTATGGAGATATTCGTAAAAACACCTTATCACCAACTTCAAAATCTAGGTATTTTCTTCAGTTTTCAGCATAAATTTTTTGTCGACATTGCCGATGTCATGTGTTGTTGAATAGATTTGACATTTTCCACCATTTCATTAACAGGATCATGTCCGAATAGATTTCCTTCCCCAACATCATCATAGAATGTTGGATTTATACACTTCATTTCATATAGGGATTCATAAGGATTCATATAAATACTGGAGTGAAAGTTATAATTCTAAAAAATTTAAAATAATGTAAGATGTTGATCCCAACCACCCTTGAAATCCATAGATAAATGTATCAACATTTATTTAAAAGTTTTAATTGTCCTCTCAGAATGACAATATGTTTAAGGATGATAAGAAGTGATGAAACATAACTATGTATCCAGAGCCTAGTGAAGGGTTTTCCAAAACATTGAGGTAAACCTCAGATACTGATCAGGTATAATGGAAAGTGGTACACTATGAAATCTTACAAATTCTTTAAATTTATCCTGGAAAGCTGGTCAAGATATAAATTCTCTCTAATAGTAATGAAGTGTGCTGCCTTTGTATGGAGATCAAATATAACCGAGATAGCATTATTGCCATTGAATGTGTTGGGATTTATGAAAACAAACATCGTAGTGATGTTCTCCCATTTCAATTCTGGTATGGGTAACAGTTGTAACAACCCATTAAAATTATGTCTCAGCCTTAAATTTCTCAAACACCAAGAATCGAGAGAAATATTGGGAGACATCTCTTTTAATGCCATCCCACCTAAAATAATCTTTTAGGTCAATGTGCATCTTTGTGCGTCCATGGGGAATAGATAATAATGAAATATGTGCCTTATCCAATAGATCCTTATTAAATTCTGTTGGGTTAGTAATACAAACTTGGTTCCTGAATATTATTATTTCATCATAATCAAAGTTGAATTCAGGAACATTTCTTACCATCTTTTCTATCTCTACATCTTTCTTCTTCTCCACATTAATTTTCACCTGTATTGATGTTTGAACATTCATTTGAGAAAGATATGATTACCCCACTTCCTTCAAAATTTTAAGATTCATCATTTTAAAATCAATAATTATTGGATATTTTGGGATCATAATCAAGGATAGGCTAGCATGGTATTGTTGACTCAAATCATCTTCCACCTTATTCGCTTTCCCAATGTGGTAATGTATTGAGGAGTTGTAATTTTTAATCAACTCCAACAATATTCTTTGTCACATATACAAAAACATTTTTGTGAAAATTATACAATAATATTTTAGGATCTTTATAAATATCACACATTTCCCCATAATGAAAATTCCTCCATATAATCAATCCAAATATTACCGTAGCTAACTCTGAATCATGAGTTGAGTAATATTTCTCAATGATTTTCAACTGCCATGTGGCATAATCTATCAAAATATTATCTTTACTGAAAACTGATCCCAACCCCTTAATTGATGCATCACATTAGATCACAAATATTACTCCACTACATGTCTGTGTGAGCATGGGTGCACTGGTTAACTTTTTTTCACTTCATTGAAATCATCTTCACATTTTTTTGTCCATACGAACATAACTCAATTCTGATTAAACTTGGTGAGTGGGTTATATAATCATTCAAAATCATTCAAAAAAAATCAATAATATCCGACCAAACTAAGAAAACATTATATATCAGTTTTTGTTTTTGGTCGCAGCCAAATTTCAATAACTTCTGTTTTTTAGGGATCTACAGATATCACATCTGTTGAGATTATGTGACCCCAAAAATGCAACTTTCTAAGGCCATAAATCACATTTTGTAAATTTTTCATAATGCTTCTATTTTCTTAGGGTTTTTAGAACAATTATCATGTTTTATTTATGTTCTTTCGTGCTCTTCCAATAAACAAGAATATCATCTATAATTACTTCAAAAATTGATCAAGATAGTCTCTAAAGACTCTATTCGTTAGATCCATGAAGACAACATGGTCATTATAAAGACCCAAAGACATCACTATACATTCATAGATTCCATATCTTTTAGGAAATTCAGTCGTGGGTATATCCTCATTTTTTACCATTAATTGATGATGCCCAGAATGAATATCAATCTTGGAAAAGTATTGAGATCCAAGTAGTCGGTCGAATTAGTCAATAATGTAGGAAAGATGAAATTTTTTCTCGACAGTGATCTTGTTAAGTTCTCGATAATCAATGTAGAGTCTCATTGATCAATATTTATCCAGAACATGAAGAACATGTTTTCCCCTATGTGATTACTTAGGGAATATGAATCCCTTATCAAGATTCTCTTGGAGTTTCTTCTTCAATTCCTAAAACTCAATTGGGGTAATTTTATATGTTTTCTTTGAAAGAGTCATTGCACCTGGTATGAGTTCTATTTAAAACTCAACTTCACAATTTGGTGGAATCCCTAGAAATTTCTCTGAAGAAAAATCTTCAAACTCATGTATTATGGGTGTATTCTTAATTGTGAGTTTCTTCCAACCCATTTGAGATAAATAACCTTCGTGTATAGGAATCAAAACCCATAAGATGGAATAAATTTTTATTGGAATGTTTTATTCAACATTGCATCAATAGATAATCATAGATTGATATGGAATATGAAATGTGACTTCCATTTCTTAGAAATTGAGATGATATCCATATAGAAATATCCAATTCATTCCAAGAATCACATCAAATTCCACTATAGGTAGGATCACATGATTTTCAAGAAGCACTTTCCCACCATTATCCAAGGGATAAAAATTATATACTATTGATGTGACTATTGGGTCATTAGATGTCATCAATGCTAACTGGACATCTAGTTGTTGAGGTAATACTTTCCTACCCTTATAAAAGTCTTCCTAAATAATAGAGTTGGTGGTTATCTAATCAAATAAAACATTTTCTATATTAGAGTGGATGGTAATTTTACCTTCCAACACTTCATTATCATGCTCCACGTCACCGATAATGATTTCATGTGACATTCCTTTTTCTTTGGCCTTAATATTTTTTGATGTCAATCATCATAAATAACCCTTGGATTATGGAATCAATTGGAATAATTCCCAGTTTTGTTGAACATATATAATTGAAGTGTATGAGGTGAATTCTATATAGCATTTTCTCTATTCACATCCTTAGAAATATTTTTCCCATCACATTAAAATTCCACATCCTGATGACCTTCTTTTCCCCACATAAACCATTTAATAGTCCCCTTATGATAATTTAATCAATGTTTCTTTCCACACATTGAGAATAAGGGGTAAATCATCATATTTTCAGTCTTTTCATTAGATTTTCCTTTGAAACCCATTTTTCTCTTCTTTTTAGACCCACATAACTGATTGGTTACTCTAATATCTATCTCAACCATGAGTGCACATCATATGATTTCTTTATAGTTGCTAATGTCCCTTATGGATAATGATCTTCATAGAATTGTTATTAAACCACAAAATAATCGATCAGTTTTACACTCAGTTTGGGTAATAATTCAAGTAGGATACTTTGAAAGTCTTGTAAATTTTTTTCATAGGTACCGAAAGATTCATCATACTTTTTCTTAAGTTGAAGGAACTCCATTCCATATTTTTCGAAGAATAAAATAAATGTACTTATTAAAAAATATGTTCTTGAACTTGTCCCATTCTATGGACTCATTTTCATCTCCTTTCCTTGTATTATTGATAAGATTCCACCATTGATCTGCTATACATTCCAAACGATAAACTGCTAAAGTTACATTATCATGTTCAAAACATTATAGAACTAAAAATATATTATCAGTGGAATTGATCCATTGTTCAACCACTAATGGATCAGAAGAACCACCAAATGAAGGTGGATGCAGTCTCATGAAGGACGCAACTGAATTTTTCTCCCTCCATTTCTTTTTTGGAATTCCTGTATGATTCATATCATGATAATTTTGTGTGAGAATGGATATAATATTTTTCATTCCATCTCTCATAACATTTGGTTTCATAGGGGGACAATCATTGCATTTCTCATTACATTTATCATTAACGTGGTTCCTTTGGGTTGCATCCATTGACTAAAACCATGAATCATAGTGTGAGAAACACAAATCATAACAAAAAAATCACATAATCAAGAATAAAATTTCAATTTATGACACTTTGGGTTTTAACCTAGGTTATTCATGGTCATTTTTAAAACAATAGGATTGTATCCTATTATTAGATATATCCTTAGTGTTCTTACTTTGGCTTTCTCATCCTAGTTTCCAAAGGATAACTATACCTTTCCTCCGATACCAACAATAAAAACCCATACTTTACATACATTTATATTACATAAAAATTAAATTGTATTCATTACAACATATAATAATTCCAGGATATGACTATATAGGTATAGTGTCTTTAGAAACTAGGAAACATAAGCATGTGGTTCATAAAACATTTACACTGTCTCCCACATATTTCTTCATAACTATACTCATTTTTTGGAATATTATACGTAATACCCTTCTTCGGGACTTGTGAAATGAAACATTTGAATAGGTGAGCTCAAATTATCAGTAATAGTAAACAAGGGAGAATATCAATCATGTCACTATCATAAAACATAAGAACATAACATTGGTGCGTCTTATCTTTCATATGAAAGATCATGACATTTTTTCATGGGATAAAATTTCGTAGAAATTAATGGACATAATCCAAAAAGTAAAAGCATAAGACATGAAGTTTTATGGAATTCCTAGAAAATCATTTCCCTATTCTAAAAGGCGAATAGTCGTGACCATCAAAGCAAAAAAAGGACATTACTAAACTGGGTTTACTTGTCATTCCATATATATATTACTTAGATAGATTTAGTTTCCATTAAAGTCATGTCTATCTCATGAGATATAAATCTTTACCCCATGAATTAGTGGTATATATAGTTCCCACACATCACATAATGAAATAATTCATACATATTCCACAAATATATATATCATTTATCCTACCATAACCCATGAAATAAATTGTGTTTCCCATACATCTTTCCAACCAATCACAATCTATATAAAATATCATTCCATAATTAACCCAATAAAATCAATGTAATAAAAGGGATAAAAATTAAACCTTATTTTAATAACATCATATTAAATAAAAATAATTTTGATAAAATAAATGAACTTAATTCTTGAAGAAAATAATTTTTCTTCATCAAAAATGATTTCTTTTCTAAAAATGTCATGAAATATTAAATGAAAATAATTTATTTGATAATAATCATTTAATAATGTATATGATGATTCATGGAAATAAGCCATCATGAAATCGTAAAAAATACACTCATGTAGTAAAAGTTAAAAAGCATTATCCTTATATTTTTTCTGTAAAAATCCAAAATTTCCTCAAATCGAAGCACAACAAAAGATTCCAGTCAATCCGTTAAACATGAATTCTCCAAAGGGTAAAATTATCAATTAAAATTTTTTAATAGAGTAGAAATAATAATACATACATAGAAAATATAAATGTTGATGATAAATATACACCATCAAATACATATGTATAAACAATCACATATGAAAAAAGGGATTTCAAAATTATCCCTTACCTTATGTCTGATATCCTTAAAATATATTTGAACCACCTCTTTTCCGAGTTTCTCCTTTTGATTTGAACAAAAGGTATCCTTAGAATATATTTCTACCCAATGTGTGGAATCTAAGAGTAATTGATAGATTTTGGGATCTTATTTTAGCATAATTTGAATGAGTCAAGGGGCTTGAGAGGTGTGGGTAGGTGGATTGAGGTGGTATCCTTTTATAATAGGGAGATGGCGCACTTTAGGAATGTTTTGAAATATTATTTTTTTATCAAATGATTTTAGAATTATAATATTTTAAAAGTGATATATTTAGAATAAAATATTAGGATTGTTCAATGTGCTCTCAACCAATATATTTTAGACATGGTTAGGTCACAAAATTAATCTTATCTTTTTTCTTTAAACATTAGTTAAAAACATTAACTCTTACCAGGTCTTCTTGTATTCTGATACTATATATTTACTATAGTTATTAAAAAATTACAAGAGAAAAACAGGTGTATCATTAATGAAATTTGTAACATTATAAAATTTGTTTTTTGGAATCTTATATTTTTAGGATTATTATATCATTTAATAAAATATTTTATGTTTTAAAAACACAATTATGTAAATTATAGAACTATTTAATAATTGAATTTTCTTAAATTCATAAAGATATTATTAATTCACACCAACTACATTAAATCAGATATAAAATTTAATATTCATCCATAAATTTTTTTGATGGAATCATAATGTTCAAATTAAAATTATCTTAATATTTATAATATCATTTATTTCTTCATTAATTAAGAATGTTATAACTACATCATCATTGTGTCATAAATACATTTATTTATATAGTGTCTAAAAATTATAAATAAAATACCATGATGTAGGAAATATTTTAATCTTTATAATGACTTTTTACATTTAATTGAATCATTTATATATCCTTATAGACAAAATGTTTGAGTAAAAGATACATGTTTATGTTATATTTCTTTTTACATTAAATTAGAAATTCTATAATGACATGGTCACACCCAAGTGACTCAATGGGGTATTAAAATAAACACAAGGATGCACATGGTAATAAAAATATCATCCAATAGGATTAGGACATGGTTTAGGGTAGTTATATATTATTTTAATATTATTTTTTTACCCTTATTTACCTGCATTACCCTTTACCCATGGAAAAGAAAATTACTGAAGTTACAATTCATAATGTCCAAAAATAAAAGGTACCAATTTACACAATTTGTACCATCTGGTCCAAAATATAGAAAACATTTTTCTAATTAAAAAATATAGAATTAGAAAAAATTATTTTAAAATCAATCTCATTGTCAGAATGAGAGAACATGTTTTTAAAAGTTAAAACTTTGTAAAAGGTTGAAATGTTTTTTCATATGAAATCAATGTAAAATTAATCATTATTATATACATGATTTTTAATGATAAAAAGATATTCTATTTATAAGTTAAAACCATTAAATATTATAATTTAACCATATAAATATGTTTCGATGAAAAACGATGTTTTCACATAAAATTTTGTGTATTATTACTATTCATAAAAACATTAATGTTATCATAAATATATCAAAAATTCACCTGAAGTTTATTTTTTTATCCCCCATTAAAATAAAATGTTTATTTTTCCATATAAAAATTATTAATTTGTCAAAATCATTATTTAAAATGGGTTCACCATTTAAAGGCATAAAACTACATTTAAAATGTAGGTTTTCATATAAGAAATATGGATTATTCACACTATATCATATAAATATCCATTAGATTAATATCAAAATATTTTATATAACACATATATATCATTAGTTTCATTAACAATAGTAATTCCCTCAAAAATACAAATATCTAATTTGTATTTTACATAAATAATTTCTAGAAAATGAATTCAAAATTCATTTTCATAAGTTAGTTATACTTATTCCTGCTAACCTAACAGCTTGGATATAATGTTAATTTTTTACTAATGGAATGTTCTTGTTAATTTATACTCACAATTTTTTGGCAATGTAGGAAATTGAAGATTATAAATAATTTTAAGAAAATATTTCATAATAAAATCCTGGTGTTACAATGTACGTAGGAGTTACAACTCCTGAAAAGGAGAATTGTTCTTGACTCAATAGTCTCATAATTCATGACAACAAGCCTTGTTACACACCATATTTAACACTCACTAGTGATAAGTTTTGGAAATTAAAAAATAATAATTATGAACCACTATGAACAATATGAATATGTTTTTAACCAGATTAACCATGTTTAAACCTAAGGTATCATATATTGAAATAAAGGTGTCATGATTTAAACATCCTATAAATGATTGATCACTCTGGTCAAAGATTCCGGATTGTTATGTTGGCCATTTTGGTTTTACAAAGGGATTGATGATAGAATAATAAAGTTACTATAATGATAGGTTTTCTCACATATTGATTAATGTTATTTGTGTTAGTTATATAAATAATCTTATATCATGAAAAGTATAATGTAATGTTAATTCCTATCCCCAATTGTTGGATACTGATTTAGAAGTGAAGAAACATAGTGTTTCGATGTTTTCATCTCAAAATACAATTCTTGTCCAATTGATGTTTTTGGAATGTTCTTATAGAAAATCATGAAACTTTTTACTTGGGATGAATTTGATTTCATATTAGCCATTCATTTCAATTTTATACATAAAATCCAAATCAATTTTCAAGTAAGGGATGTCTGGTTTGATATTCAAAAAAAATATATGATCATTAGTCACTAAGATAGTAGATATAAACTGTTGATTGAGATTACAACCCTGGTATCGGTCTTTATTTTTATCCAAAAGTGATTTTAATATTAGATGGTTGGGGTAAAAATCAACGCTGATGATATGCCTATTGTGTAGGTGTTTTTTGAGGTCCTTTGAGAAGAGTATCCTAGTCTTCTACCTAACCGGGGAGTTATATTCTCAATTGAACTCATACATGGAATAACACCAATTTCAATGGATACCTATAAAATGTCCCTAATTTAGTTGAAATACATGAAGAAGAAAATACAGTATAATAATCAAAATATATTTATTCAACAAATTGTATAACATTGGGGTGAACTTATTCATTTTATAAAGAAGAAATATAGTTTGATGTTACTCTTTATTTTTTATCTGGAGTTGTACAAGATCTCAATTGATAACATGTTTCCACTATCCCATTTTGAAGGCTTGTTTGATAAACTTTTTGGAGATGAATACACATCCAAGGTTGAAATTAATTCAGGATATCAAAAATGGAGGTTTACGTAGGATGATATACATAAGAAAATATTTCATACAAGGTATGTTAACTTGGAATATATAGTCACTCTATTGGTTTTTTTAATTCCAAAAGTATATTCATGGATTTAATTAATATAGTCTTTATAGAACACATTGATGTGTTCATAGAAGTATTTTTAGATGACATTAATATATTTTTAATTAGAATTTTATAGCATGAATATCATTTGCGGTTTGTGTTAATGTCCATAAGGATTGAGAAACATTTTGATAAATTTAATAAGTGTGAATTTTTTCTACAAAAAGATTATTTTTTTGGTCACATAATCTCAAGAGAAGGTATGTCAGTGCATATATTAAGGATGGAGGCTATTTAACATTTACCTAGAATTACCTTAGCCACTAAGATTCATAGTTTCGTGTTTTCGATTGATATTATTGATGTTATTTGGAAACATTTTCCTGGTTATCCAATCCTGACACCATGATTAATCAAATAGGAGTTATGTTAATTTGGATAGATGGATTTGATCACAAAGTAATGGAATTTAAGAGAATGTAATTTATTGAACCCATTCTCACATTACCATTTAAATGAGAAGGGTTTATAATCTATAGTGATTCATCAAATAAATTATTCTGATATGTTTTTATGAAAAATAATATGGTTACAGCTTATGCCACCAAAAAATTGAATAATCGAGAGAAAAGATACCGAAATCACGATTTTGATTTAGCTAAATAATTTCTACAGTAATGATATACATTAATTATCATTATGGAGAAATTTTTTATATATATACCAATCATAATTTTTTAAATTATATATTCACACTATAAGGAGTTGAATATGATCTATAGATGATTGTTAGAACAAATTAATTATTAGGACCACTCAAAACATTACCACCCTATGAAAGAAAAAAATGGTATTTTATGCTTTTATTCAAATAGATCATGTAGTCTTATCATTGATGTGGATCGAAAAAGATATAATATTTATGTATTTTTAAAGTATGGATCTAAAAATCATTAAGGGGAGAGATTTTATCTTCCTCAAATGATTGTTAAACCATATATCTATTTGAATACTATTAAGGCATAGATGATTGATGTAGAGGTACAGAAGAAAGGTAGAAGCATTTCTATGTTTAACAAAGATTACGATGAAATTGTATGTATTTTGATTAGCGTATGTATTTCTTCCATACTAGATTTGAAAGTGGACCTATTAGAGGATGATCATATTAATTAAATCTCTATATATCCTAGATGTACAAAAAATTTATAGATATTTTAAAGAGATTTTTTTTGGGATGGAATATAGAAGTATATAAGAGAATTTTTTTGGTTGCATGGTATGTCAAGAAGTTAAGGCTGAGAGAAATATTTCTCAGGTTATGATAAACAATTACCCAAACCAAAATATAAATCTGAAAAAGCCACCATGGATATTATTATCAAAATCCCCAAAACATCTAAATGGTATAATGTTAGTTGGGTTATATTCACATTAATTACAAATTTATCACACATAATTTCTATTAGAGACGATTTTTCTCTAGATTGTCTTGCTGGGATATACATTAATATAGTCGTAAATATTCATGTAGTACCACATTCTATGATATCTAATCGAGATTTTATGTTTTCCTCAATATTCTAGAGAACTCTTGAATAATATTTGGAAAAAAAGTCTTGTTTCAACATTACATATCATCCTCAAACATATAGTTAGTCTCAGAAGATAATTAAATCCCTAGAGGAAATTCTCATACCATATTCCATTTATTTTAATGCTAGATGGGTTAAAAAACTTCCAATAGTTTAGTATTCTTACAATAATAACCTTTAAAAAATAATTTGGACGGATCCATGTAAAAAACAATATACAATGAAGTGTTAAACTCCATTATTGTAGGGTTATGTTAGAGAAGGATATATATTATGACCACAGATCGAAAAATAAATTATACATATTTTTACTGGAATTAATCAAAAAATGAGAGAAATACAATTTTTAATGAAATGTTATGATCATAATCATAGGTCTGGTCTATAATTTTAAGTTGTTGAGAATGTGTTTCTAAAAATTTATCCATTGAGGATGGCTATTAGACATATAAATAAGGTAGTGATGAGGCCCAAGTACATTATCCCTTTTGATATTCTTGATGAAGTATGGATGGTATCTTAGCTCTTAGCGCATCCATTTAACCAGTCTAAAATTCATGATGTGTTCCATGCATCTCTATAAAGAATGTACATACCTTAGAATTCACATGTACTAAAATTAGAGATTAAACCATAGAAAAATATATTTATTCTGAGGATCAACTAGTGGGTATTATGTTTCATAGAACGAAAGTTCAATAAAACAAGACCACTAAACTAGTCAACATTTTGTGAAAAAATTGCCAATTTGAAGAAGCTATATGGGAACTTAACGAGATAGTGGTGAAAAATATCATAATTTATTACCATATTAGTGATAGAATATTAATTTTGATATTCATTTTATGTGGGTTATAATGTAACATAGTGATATTTTATTAAAAAAATTGAACTAATTTTAATTTCATTGATAGCTTGCATTAAATGAAACATCGTGTTTTAATGAACAACAATATACTATTAATTTCATTTTTTAGAACATCACTATGAAAACCTAGCTATTTATAATGGTGTTATAAATTATATTAATCATATTTTTAAAATTATGTATTGTGGTTCTATATAATTTAATTATATTGGAAAATAAGTGCTTAATTTTTGGTAAAGTCTTTATATACATCAAAAATATATTTCTCTTGAAAAAAAATTTCTCAATGATTTTTGTGAAAAAAAACAAGTAATAAAATTTTTAAATATTTTATTATCAAAAATAATAATTCTCTTTTGAAATATACAAGTTAAAATTATCTTTGTGTGAATGTTTTAGACATTTCTAAAAAACTAACGTTTTTGATGAATAATAATAAAAGTAATTTCAGTTTAATGAATTTACAAGATCTACTTAACTTTTATGAATTACTTAAAAGTTAAAATAGTTACATTATATTTTTATTTACCCAATTTCAGTTTTTTTAATTAAATTCATATTGAATTTTGATATTAAACAATTTTATAATTAAGTATACTTTTACTTTGGAAAACTTATTTCTTATCGCAGAGGTGAGTTTAATTTTAAATTATGTCTCCCACTTCTCTAAATTAAATTTGTAAGAATATATTTACTTTTTTATATATAATAATTATAATTATATCATAATTAAAGATAATTATTGGACATATTTAATAGTAAAATTTATATAATCTAAAGACTCAGAAATTCTAGGGAAATTTTTTCCCTTAAATGCATCGGAACTCTACGAGTTCGCGAAAACAGACAGCACGTGATTCCGATGCACAGTGTGCCCTGAATCAATTTATGATGTTTTGTTCAGGTACGTTCAATAAAGTTCGACTGGGTTTTTATATCTTTTTAACCGGTACTTGGAATTTAAATATGAGGACATCGTTGAACTCGCAGCGCTGAAATTCGCTTAAGAAGTCTATCACCTCGACGACAGTGGGCCGAGATTAAAATATGGTTTTTGGGTTTTTAGAGAATGAATTAAATAAAAATAAAGTGTGTTGATAAATTTTTTTTTGTTGGTTAAAAACTCCTCATGGATGTTGGAGGTGGGACCACCACACCTTAACATCCCATGAGAGGTAATGGGGGTGGGGCCCGCCCAAACCTAACCACAAGAGAGAGGTTATGATGTGGGGACCACACGAGACTAAATCCCCCTATTAATGGTTAGAGAGGAAACCTCTCAAATCCCCACATTAATGAGGGAGAGTCTCTCCACACCCCCTCCATTACTGGTGCCAACTCCCTTAATTTAATGGTGCCAAATCCTCTACATTAATTAAGGGGGAGCCAAGTTAATTAATTAACCATTTAGAATTTTGTGATATCAAAATAAATAATAGATTAACACAATCTGTTATTATTTTGGTTAAAATTGTTCCATTTGGTGGCAGCATTGCTAGGAAGATTATTGGGAGAAAGCTACCAACAATGAACGCCTTCGACTACGAAGAACGCTAGCGAAGAGTGACATTCACTTCCTTCCTCAGATCCTATCGACATGGAGATTCTTCTACAACCGACGTGTGAGCTCGGGATTGGAAGTGTATGGAAGATGTGATGAATGGTGACAACACCATCTTCTTCATCACGACTCCATCGATGAACGATGAACAAAGGTGGGGGTTATTTTGAATAATATTATCTTCATTTTTCTCTTCTTGGATTAGAAAGAAATCATTGCGGTGGTTATGAGACAATTGAAATTCATCTTTCTTACTTATTGATGAGCTAAATGTTACCACCATAAACATGGAGGGTGTGGGGAAAACCAACATGGCCTGACCACTCCATCGTTCTTGTTTATGATGATCTTCGGAATGGCGATGAAGCAACGAGGCGACGAATGCGGCGAAGACAAAGGTTGCGCTACCCGCAACCTCCGTGATCCCCACCACCCCTGCGGAATTCCTCACCGCCACCAGCCGAATAGGCCCCATCCGCACTGGTTGCACTGTGTACCCATTGCCCCAAGCAAGCCTGCGCCCCGCCGGCCTGCCCGCCTGCCCGCCTAGCACCCCGCCCGGCCGCCCGTCGACCCACCTACCAATATTCCAGGCCACCTGCTGGCCTGGCCGCATCCGGGGGGCCTTCCCAGCCTCCTCCCATGCGCTCGTCCCGACATCACCAGCCCAAACGCCTCACGCGCCGCATGCCTCCCGAGCTGTGCCCCTCACGGCGTTGGCCGAACCAGGCTCAGCCGTCCATGCCGAGACACTGAGTCATGCCCCACGCACTCTGAGTCGAACCGGCCCCGAGCCCAGGTGGAACCACCCGCATGGCCTACCTGGTGAGGCCTGGCAGGTCAGGCCAAACCTAACAGGCTGGCCCACCCAATGGGTCCGCCCAGACCGGGTCGGTCCGACCGGATAGGTCCGTGTCAGGCCCCACTACCGACCGTTTACATTCTTTATCCAAATCTTCATCACTCTATGTCCATTTGATGAACCGTAAGTGGCACTAGTATTCTAGGAGTATGAAGGTCCCTGAGTATACCCAATGGAGTTTGGGGTATAGTTGAGATACAGTCAGGTTGGATCGTGCACGAATCAAACCGGGTTCCTAGGACTTAAAAGGATAATAACTCATAGAACAAGTTTCTGATTGACGCACTGTCTATTTCGTCAAGACCTCTATGGTGTGGCAGACAATTGAGATACTTCTTCATGGGACTTCATGATAGTTGGTGTATCGACTATTAGATCGTGGAGCAGATCATTCTGGTGACGAGTGTGCATAGTGGGGAGACTTCATAGCTGGTTGAGACCTGAAAACTGTGGACCGATTTGACTCAGAGTGACTCGACTAGCCTAGTGGGGAGTGCCTTGGTTTCGTGGCAGAACCACAATAGAGGAGCACCTAGTTGTGGAAGAAAACATGTGGTACTCGATGGGAGGAGTACCTCTGCAGGCGATTAGGGGGGGGGCACCTTGGTGACGCAGCAGACCCACAGTGGGCAGAACCTCTGTGTGACACAATAGACTCGTGTTACAGGATAGGAGAAGTACCTCAGTAGATCCAAGTTAGTTGAAAGCACCTTGGTGTCATGGAAGGCCCAATGTTCTTGATTGAGCAGGAGTTCTCCAGATACTGTGGTTTAGATAATGTGAATAAAATCATGGTTTCAACTGAGTCTGTAACTTTTATGTTTAACTCACAATTCAGATGGATTACATGATAACTTAGGTATATGTATGGGAATATACCTAAGTGGGTTATCTACACATTTAATACTTTTTGGTTTATCCTTGTTGGTTTTTTGAGACCCTGAGGGTCTCAGGGTCCCTTCTGAGTATCATTATACTCACCCCTGTACAGGCTATGCCCGAACCTCATTGTTTTGGTTGCAGATGACAGACAACACTGATTGAGAATGAGAGTACCACGACTAGATGGTACCCGGAGGTGGACCATACGACTAGTCAGTATACGGAGGAGACTGACAGACGTGGAGTGTTGAGGAGGTTATCTGTATGTTCCCTTCAGGTAGGATCCATGGTGGATGATCCAGGAGCTTCTTTTCAACTTTCAGCTGATTTTTTCTTTTTCAGTTGTACTTGTACATTACATTTGGGCTTTCATTTCCAGCCCCTTTACTTTTCAGTACTCTCTAGTTTTACTTAGTGTTTTGTATCCAGATGTGTGCTTTGTTGTGTGTGTTTATAGTTATAAAAGAAATTCCTTCCTAGATTTAGGGAATTACACCTTTGGTGCTAGTCTCCATCCCCTGGACTATGGAAGGCAGGCTTGTAGTAGTCATGGAATAGGCCCCGGGGGATGGGTCGTGACAAATTGGTATCAGAGGAGTCAGTTCTACCATAGAACTTAGGACTCTGATCTTTCTTTTCTGTGAAGGAATAGTGTTAAGGGTATTGATTTTGGTTTTCAATTCAGGGAGTCCCGTGTTGGTTCGATGACCGACGTATCCATACACCAGGACCCTGACTACTGATTCCCAACTCAGTGCATGAAAACAAATATTGCTTGTGTGTTTCCAAAATTTTTATTTATTTCATCTCAACTAGGTCAGCTCACCAGGTGTAATCTTTGATCCTCTTGCTTCAGTTTATTTCAGGATGCCTCCCTACTGACGACCAGCTAGATCCCTGAGAGTTTTACGTGTAGACAACCCACTGAGCGATGAGGCCTTAGTGTGGGGACCTTTTCTAGTGGAGGCACCAGCGGTACCACTCCCCCTTGGGCCACCGATGGCACCAGCCCCAGTAGCAGACGATGCAAGCCGCTTGAGAACATTTCACGAGTTCCAGCGCCAGAGTCCACCCAGGTTCAAGGGAGAGACAGACCTGCAGGCAGCTAAGGATTCGCTGGAGGCTATGGTGAGAGTTTTCCGACTGGTAGGGACACAATCTAACCTCGTGGTTATTCTTTCTTCTAACCTTCTACAGGTAGCGGCAGGCAGATGGTGAAGCTTGATGCTCCAGGTTCACGACCAGATGATGCTTCTCTGGGGAAACGTTGAGAGCCTGTTTCGAGCGGAGTTTTTCCCTGCCACCCTACATGAAATGCGGATACAAGAGCTACATCATTTTCACATGACAGCTCGATTGTAGCTCAGTACTCAAAGAGGTTCAAAGACCTCTCGCGATACTCCTCTCATATGGGGTAGGACCCATTCGTCAGGGACATGACCTTCATGTAGGATCTCAGGAGAGAAATTAGAGCTTCAGTGATCTCACTCAGAATCCCGACTCAGGCGGGGGTGTTATAGAGAGCCCTCATAGTGGAGAGTTTTTTTACTGAGTAGTTTCATGCAGTGAGATCCACCACCAGTCGACATGGAGCAGAGTCTTCTATAGCTTGTAGTAGACAGATGTCGTAGAGGTCCAAGAGGACCATATCCATGGGTGGAAGAACGCATGATTAGGATCGGTTGTGTGAGGCACTGGAGACAGAGCCAGACATGCCAGGAGAGGGCAGTGTTAATCGTGTTGCGGGCAGGGTCACATTGCTCGTGACTGTCCGAACCACCGTTCGGATGATCAGCAGATGGTCGAAGGACCGCCCAGGCATAGACAAATATTCGATCAAGGCGGTCCATAGGGATCTGGAAGATGTGTCAAAGAAGTAGGCTGTGTAGTTGGCAGTGGACGACGTTTCAAGGTGTTACCACCACAACAACTAGGAGGACCACCCCGACCGAAGGGAGGTGGTGGATAGGTAAGAGATCATCTCCAGGTAGATGAAGCTTATGATCATGGCACTCTAAAGATGATTTGAGGTATGGCTTGTGTCTGCTCCACCGTAGCTTTAGTTCTTATAGACAGAGGTGAAACTCACTCTTTCATTTCCATTACCCTCGTTCGGAGGTCAGAGATTCCGATGGAGTCGTTGGCTCGATCCTTACGGCTAGAGACTCCTATGGGAGCAGAATCGATGATTACACACTGGTGCTGACAGTGTGAGCATACTCTACGGGGGGAGAGATTTAGTAGGGATCTCCTAGTAGTAGCATTGAGGCCTTATGACTTCATCTTGGGTATGGACGGGTTATCTAAATTCCATAATCAGATCGACTATATTAGGCACAAAGTGTGTTGTGTCTGCAAGGATGGGAGCAGGTTTACCGTCACCAGCGAGAAGGGAGCCTTTACAATATAGGACAGACTTACTCAGTGGAGGGTGCAACAGAACACTCATCAGTTGTCCTATCATACCCTCAGAGAAGTTAATGTGGATAGTCTGAGCTATCCTATAGTGGTGGACCTGTAGGAAGATGTTTTCCCTGACGATGTTCTAGGACTACCTTCTTGTAGAGAGGTGGACTTTTAAATTGACATGTACCCCAAGATGGAACCGATATCTACACCAATGTATCATATGGCTCACGCGGAGCTTCTTGAGTTGTGGGTACAAATAGAGGACTTGCTAGAGAATGGATTCATTCGGCCCAGTGTTTCTCCCTACGCAGCCACGATTCTATTCGGCAAGAAGGTGGATGGGAGCTTGAACCTTTATTTCGACTATCGTCACCTAAACCGGGTGACCATGAAGAAAACGTACCCACTCATGAGGATTGAACACCTCTTTGATCAACTGAAGGGAGCACGACGGTTAACAAATATAAACCTCCGACCAGGCTATCACTAGCTCAGAGTTGAATATGAGGATGTTCATAAGACAACCTTCAGATGTCGGTACAGCCACTATGAGTTCTTGGTTTTTCCTTTCGGCATAACCAACACTCAAGTAGTGTTCATGGCACTCATGAACAAGATTTTACAGCCTTACCTCGATTGCTTTGTTGTATTCTTTATCCACGACATTCTGATCTACTCAACTAATGAGGAGGATCATCCCTACCATTTGGATGTAGTTATAGACACACTCTGAGAGAACCAGCTTTATGATAATTTCTAGAAGTGCCAGTTTTGGATCTAAGAGGTTCACTTCTTGGGACACATCATCCCGGAGGCAGGAGTTGCATTGGATCTAGTGAAGATTAAGGAGGTACTTGCTTGGAATCCACCCAGGAGTGTGATAGAGGTACGAAGTTTCCTTGGATTGGCTGGTTACTACTGGGGGTTCATTGAAGTCATTTCTAGAGTTGCGGCACCACTATAAGCTTTGATGAAGAAGGGGAAACTCATCCTGTCATCGGAGAGATGCCAGCAGAGCTATCATGTGCAAAGGCAGAGGATGACTGGGGACCCCATCTTGAGGCATCTAGAGGAAGGCATAGTGTATGTAGTCTAATGAAATGCATCAAGGACCTGACTCAGGTGTGTCCTGATGCTGGAGCAAGAAATGATCACGTATAGTTCTCAGCAGCTGAGAAATCACAGACAGAACTATGCTACCCATGACCTGGGGTTTTCAGAAATTGTCTTCGCCTTGAAAAAGTGGTGACACAATATGATGGGAGAGCGTTTTACCATGTACTCTGATCACAGGAGTCTCACATATATCTTCTCTCAAAAGAACCTGAACCTGAGACAGCAGTGATTGATTGAGTTCCTCCAGGACTATGACTTCGAGATATTCTATACATGTGGAAAGGGGAGTGTTGTAGAAGATGAAATCAGTAGGATATCTGGTATACAGCTGCTAGGTGAGGTGACAGAGAAGCTGACTACTTTACAAGTATCCTTTACGGATAGAGATGGATTTGTTTTCCTTTAGTCCCTTATAGTCACTCCCCCACATCATCAGCGAGTCAGGGAGGCACAACATGGGGACACTGACAACAAGACACGATGTGTTCATATATCTACAGGGAAGGCACCTAATGGATTTTTTGAAGTTGGGGAGCATGTCATCCTCTTCAGAGGAGGTACTATGGTACCAATGTCACTTCATAAGGATGTGTTGAGGGAGTTCCAGACATCCTCTTTAGCGGTACATCCAGGAGTGGTGAAGATGTACCAGGACCTTCGACGATAGCACTGGTGGCCAGGTATGATGAAGGAAGTAACGGAGTTTGGCTCTCGTTGCCCCACTTGTCAGAAAGTGAAGGGAGAGCACTAGGTACCATCATGCTTGGTTCATCCTCTAGAGGTACTAGAGTGGAAGTGGGATGGGATATCCATGGTCTTTGTGACATGACTTCCACGTACATCTAGGGGTCATACTTGATTTGGGTGATTTTTGATCGACTCACCATGTCGGAACACTTCCTACCGATTAGAGAGAAGAGTTCAATAGAGATCCTGGGATGCCTTTATGTTCAGAAGATTGTGCAGATAAATGGAGTAACTTCATATATTGTCTTCAATCATGACACATGGTTTACTTCTCGGCTATGGAAGGGGTTGCAGGAGGCTTTCGGGACGCAACTTCATCTTAGTACCACCTTCTATCCTTAGACGGATGGCCAGACAGAGTAGACCATTCAGACCCTCGAGGATATGTTGTGTGCTTGTTTCCTGGACATCAGTCATAACTAGAAGCATCACATACCTTTTTTGGAGTCTACATAAAACAACAACTATCACTCCACCATTAGGATGTAACCTTTCAAAGAATTATATGGGCAACCTTGTAGATCACCCTTGTGCTGGACAGACCTAGGGGAGTCAGCACTGGTGGGACCCAAGATGGTAACAGCTACAATAGAGAAGTTGCAAATCATCCAGGAGTGGATGAAGACAACCCAGAGCAAAAATAAGTCATACGCTGACAAGAGATGGAGACCTCTGGAATTCATGGATGGCGACAATGTATTTCTATAAGTCTCACCTCGAGAAGGACTATAGAGATTTGACCGAGGTGACAAGTTATCTCCGAGATTCATCAGACCTTCTCAGGTCCTCAGCGTAGTTCATGAGGTGGCTTACCGCTTAGCTCCTCCACCTCACTTGCACAGTGTGAATGAAGTCTTCAACGTATCTGAGATAAGGAGATACGTGCATGACCTTTCTCACATCATTGAACTTGGAGAGTTGGATGTCAACGATGGGGCGACATTCACGGATGTTCTAGTGGAGATGGAGGATCAACAGGGGTGGGCCTATGTGGATGGTCAATACCTCTGGTGCGAGTTTGCTGACAGCCTGGGAACCTCCATGAGAGCACAAGGGAGTGGGAGGCCTAGATTTCTGCTCAGTAACCCCACTTGTTCCCTTAGTTCATGTTATACCTTACAGGGACATAAATACCTGACGGGGGGAGAATGTAAAGACCCGGATATTCTATGGTAATATTTTTATAAATACATGGGAAATTTATGAGTTCGTGAAAGCTGACGACGCGTAATTCTGAGACTCGGTGTGCCCAGTATCGATTTCTGATGATTTGGTCGTGTACATTAAGAAAACGTACGAGCGGGTTTTTATAACATTTGAAATGGTGCTTGGAATTGAAATCTGATCACACCATTGAACTCGCAGTACCGATATTTTCTAAATAAGACTATCACCTCGACGGCAGTGGGTTGAGATTAAAAGATAGTTTTTTGGTTTTTAGAGAATGAATTAAATAAAAATAATGTTTGTGGCTTAATTTTTATTTTTTAGTCAAAACCTCTTCATGGATGTTGGAGGTGGGACCACCACACCTTAACCTCCCATGAGAGGTTATGGTGGTGGGGCCCACCCAAACCTAACCTCCCGCAAGAGGTTACGACGTGGGGACCACACCGGACTAAACCCCCTATTAATGGTGGAAGAGGAAAACCTCTCAACTCCCCTCATTAATGAGGGAGAGTCTATCCACACCACATCCTTTATAGGTGCCAACTCCACTAATTTAATAATGCCAAATCCTACACATTAATTAAGGGGGAACCAAGTTAATTAATTCACCATTTTGAATTTTGTGCCCAAAAATTAAATAATCGATTAAAAAATATATTATTATTTGGGTTGGCATTGTTCATTTTGGTTGCATCATTGAGAAGAGTATTATAGGGAGAAAGCTCTCAACGACGAACGCCTTTGACTTCAAAAAACACTAGTGAAGACTGACTTCGAATTCCTTCCTCATATCCTACCGACCTGGAGCGTCTTGCACAACCAACGTACAAGCTTGAGATTGGAAGTGTGCAACGGACGCGCCGAATGGAGACAACATACTCTTCTTCCCCGTGACTCCCTTGACGAACGATGAACAACAGTAATAAGATATTTTGAATAATATTATCTTCCTTTTTCTCTTCATTGATTTGAAAGGAACCGTTGTGTAGGTTGTGAAACAATTAAAGTTCATCTTTCTTACTTCTTGATGAGCCAAATGTTACCATCCTAAATACGGAGGGTGCGGGAAAAACCAACATGGCCCGACCCCTCCGCCATTCTTGTTTATGATGATTTTTCTCATAGAGATGAAGCAATGAGGCGACGAAGGCGGCAAAAACAAAGGTCGCTCTACCCACATCCTTTGTGATATGTGTTGCCCCCGCGAAATTCCATACCGCTGCTGGCCGAATCGGTCTCGAATGAGCCCCCACAGGTCGTACCGCTCTTAGAGCCGAGCGGCTTCCCCGAGTCGGCCCGTGCCCTACTGACCTGCCCGATCACCTCCCGGCCTCCTGCTGGCCCACCCAGCCGCCTTATGACCCACCGGAAGGCCTGCTTGGCCGGCCTCCCATCTCGCACTCTACCCGACAGCCCGCCAGCCCGCCTGGTGCCTTGATCGGCTACCTGTGGTAGGGCGGCACCCTGATCGGTCGCCCGATGGCCCGCATAGCGCCCTGCCCAGTCTCCCACCAGCCCCCGTGCCAGTCTCCATGGACTCCTGCCGTCCTTGTCGGGCCCCGCTGGCCTTCCCGACCGCCTCTCGTGCACTCGACTGAACCACTCCAGATCGTGTCCCCCGCGCGCCCCGCACGCCCTGAGCCACCCAAGCCACGCCCCTCACGGTGATGGTCGAACCGGTTTCGACCATCCAGACCAAGACACTGAGCTTCCCCCCATGTGTTATGGGTCGAACATGCGCTGAACCCAGTTCGAACTGCCCACACGGCCTACTGGTCTAGGCGTAGCGGGTCGGGCTGAACCTAACAGGCTGGCCAACCTAATGGGTCGGGCCATACCCAGTAGGTCTAACCAGGTCGACCCAGACCATGTCGGCCCAGACAGGGTCAGACCGGGTAGGTCGGACAGGGTCGGACCAGACCCAGGCCCACTACCGACCCTTTACATTCTTTGGCCATATCCTTCGCACTGGACGTGTGTTGGATGAACCATCAGTGGTGCTGGTAATCTTTGACCATGAAGGTCCCTTCAGTATACCCCACTAGAGTTTGGGTTATAGTTGAGATACAGTTAGGTTGGATCGTGCACGAATCCAACTTGGCCCTCGGGACTAAAAAGGCTAATAACTCAAAGACCAGGCGTCTGATTGACATACTGTCTGTTGCATCGAGACCTATATGATGTGGCAGACCATTGAGATACTTATTTTAGGGAATTCATGAATGTTGAAGTATATACGAGTAAATCATGGAGAGGATCCTTCCGGTGACGAGCGAGCAGAGTACGGAGACCTATTAGCTGGCTGAGACCTGATGACTATTGACCGATTCGACTTGGAGTGACTCGACTAGCCCAATGGGGAGCACCTTGGTTTCTCGGAATACCTAAGATAGAGGAGCGCCTGGTTGTGGTGTCAGACTCACGGTACTCAACAGGAGGAGTACCTTTGCAAGCTATTAGGGGGAGCGCCTTGGTGACACGACAGTTCCACGGTGGGGAGTGCATATGTGTGACATAGCAGACCCATGATACTCGACATGATTAGTGGGAAGCGCATTGGTGTTACGGAAGTCCCTCTATACTCAATTAAGGAGAAGATCTCCACTATCCATGGTTTGGATATTGTGAATAAAATCCTTGTTTGAGCTGAGTTAGTAACTTTTGTGTTTACCTCATGATTGAGATGGATTACTTGATAACATAGGTATAAGTATGGGCATATACCTATGTGGGGTTATCTGATGATTTCATACTTTTTGGTTTATCCTTGTTGGTTTTTTGGGTCCTTTAAGGTCTCAGGGACTCTACTGAGTATCATTATACTCACCCCTACATGGGATATTCCGGCAGCTCATTGTGTTGGTTGCAGATGACAGACAATGATGACATCAACTGAGAGTACCATGACTGAATGTACCTGGAGGTGGACCATATGACGTGTCGGTACACGGAGGAGACCGATAGACATGGAGTGCTGAGGAGGCTATCTATACCTACCCTTCAGGTAGGATCCGTGGTGGATGATCTAGGAGTTTCTTTTCATCTTTCAGTTGTTTTTTAATTTTCATTTGAACATGTACATTACAGTTGGGCTTGTATTTCCGGCCCTTTACTTTTTAGAAATCTCTTGTTATACATTTTTACATAGTGGTTTGTATCTAGCTATGTGCTCTATTGAGTTTGTTTATCATTATAAAGGCAATGCCTTCCCAGATTTAGGTAAATATGTCTTTGGTGCTGGTCGCCTGACCCTGGCCTATGTAAGGTGGTATTGGGTTAGTCACGGCACGGGCCCTGGGGGATGGGTTGTGACATATAATTACCATTTTTTTGTTTAAAATGAGTTTACTTAGGGTTAATTTAATATATAAAGGTAGAAATAACCAATTAACTTTTTAAATTAATATTTTATGACTTTATTTTTATTTTATGTCATCTTTGGTTTGATAATGGTCCATTTTGGAGCCTTTTGGAATGTGTAAAATGTGGTTATACCTTTTTTGTTTCCAAATTTCCTAGTGTGTCCTCTCCTGCACCTGTAAATGGGGATCTCCTCTTCTCTATTATTAAAACATAAAAATATTATTGTATCATAAAAAATATATATATAAATAGATTACTTAATTCCCTAAACATTTTTTGGGGCATTATTTTTATCATAATACCCTCCTAATAAGTGTATTGGCGGTAACCTAAGGAGGTTGTTTGAAAAAGAGGGATCATTCATAACCTGGTGTTTTTATTTTATTTCTTCCACCTCCATAAAAAATATATCACCATAGATGATATAATAAAATAATTATATCCCATATAGCGAGACTTTATAATGTTATTTGGATAATCTATATCAATATCTACATGTATCACATGGGTAATGAAACTGTCGATTTTGTGTACAATGTACTACCTCCACAAAAATAGATGTAATTAATTTTCTATTTCCCCCTCTCGTGACTGGATATAAATATTGTTTTTACATATTTATATGATATTGATGATATAATATTACTTTTTAAATTCCAATATCAAAACTTCATTTTAACATTCTAATCCTTTGGATAATGTAAACGTTTCTCATGCATATGTGTAGACTATCACCTCCAAAAACCAATGTGATACCTTTCATATCTTATTTTTGAATATATAGTAACAAGGATAGAAATTATGAATATATATGATATATATGAAATTTAAATTATTCTATAAAGGTGAAATAATATTTATCTTCATTTCATTCAATTCATCGAGAAAATGGAAACAACGTTCACGTGTATGTACGGCCTACCATCTCCAAGAATGGTGTAATTAATTTTTCATATCTAACTGTTATGGATTATACTAAATACATATATAAGGAATATATATGATATTAATTTCAATTATAAAATTATGGATATGATTTAATCATGATCAAATAAAAGGGTTAGAAAACTCCTAACCAAATCATATATTAAAAATAAAGTGGTTATTACCTAAAATGTGATTTCAAAAGGGAATTATCAATAAACTAGAAATAAAATGTCTCATATAAATCATACATGGAATGTTATATATTTTTATGTTTATGTATTAAATTTATAATAAACCTATACTTTTTATAAGGTATTTTTAAACATATATAAAGGACGTCGATTGTTAAGATAAGGTATTTTTATCTCACTTTCATTCTTTCACACAAATTCTATATTAAAAACTTTTTTATTTTATGTGGTTCATATACTACACATGAATTTAGTTTATGAACCCTGTAATTTAATTCAATAGAATTTCCATATCTGTATAAATTTTTTTATTTCATAGGTATTATGATTCAAATGTTACCAATGTGGAATGTTTTGTTGTTACAATCACATTGTTAATTGGAATTATTTATGATAATTCTTTAAAGGATTAGATATTATGATCTACCTATATATAAACAGGTTAATTTTATTCTCCTATTGTTATTTTTGGAGGCTATATGAATTTTATTGTATTTTCCTCACATTATGTACACATTATTCCAAATAATTTTCTTCAGGAAGATCAACATTGATTTTCTCTTCAGTCGAAAAGCCATTTTCATTAATATAAATGTTTTACAAAAATTATTTCAGGCATTATTTGAATAATATAATATGATAATATGGTGACATTTTTACCCATGTATGTGTTTTTAGAGAAATTATTCAGGGTAGTCTTTTTTTTATAATGAGGTACTTTTGACTTTTAAAAAAATTTGAATAGAATTATTATTCTATCAATTATAGAAGGAATGGTATTTTCCAATGTCATGACCACTCAATGATTTAATGATTCTTTTCATATTTCCATGGTCATATATAAATAATTTTTTTTAATCAATATTTTAAAATTTTTAGATTTTAATGATTTTTAAATGAAAATTAAGATGTTTTTATTCTCTTTTTATGGGATTTATATTCATAAATGATAAAAATATTTGGTGTTGAATATGTTTTTTTGGGGATCTGATCCAATTTTAACATACACATTGTTTCTATGGATGGTTTATTTTATTGATAAAGATATTTTTATGAAACCCCTTCATTTTCCATTGGTTATTCCATGATTAATTTATAAGATTTTTTTTAAAAAAATCATTTATTTTTGTTATTTTATAATGAAATTGATTATGAAATTAATTTCCTTTCATTAGGTTATGATATGATACATTTTTATTGATAATCTGACACAATAATGTATGGAATATGATATTGATGGGACCTACATCTCCCTCCAACGAATTAGAAAATAATGAATTTTCTGATATCCAATAGTAAATTAGAGGTTATTTCAAGAATTAAAAAGTAGGTATAAGAGTGGTTGTCCCAAGCATGAATGAGTGGAAATGAGGATATATGACTACTGAAGGAGTGAATATGGGTGGTTATTCCAAGGCCAAATAAAGTATATAAGTGTTTGAACCAATTCTAAAATGTTATGATTTTGTTGATGTATATCCTTGATAGAATATTTTCTATGATTATGTGTATGCTAAAAATCAATGTATTAGGCCATTGTTGTCTTCTAATGGATCATGCTCTTTGATTACATTATGTAATATGTCCTATAAACAACCATGATTTATGTCATGACTCATGTTTAGGATCTATGATATGAAAGGCATGGTCTGGAAATTTTATTCTTATGTTCTCATACCCTTATTCTCATGTTATGTTGATACCCCTGATGTATACCTTCATTGATCATATGATCTTGCCCATTATAATTTTTCCTTTTCCCATGGTTATGAAGAAAGGTTTTATGTATGTAATTATAATGATGTGTACAATGTGCAACACTGTTTTTGGGATATGTTGAATATCATTCATGAAATAATAGTATTGTGTACCTGGTCTCAAATAATACTAAACCTTTGTGGTCCCCCAACATGTATCTATGAAATGTATTTAATAATATTCTAGTAATATGTAATATATATATGAAATGTATGGATAACTATAGTGACTCTCCTCATTAAACTCATTTGGTATAGTCACATGTATGAAGAACATGAGGACGAAATGAAATAGAAGTACCCCTATCTATTCTCCAATGATGATATGAGTTAAAATAATTGGTAAAACATTCCTAATGGGGGATAATGTAACATCCAAAAAATTTATATTCGTTTATTTTTCATTATTATATATAATTTTTGTCATAATTATATATATGGTAATGTATAATCACGTGAATCATGTAATTAATTATTTCTATAATTTTAAACATTATGTTTATAAATTAAATATATCCATGAATGTGGAATATTATATAATTGGGAAATAATCACACAAAATAAACTAGAGATGGGAAATAAGTATCATATTGATCTCCTTGAATTATTAAACTCTCAAACATCACAATATAAAAGAGAAAAAATAATTGTATTCCAATTGATATTTGAGAAATAAGAAATATAGAACCAAGACTCTAATTTAGGTGAATGAAGAAAAAAATACTTATAGGTATTTATATAGATATTACTATCAATGAAATTGTAATATGACTATTGAAATAGAAATATCACTCCATGTATTAGTGACCTAATTATTAGGAATAATAACCTTACCATTGGAATTTTCAATTGACGTTAAAATTAAAAAATAGAATGTAAATAATATTTAACTTCACAAATTTATGAAAAATACAAATATTTCAATTCCATATATTATGTAGTATTATTAATAACTGAATCAAATAAAAATCATTTTTTTTAATAAAAAAATTATTTTGTTTCACAAAAAATTAAATTTTTTATTATAATAAATAAAATTATATATGATAGAAAATTATTCCCATAAAAATAATACCAATTTTAGAATCATCTTGTTGAAATTTTAAGTGTTTTTTTTTGTAATTTTGGAAAAAACATCATTTTTTAGGTCAATAGTAAAAATACAATTTTTACGTTACTATTTTGTTTTAATTCCATAATTCATTATATTATAATTTCAAAATATATTATAGGAATTGAATCTCCAAAAAGTATATAATTTGATCAATTATTAATGTAATTTTAATCCCAAACATATAACATATTTTCCATATTCTAATGTTTAGAGTATTCTGTTAAAAATATTTATTTTCAGATAGTCCATTTAGATAAAATAAAGAATTTAGGAAATAAAATATTTAAAAGTAATAAAATTATATTATTAATAAAATATAATTCATATTTATATAATATCCTTACAAAATGATCTTCCTTGGAAATTACATTTTACTGGATAATATTTCTGAAATATCCCCCTCTCCTCAAGTATAAATATGTCATCTCCCTCCCCTTATAAAACCACATCTCTTCCACTTAACAAATCCAAATATCTGACTAATTATCTAATATTAATCCCCTAATAGTCTTTATTAATGTTATTTAGTCATAAAACTCTATTATTACATGATGTTAATCTATATTGAAATATAAAATCTACAATAAGTGGTAAGATCAATTCATCTTTTTTCACTTTCCTTTTATAATTATTTATATTTATTTTATTTTATAATAAAAAATTATTAAAAAATTAAATAATATGTTAACATTATCTATATTATTTTAATCTCTCATGATATTTTATAATATAGGCATATATTATGTATCTCTCACATCCACTTTTAAAAATTTCTCCTTAACGGTCAGTTGACTACCCACAATAACATTTCCAATTATTTTATTATACACAAAATTATGGATAGTTCTAAAAAATAAATTATAATAGATAAATGTATTAATTAATGTATTTATAATCATCTAAAGTTAATTTATTATTTTATAAATAATAATGAAATGATATCATGAAATCCAAAAAAAAGATAGTATATTTTTAGGGGAATACAATATCATAAAAAACAATCACCTTTAACCAATGTAATTTGGAAATAAATTACAATTATTATAATTAATCTAGAATAAATTAATGAACATAACTAACTTATGGATTCACATTTTATAAAAACAAGTTAATATAAAAGGGATATTTGTGAAAAATTATTTAAAGATTTAAGGTAAAGGGAGTCTTGAACCCAATATCGCCATTATGTGTTATCTCATCATATCACTTTTCTTCAGGGGATATACATGTTTTTACCTCTTTTATAAGGATTACAATCTAAATAAAATGTTTTTAAAGGGAATTTATTTTTCCTAGACAACTAATTAACCCCTCTTTAGTTGTTTCTAATTTTCTCAAAGAACAGTGTTTTTTAATCCAAATTAAATTCTCCCTTATTAATCTGGGAAATAAAAAAGTTATTCATTAAAGTATTATTTATGAAATATTTTTAAAAAAATTCATATATGTGGGATTATTTTAGGATGTTAATTTTTATATAACTATATATTATGTTTCATGTATGATTATGAGAGTTCTATGATGTTATAGATGGTCTGTGAATTATATATCCCTCCAATACATTGGGTAATGGTATGTATCTCATGAGATTTGGTATATTATGAAAGAACATGATTCTATATTTTTTCAAAATAATGAGATTATGAAATATGAACATATTCTATGTGTGAACATGATGCAATAATCATTCATAACTTTTGTTATAGTATTTTATGACTATGTAATGATGATTAAATATTTTCCATATTCCATATTCCATGAATTTAAAAATTCTTCCCAAATTATTCTGAATATGTTCTTATGATTGTGATATGATGATTATGATTAAATCACCATGTAATATTGACTCATTCTCTTATTCATTCCATGTTATTTCTCTCCTTTCTTGGATTTTTTTCCCACCCCTTTCATTAAAGTATATCCTCCAGTGAATATATGTACTAAGGATAACATGGGAGATTTTATAAATACACTAAAGATAGATTTAAATAATACATATGTTGTTTTATGTACATGTGATGTATGAATCTAATTTTACAAATATCCTAAAAATTTGATTCATGAATGTATTACTATTATGTTATTTATTTTTAAATTGATATGATAATCTTGTGTAAAAATGTTTGTTAGCTATAAGTAGGGATTAATATTTTGTTTATTGAGAGTATGGTTATGTTATTTTATCAAAAAAATGGCCTATTTTTTATTATTATTATATTTTACTCTTGGACCCATGTGGCATGATGTGGTATACATGAATCATGATAGGCCCATAAGACTCATGTTACATGTGTTGGCTTACATTTGAATTATATCCTTCATCAAGATGATGGTTTATCTATTTAATGTTTTAAAAACAATGTATATATTGTTTTCACATAAAGATTTATTATATAATTATGCTTTGTTAAATAAGGTTTCTGATTTAAAGTGCTATTAGCTTTGTGGATTGTGTGTGTATGTGTGTAGTGTGTATGATACATGCACCTATGGTAGGGAGGTGGGGCCAGGGTATTGAATGATACATGATATTATTATGGTTGGGGAAGATTAAGGTCTATGTAAATTTTCTAATCAAGAATTATTTCTCTATTTGTGCCATTGGTTCTGTAACTTATGCATTAATCATAGTAATGATCTTCCTAGTGGATCATAATGGTACACATAGAGGGGGTGAATTAGTGTATAAATTTTTTTACCATTTTTATTTTCTTTTATCTAATAAGTTTTAAATCAAATCACTACACTTGTTACAGTAAATGGATTTTCCCTGTTAATGAGAACAATTATATTAAATGAATGGTAGAAAGTAAATTAATCACAACATATAGTATTTTTACAAGGTTCTTCCCCAATTTTGGTGACAATGTCCTTTATATGTGAGGGATGATCTGAGACATATAATATCCACTAATAATCAATCAACAATTAAAAGTGGGTCTGTCGGGTATCAGCCTCAAACCATTATGGGTAGGTATGAAACATTTCCCTAATTATATTGGCATCCCAAAAGTATTAATTATACTGGAATCTCAATAATGTTTCAAAATTACAATAAAAATAAATTGAGTAAGATCATAAGGTATTAAATATGATACCACAATAAAAAAGTTGTTCATCCTATTTGAGCCACTAAGAATAAACTGAATCTGTACTTACTCACTTCAACAGAAACAACACGACTACCACTAAATCTATAAAAACACAATATTCCATTCAGTTTAGTGTACTCTCTTAAATTTTATAAGATGATTCTTCCAATTCAACTCACCTCTATATCTTAATGAATAAATACATATATCTCAATTCACTACATTTTTTCGTATAATATAATGATTCAGCTTTCCACGTATGCACCATTAAAATCCAAAATTTACACAAAGGAGTTAGTAACACGTTGTCCATTTTTATTTTCACTACACTTAAACCTTGTTTTAATAGACAATTTATACTATTTATTTTATTCACATAAACACCAATTGTAAATTTATTTTTGTTCAAAGAAAAAATACATTTATGTGTGCATGGGACTCTTTAATTTACATTTCCATTTTGCAAGTATACAGTCGTCACACAAACACACTATTCACACACATTTTTTCACAATAATTTATTTACAAAAACCCAAACACACATATTGCTTGTATGTACCTTCTTCCACATGTGCATAAACATAGATATATGCATTCACAATTTATACACAAGCTCTTCTTTCTAAGATACAGTGCACCTGTACACTATCAAGGAATTAACAAAAAATTTATACTAATACATAAAAATCATATCACAAGAATTTCATGGGTTCATTGGTGATATTTCCACAATCCATAGATTCAATTATTCAACATTCAACATACTGTCATAAGACTACATACAGAACATTCTTAACACAAGTCAAGAACATACTGAATACATGAACATTTTGTAACCCGTAGATTTTTTATAGACTATTTTTTATCAAATAAATTACAATTTTCATTATTATCATGAAATTAACTATTTAAAACATTCCTTTCACATGAAACGCCATCTTGGTGTATGATACGTGTAATAATTAGTTGGCATACAATATAATTAACACTTAGTTCTATGAAACACCTCTTTTTTTTAACATTGTGAGATAATTATAACCTGGTCATTATGAAAAGTTATATGAATTGTAACAACTAGTTTTCAAATATTTTTTATATTTTATTTGTATAAAAAAACCTATTCATAAATAAAGATATGATTTTTGGTAAAGTCCTTTAATGTTTAAAAACACAGTTTTCTTGAATAAACCAATTTTAATGACCTTATGTAAAAAATAATATTACTAATTTTAGACACATTTAAAAATTTTATTTTCTAATGTAAACATAATTTTTCAATTTATAATTTCTAAATTATCTTAGGATTAATTTTTGGTATTTTTCTGTGAAAATTTGTTTTAGGATGAATAGTAAAAAAATATGTGATTTTATTTCCGAACTACTATTTAATTTAATATATTTATAAGGATAAATTATATTTTAAATTGATTTAAAAGTTGAAATATATAATATTTTTAAAAATAAAACTGATTTTGGTCATTGGAAACTATTTCACAGTTAAATTGGATATAAAGGCTTAGAATCCTTTTCAACATTTTTACTTTAAAACCCCATAATGTAATCCTATAGAGGGATTAATTTAAAATTAATTTATGCCATATATATTATTAAATTTGGAAATATGGATTCCATATCTTAATCCATAAATTTAATTAATGTATAATAATTTCAAATTTTATTTTTTCCAAAAAATATTGTTGAAATTAAATCAAATTGTTTACATGAGTTAAGAGAAAAATTACATTAATAAATTACTAAACCTTAAATATATGACACCAAATGATCTAAATACTTGTAAAAAACCCATTTCTGGTCCATATTTAATCCATTAACAATCCATTATTTAGTTTTTTTGGTTTGGTATGACGTGTTTTGCGTAAAAACATGGGGACACCTAACATGTTTTAAAAAAATTCCAACTGTGTCCTTACCCTACACTATAAAAGGCCCCCACCTCTACCCTCTTACTCAAACCTCTCAATCTCATTGAATCACCCAAAGTATGGTAAAATAAGCTACCCACCTACCTACTTTCTTCCTAGAATCCTTCCTTTTTGAATAAGAAAACTCAAGGAATCCATTCGGCATAATCCAAAATGAGTTACCCAATTAAAAGGTAACATCTTTTATCAAGATCCTTCGTTTATTTTACTTCTCCACGCCCTAACATCTCTTTATTCCATTCATTTATGAAATAAATATTATACTCAATATAATAGGAATTTTTTATGAATTTTTTTTGACCTACTCTTACAAACACCTCCATCTAATGTATATTGAACATACTGTTTCTTTATACGGTGAACTACTACCTCAAAAAACATTGATTTTTCATTTTTCTTTTTCCACCAATTATGGAGGTCATTATGATGGAAAATATATTTACATATTTTTTATATGATATTTCCACTTCAATGGCCCAATGGAATTCATTTTTTTTACTAATTTTTGATAATCCACCTTTCAAGGGGTGAGGTCGAACCCTTATAAGGCCTATAAGCATAAGTATTAAATGACCCATAGTCCGTAGATGAATTATTTTCCCATAGGATTCAAAAAATAAATATAATCCAGACTAACTGCTTATAACTTCTCATCCCTAGAATCTTAATTGTGAAATTGGCTCTCCACCATCTCATGGCTGTTCAACTAGGCTTTCCTGTGCATGCATAGGCTTGTCCCGATGGAAGGTGCCATACCTTCTCATTCTTGCAATCTGTTTAGCTTCTGCTATGGTGAAAGATCATGGTCATCCTCCTTATGAAGCTCGTTATTTGTATCTTTTATGGTTTTTATCTGCACTTATGGAGGCCCGATGGCCTTGAGGTAGCCTGAAGGCCTTGGGGTGGCCTGAAGGCCTTACTGACCCAAAGGCCTGGGTGGCCTGAAGGCCTTAAAGGACTCAAAATTCTATATTATATAGATTATTATAATATAAATATACATTATAGACATGATATTTATATCATGTTTCACATTCTTGAATGATTATATATGTATAATTACCAATGATTTATCAAATTAAGAGACACATGATGAACAAAGTAAATATTACCCAATGTCAAACCTTAACATATGATCCTTACCAAGAGGGTAATATAAGGTCATAATACTACCATATATTTTCTATTTTATTAAAATATGATACTGTAAAATATTTACAATTAAACTATATTTATTATTTAAGAATCTTTTATTAGTATAATTAGAGTCAAGACAAAAGGTTAGACGATTTCTTATCACATTTCACTTCCAAGAGATATATGTTATGTTCACCACTCATTACTTTTTGTTTTTTATTTACTAACCATGATTTTATTTTAGGTAACTTTTAATAATATTTTTGGGTATTAACATATCCATTTTTTACTCTCTTTTAGAGGTTTTTATTGATTCAAATGTTTCAAAATCGTTAAAATAGTTTTTTCACATTTTTCATTCTTTGAGACTCATGCATTGTTATTAAACTAAACTCATTTTTGAGTTGTATATAATTCCATGATATATCAGGGATCACCTTATTTTCAGGATATACTATGTCTAATTATATTTCCTTTTACTATATGAAGAGTGAGGTCCCATGTAACCAAGTGGTAAGAGTTTATTGATAAAATCTAATCGCTTTTCAGGATTGTTAATGGTTGTTCATATTTGATGAAATCTTATAATACCTCTCCTAAAATTTCATGTGTTTCCTTCTACTATTCTTGTTTAATATATCCTCATGTATTAGTACCATTTTCACACTCTATGGTACTTAAGGTAATGTTTTTTGTAAAATATGATTGTCTCTCTCTTCGGTCAGAAATCTATTGTATTCAAAAACCATGTTTTCCTAATTTTTTTCAAAAGTTTTTTCAAAAGATCATTGAGGATAATTTTTAAATTAAAATGTATTTTAAAAATATTTTCATAGTTGCACTTATATTGTTTCAAAACATCCCTTATAATTTTTGAAAGCTATCTTCAATGAAAATGGTTTTCAAAAGTTTTTTTGTTATAAAAAGAATTTTTCATAGAAGAAATGATATTTTTCACAAGAATCATTTCCAAAATATATTTAAAAACTATTTCCCATCTAAGAAAACATCAACTGGTGTTACTCTTGAATTTATGGAGAAATTATTCATTTTTTTCCTTCATAATATTTATCATAATGGACTATGTTTTTATGTCATGATGTCTATGAATCCTATTTCTCTTTCACGGTTTATATGCTTTTGGAACATGTTTCTTTTCATGAGTTATGATTATGATGAAATGTTTTTGAAACCTCTCTATTTCTACATATTGGGATATGTTTACATGTTTATGATACCCATTTCATTTCATGGGTTATGTTATGATTTTTTAATGATCTTGTGGAACCTAAATGTATGATTTCATTATGAGATGGATGGTACATATATATCCCTCCAATGCATTGGGTAAATATTTATGTCTCGGGAGAAAATATATGATGTTTTTGGGAATGAACCTTAAATACTAAGATAGTAGTGGGAGAGAACCATGACAACAAATATGGCAAGTGAAGTGAACTGATGCTACTAAGATGTCAATGGGAGTGAACCCCGACTACCAAGATGGTATGGGGAGTAAAACCATAATACTAATATAGTCTTGTAAGTGACGCAGTGGAGATTATGAAAATCATTATATGATCACGTGTTTTCTAAAATTTCATATTTTATTCCTATGTTATGGTTTCATGGATTATTTTTAATATTTCCTAAAGATTGATGTCTTATGAACACCCATACGTTTTGTCACAATTCATGTATAAGTTCTCTAATATTTTGTGAATGATCATCTTATTTCATATTCATGTTCTCATGCCATTACACTCATGATTATTCTTAAATTTCTCCATTTTTTACCCTTACTGACCATTTTCTCTCACCCCTTCTTATGTTTCCTTCCAAGGTTATGATGGTATGTATTATGTTTGATGTTTCTTAGAAGGGTGGTAGTCTAGAATAGCCAAGTGGGAGATTATGTAGATCATTTACTTACCTATGTTTATGTGTTCATTTTTCCAAAGGAACTATATTAGTATGGTGTTCATGTGTCTATTTGTGTAATGTTTCATGTATTCCACAAATGTAATATAATGTGTTTTTGAAAAGAAATGGTCGCAACACTTTCAATGTGAAAAACTTTTGTGTATACTACATACACAACACCGACTTCACTATATAATGTAATGTATCCTTTACATAGATTGAAAAAAATAAAATTCTTGATAAACTTTTTTCACACAAGAATAATTGTATATGTGTGAAAATTCCTCATGAAACATAGTGGAATTTGCATAGGTTCATAGTTATTCAAATAAATCACGCAAACTAAATAATCATGAGAAAACCACCACCTTCTTTCAGAGGGTCTGTTGAACCTCTGGTTGCTGAGAAATGGAACAGTAACATAGAAAATATATTTTATATTCTCCAGTGTTCATATCTTGAGAAATTAATTATAGAACTTTGTCAGTTTGAAGAAAAATTAGACCAATGTTGGAATCTAACCATGAATACGAGGTTTAAAGATTATATTGAATCCATGTATTGTGAAGATTTCAACAACATATATTTCAATCAGTACATTTATTGAATTCTTTGTACCAAGATGAAGAAAGAGTTCTTTGATCTGAATCTATGGGATGAAAAATCTATTGGTACATACGTGGCTAATTTAATAAGACATCCAAGGTACACATCAAGAATTATCATCAAACCCAAATGTAAATTTTATTGGTTCTTTAGTGAAGTGAAGCCATGTCTCAAAACAAGGTTGTCCTAAAGAGACATTACTAGCTATGCATAAATTGTGCATTGTGAAATCAATGTTGAAATGGAAGTTATAGTGACATATCAATCAACTGGTTTTGAAAATAAGAGGAAGATGGAATTTAAAGGAAAATATAAAAACTATGAAGAAAATTAGATGAACCTTCCTTCATATTATATGCTTGGGAAGAAGCATTGGGGAAATCACCTTAAGGGGTATGGTAAATGTATAAAGTGTGTGAATGAAAGGTCACTATACAATTTATTTCAAAAGTGATTGGAAGAAGTTAGATTAAAAAAATAATGTAGAAAGAGCTGTAAAAAATTCACGTCCCACACATAAGTTATACAAGTGTATAGAGAATGGGAATTATGTGATCCACTACACAAACCCAAAGGCTTGTGATGATGATCTATGTCAATAACCTCTAAAGATAAGGGAATAGGGGAAATAATATGCAATCACTATTTCTGATGAGGGGTATGATAATGACATGATGAATGGTCCACCTACCATTCACTCTAAAAATATTAATCTAAAATTTGATCCTGGATCTACCCACTCCTTTATGTTGAAATAATTTTTTATGGTTGTTAAGATTCATCTAAATCTATTAGATGTGGAATTAATAGTTAAAAAATATTAATGGTATGATGATTGTATATCAAGTATAGGATTACTCTGGAATCTATGTTTGTGGGAATTTGCTTCCTGCAAATATGGTCATTCATCATTTGGTAGAATTTGATGTCATCTTTGGCATGGATTGGATTTTTCTTCACAAATCCCACATATATTTTCATGGAAGGGATGTTATATTCTATATTTCATACACTCCTTTGATCATACATCATTGTGAAAATATGTATGAACATCATGTGGAGATTACAACCAATGTATGTGTCTTAATTACAATTCAAAAAGTTTTGTTATCTCAAATGGTTGGGGAGAAGATCGACCTCGACGGTATTACTATTGATCGGAATTTTTTATTGGTATTTTTGAAAGAGATTCCTTGTCTTCCACAAAATTATGATGTTTAGTTTTTAAAAGACCTTATACATGGTTCCAATACAATTTCAAAGATCCCTTATAAAATGAACCTGATTATGTTCTAAGAGTTGAAGATGCAAATCCAAGAAAAACATGATAGGCGATTCATTTGGCCAAGGGTTTCACCATGGGGTACTCAGGTTATTTTTTTGAAGAAAAATGAATGGATCAATGAGAATATGCATTTCTGATAAGGTTATGAACAAGATCACAATCAAGAACATGTATACTTTTACCCTTATTGATGACATGTTGGATCAACTACATAGTGCTCAATACTATTCAAACAATGTCTTTCATTCTGGATAACATCACTTTAGGGTTATGAAGGAGGATATACCCATGACTAAATTCCATACAATTTATGGTCACTATGATTATATAGTGATTCATTTTGGTCTTACTAATGCCCCTATAATATTCAGGGATATAATGAATATAGTCATTAGATATTATCTCCAAAAGTATGTGGTATACATTATAGATGATATTCTGATATATTAAAAGAGTTTGGAAGAGAAAGATGATCATCTGAGAGTCAAATTAAAAACCCTAAAGAAGGATGATCTATATGAAAATTTTAATAATTAAGAATTTTTCAGCAAAAGATTTCATTTTTGGGCCACATAATATCAAGAGATGGAATATTAGTATACCTAAAAAAAGTGAAGGCCAGTGATGGTTTTCCTAGACTAACCATGGCGACTAAGATCCATAGCATTCTTGGTTTTATTTCATATTATTGATGATTAGTATATATTTTCAGACAACAATCTAATATTATGAACAAGATAACTCAGAAGGGTGTCAAGTTCGTTTGGACATATGAATATGATGAAAATTTCAAGGAACTGAATTGAAGGTTGGTTAATGGACTTGTTCTTACATTACCATGTTTTTAATAACAGTGTCTAATCTATAGTAATGCATCCAAGTAGGGATTGGGATGTGTTCCTAGGAGAAATAACCTTGTTATTGCCTAATCTTCCATAACGATGGATATTAATGAAGAAATTTATCCAACTCAGGATTTGGAGTTAGCAGCATTTATTTTTTCAATATTGATATGGAGGCAATACCTTTATTGAGAAAATTGGGATATATATAATGATAAATTAATTCTAAAATATATATTCAAATAGAAGGAGTTGAGCATGTACTAGAGAATATTTTTGGAGTTTATAAATGATTATGACTACTTAATAAATTTCCACTATAGGAACGAAAAAAATGTGTCCAATTAGTTTAGTCGAAAGGATAATTATCAATTATCAATGATAAGGATAGAAAAAGATACAATATTTATAGATTTGAAAAGGATGGATCTATAATTCTTCAGGGAATGGTAATAAAAATTCTTTCTAAAATGAATTTTCATCCCTCTATCGATGTGAAGATTAAGGAGGAACTGAATGATGATTTAGAGCTATAGAAGAAAGTTTGAAATTTTCATGAGTGTAACCTTGATCATGATGGAATTATAAGGTTTAGGAAACATGTATATGTTCCTTATATACCATATCTTATGAATTACATGTTAAATGAAGATCATAGTTCTTAATTATCTATTCATCTTGGATGTACAAAGATGTGAAAAGACTTGAAATAATAGTTATGGTTGGATAGAATAAAGATAGATATCGCGGATTTTGAATCTCAGTGTATGGAATTTCAATTAGTTAATTCTAAAATACAAAAGTATAATAGTATGTTTCATGAATTACCCATACTATAATGTAAATGGGAGAACATAATAACGTATTTTTTGGTAAGACTATCCAAAACCTCTCAAGGGTTTCATGCTAATTGGGTGGTAGTCGATCACCTTACTAAGTCAGGACAATTCATTTCTATTAGAAAATATTAATCTATTGATAAAATTTCAAGAATATACATCACAGAAGTGGTAAGGTTTCATGGGTTACCACATTCTATTGAATCAGATATGGAACGTAGGATTACCACAATGTTTTGGAGATGTATTTAAAATGCACATGATATAAAATTGAGTTTCATCACTACATGTCATCCTCAGATAGATGGTCGTCTGAAAGGGAAATTACAACCCTAGAGGATATGTTGAGAAATTGTTATTTGGATTTAAAAGGTTTTTGTGAACAACACCTTCCTCTAGTTTCGATTTTTGACAACAATATATTTCACTCTAGAATTTAGATGACACTGTATAAAGCCCTATATGAGAAGAAATTTAAGGATCCAACATTTTGGGATGTGGTTGGTGAAATAAAACAAATGTGACTTGAGATCACTAAGGAAATGGCAGTGAAAGTAAGAGCTAGATATAAGTATATGAAGGTAGCTCAATGTTGTTAGAAAAGTTATGCTGATAACTGTCAACGTGATCTAGAATTTGATGTTGGTGAAACAGTGTTTCTATGAATCTCTCCCTAGAATAAATTTATGAGATTCCAGAAGAAAGGGAATCTAAGACCAGGTTATATCAATCCCATTGAGATTATTGATAGTATTGGGATAATAGTTTATCACATGGAGCTTCCTAAAAATACTTCTCAAGTATATGTTGTGTTCCATGTATCTATCCTATGAATGAACATACCTAACCATTCATATTTACTGAACTCAGAGGCCATACCGCTGGAGCATGATCTTTCATACGAGGAGCAACTTGTTGAAATTATGTATCATAGAGAGAAAGTTAAATAATCCAGAACCACTCACCTTGTGAAATTTTAGTGGAGAGATACCTATTTATAAAAATCTATTTGGTAAAATGAAGATTTTATTAAATATAAGTATCCTCATTTTTTTACCTGAGTGATGAATTTCAAGCGATAATTTCATTTTCAGGGGGTAGAATGTAACACCACGTGTTTTTATGCTATATTTTTTTCTCAAATTAATTAAAATTAAAATTTATATATTTCCATTAACATAGATAAAAATTACCTTCAAATTCAAAACTAATTGGCATATGATACATGCAACAATAAGTTGTCCTATGATACACACAACGCTGAGTTCTACAAAAAAAATATATTTTTTAATAATTATGATATAACAATAACATTCCCATTAAAAATAGTTATATGAATATTAATAACTCCTTTTAAAATATTTTTTTATGTTTTTTATATAAATATAACTTATTTATAATGAAAGATGTGTTTTTTTATTGTCCTCATATGTCTAGAAACATTGTTTTCTCAAATAAACCACTTTTAATGTCCTTCTATGAAAAATAATAAAAGAATTAAACACATTTAGAAAATTTATATTTCAAAATAAACTTAATTTTTTAATTAACATTGTTCAAATTATCTTAGGTTGAGTTTTTTTTATTTTTTATGAAAAACATCATTTTGGATGAATAGTGAAAAATACCGGATTTTATTTTAAAAGTACTTTTTAGTATAAAGTATTTTTAATGTTAAATTATATTTGTAATTGATTTAAATTTTTGATTGCATAAATGTTTTAACAAGTAATCCAATGATTTTTATTTTATGAAATTTCATATTTAAATTGGATATAAAGACTTTGCAATATTTTAGTCATTTTTAATTTAAAAACACATAGTGTCATCCCATTAGTGGGAATAATTTTAAATCAATTTCATCCAATTATTTATTATAATTTGGAAAAATGTAATCGATATTGGGAATAATCATGATTTATAATGTCTAATAAGGTCAACATTGTTTTTTACACAAAATAATAGTGAACGTGATTAAAATTAATTACATCGGTTAAGAGAAAAAGATAGGTTAATAAAGTACTAACTCTTAAATATAAGCCCCAAAACGACATAGAAACATTTCAAAAACTAATTTTATGTCCATATTGAAGACATTAACCATCTAATGTTGATTATTATTGGTTTAGTATGACGTATATTATGTAAAAACGTGGGTACAGCTAACTTGTTTTAAAAAATACCATTTCTGTCCTTTCCTTCCTTATAAAAGGCCACCACCTCTACCCACATACTAACAACAATCAATCCTTAAGGATCTCCCAAAATATACTCAATTAATCTCCTCAATTATCTCCCTTAATCCAAGTTTCATTCCCTTATGTCGAAGGCAAATCATTGAATCCTTTTGGCATAATCGGAAAGAAGTTACCTGATTAAGATGTAACATCTTTTATTAAGATCCTTTCCTTTATTTTACATCTCATCAAGTCAAATATCTTTATTAAATTATTGTATGAAGAAAATAATTATCAATATAGTTGGATGTTTTAATGAAAATGGTCAAACCTACACTTTCACACACCACTATCTAATGGATATTGAATGTATTGTTTCTATGTACATTGAACTACTGTCTCACGAAACGATGATTGTTTATTTTTCATTTACCAACAATTGTGGAGGAAATTTGGATGGACTATATATTTATATATGTTATATATGATATTTATTTTCTATTTAAGCTTATGTATTCCTTTATTACAACACATTTCTTTTTTACTTTATATTTGGTGTTAATACGATAATCTTATTCGAGGAAGTGTGGACTACCACCCCCTCAAAGCGATGTTAACATTCACACACCACATGGAATGTTTTAAGGATGGTTTTAGTGAACATATATGATAAAAAATTGATATTTTAATATTTATATATACATGAAAACATATATATTTATAAGTCATTTACACACTTTATTTCAACATGACAATTAAATCAGAAACAACATTAATTTATATGTATCGCTTACCGTTTCTATGAACAATGTGTTACATTTCATAGTTTTATATTATACAGATTATTATAATATAAATATAATGAATATAAATTATATTTATATCATGTATCACATTTTTTAATCATTATATAAGTATAAGGACCAATGATATAACAAAGTAACACACATGCGAAGAACAAATAGAATATTACCTGAAGTGAAACCATAACATAAGATCCTTAACAAGCAGATAATATCAAGTCATAATAATCACCTATAAAGACCCATAAAATTAAAATAATTTTTTTATTCATAAATACTTTTTTATTTTACAAGTTTGTGGTTTCTGACGGCACCTAATTCCAAGGCCCGGTGTGCCTGGAATGAATTTCTGAAGTCTTGTTCAGGTACGTTCAGTAAACATACATGCAGGTTTTTCTATCTTTTGAACCTGTGCTCGGAATTGAAATCTGAGGACACCGATGAAGTCGCAATGCCAATATTCTCTTAAGAGGACCATTACCGCAGTTTCATTTTATGCGGGATGAGAGTTAATATTTGGGAATTTAGAATGAAATAAATAAAATTTGTGGAACACAATTTTATTTATGGAAATTGGTTATTTCTCCCAAGGGGAGTTAGAGGATGGTCCCACACCCACATAACCTCCCTTGAGATGATATTTATAAGGTGGGGACAACACGAGCCTAACCTTTTCATCTCCCCATAACTCCCCCTAAACTCCCTTAAACCATCTTGTTTAATTCTTTGACAAATCACCTCATTTAATTTTGGAGCCTTTCCATCTCCCTCTCCACCATTAATATTTTCCAACAATAATAATTAATGGATTGATTGTTTTGAATTAATTTGAATTGACATGGAATATCTATTGAAAATATTGGAGTAAGTCTTATTATAATTTTTAGTTTTGGATCTCATTGTGTGGGGAGATTTTTGGAAGAACTCTTGAGAAAAAGTGTTCCTATCTTCAACAAAGAACACCTCCGATGAAGAATGCAATTCTCCCTCGACGAAGAATGATCTACGATTAGAAGAACGCAAAGTCGCAAACGACGCTTATTCTTCGGGTGCACACGGATGTGAACAGAATCGACACCGTTCTTCCGCGACACCTGACTACCTCGACATTCGTCTTTTGTGGCTCGATGACGTGTGACTTCTTTTCGAGGTAGGGGAATTATGTTCAACTTTAATTGAATAAAATAGTTCTTTTTCTTTGTTGAGAATCATGGTTTCACTTCGGCCAATTTCTACCACCTAACGTGGAGGGTGCGGGCCGAACGCACACGGCCCAACGACCGTCTGTAGAATCTTTGTTTACGATTGAGGCACATTGGAAGTGGTGTCTATGGGAGAACCGATGACCGTGCATCAGCCGCGTGTAGAAGAATCACGGCCCGCAACAGTGTGTCGCTCGGTTGAAGGAGAACCTTCCGGCCGAAGCCGACCGGGACGAAGGGAGACCATGGCACCACAAGGGGCACCGCGCTGTGGAGGACCGCGACCCGCAATTTGCGGGCCGCTTCAGCAGCGAACCGGCCGGCTCGTCGTTCGGCTGGGTGAAGGAGTCATGGCACCCGAAGGTGCCGCACAGTCGGACCGCGGCCCACTCCAGTGGGGTTCTTGCCCCGGGAAGGCCAACCGACTTTAGGTGGCTGGTTGGGCGGGTGGTGCCGCTTGGCGCCTCTGGTTCGGGAAAGCGGGGCGCCACCCCCCCCCCCTCGGACCGCACGACACTCTGTGCCGAGCCGCAGCAAGCCGGGTCGCACCGCCCCGGGCTGTGCCCCTCGGTCCATGCTGTGCGATTCACTAGGCCAGTCTGACCCTCTTCCGGGTTGGACCCACCAATACCAGGTTGACCCGACCCGTCGGCCCACAAGGCTTAACAGTCCGGGCCCGTTTCCACTTAAAGGTGGATATCTTTAAGACTGTGTGTCCAATTGATGTGTCGCCTATGACACTGGGAAACTTTAGATGAGGCTATCCTTTTTTTGTTACACTATGTGAGTTTTGGATGACATTGGGAAACAACCGGGTTTGGAACGAGCATATTTCCAACCGGTCCCCTGGAACAGAAAACCAAATATCTTTCAGACCGAGCATCTGATTGATGTGTCGTCTATCGCTTCTGGTTCCCTTTGACGAGATAGAAAATCGGGGTACATCAACTCTGGACTTTTTGATAGTTGATTTATCGACCCCTTGGATCGAGGAGCAGACTCTCTTGGAATCGAGTGTGCTGTGTGCGGGAACCCTAGAGGTGGCTGCCACAGCAACGACTACCATACTGGAATCCTCCATGGGTTCGGCATCGACGACAACCATACTGGAATCCTCTAAGGATTCGGCGACGACTACCGGGCTGGAATCTTCTGTGGTTTCGGGGACGACGACTACCTTACTGGAATCCACCATGGGTTTGACGACGATGATTACTGTTCTTGTATCCTACGTGGGTCTGATAGTTTGACTTCTGTTCTAGAATCCTACATGGGTCCGACATCGTAGCTTGTCTTGTATCCTATGTGGGTCTGACAACTTAGCTGGACTTGTATCCTACGTGTGTCCGCCAGCTTAGATAAATCATTGACTACATCTGATCATCTCTGTCACTTTATGAAAGATGTATACTTATGTGAGCTGAGTCTTGACTTTCAACCATTATCATCGATGTGATTGACTTCTTTCCTATGTGGAATGGGTTGTACTTGGGCTCGAGAGTTGGAGCCGAACTGAGATTGATGACTTAAGAATATGAATGGGTATATACCTAAGTAGAGATGATTGATACTTCATGATTGAGTCTTTTCATTGTGGTTCATCCTTCGTGGATTTTGGGAGTCCTTTGGGGGTCTCGAGGTCCCTACTGAGTATCATTATAATCACCCCTGCACGGGAAATTCCCACACTATGTGGTGTTGGATGCAGATGAAGGACAACGTTGATCGTGCTAGAGGCGTGTAGAGCTGGACGGTACCCGGAGGTGGACCACTTGGGGAGACGTACACGGAGTGGACGTACAGACCCGAGGTGCTGAGGAGATCATCATTACCCACCCTTCAGGTGGGATTCCTGGAGGTTGACTTAGTGGTTGTTGTTTTACTTTTCTGTTTTCATACTATACTTTCAGTTGTACTGTTCTTTTCAGTTGGGTTTGTATTCTGGCTCATTTACCTTTCAATACTTACATTGTATTCAGTATTACATTGTGATTACTTCATCTTGTGTACTATGTTGTGTTTTTTTACTATCATAAAGGCAATTCCTTCCCTTTTTATCGGGATTTACGCCTTTGGTGCTACTCACCAGCCCCTGGCCTATGGAAGGCGGGCTTGGGGTTGTAACGACATGGGCCCCGAGGACGGGTCATGACAAATTGGTATCATAGAAGTCAGTTCTACCATAGAACTCATGAATCTGATCATTCATTTCTATAAATAAATAGTTTTAAGAGTATTGAGTGTGGTTTTTAGTCCTGGGAGTCCAGTGTTGGTGCGGCGGCTGACGTATCCATAAACCAGGACCCTGACCCCTGATTTCCGACTCACTGCACGAAAACATGGATTACTTGTGTGTTTCAAAAGTTTTCTTTGTGATTACTTTGTGTCAGCTCACCATGTATACTGTTTGACCATGGCGCACCTATTTCTTTTCAGGATGGCCCCACGAAGGCAGCCAGTTTGTGTTCCGAGTCATGTACGAGATGGCAGCCCACCGAGCGAAGAGGTATCGGTGCAGGGCCCCAGCACAGCGGAGGCACCCGCGGTACCACTACCAGCTGAGCCACCGATACTACCAGCCGAAATAGAAGAGAGTGCACGCTGCCTGAGTGTGTTTCACGAGTTTCAGTGATAGAGGCCGCCCAGGTTCTGCGGAGAGAAGGACCCTCAGGCAGCTGAGGATTGGATGGAGGCTATCGTTGGAGTCTTCAAATTGGTAGGGACACCAGCCGAACTTATGGTGATCATTGCCGCGAGTCTCTTGCATGCAGCAGTAGTTAGATGGTGGAGCTTTGATGCTCCAGGTGCACGACATGGCATCTCTACTTTGGACAAACATTGAGAGTCTCTTCTTCTCGGAGTTTGTTCTATCCACCTTTGTGTGGTGCTGATTCAGAAGTTACATCACCTACGGCAAGGCAGCATAACAGTAGCTCAGTACACAACGAGGTTTACTATCCTCTCTTTCTACTCCACGGACATGGTACGAGACCTATTCATCAGGGTCTAGACCCTTGATCAGGGACTGAGGCATGAGATCATGGCTTCGATGATCTCCCTCGGCATTCCGACGCAGGCAGGAGTGCCGGAGCGTGCACTTCTTAGGGAGAACTTTTTTGCTGAGCTGACACCAGCAGCGAGCCCCACCGCAGGGCGACACAGAGAAGAGTCTTCTATAACCGGCAGTAGACAAATGTCGCATAGGTCCAAGAGGAATAGGCGATCAAGAGAGCGACCTCAGGATACATGTTTGGTTGTGCGGTGCACCCAAAACAGAGTTATCTATACGGGGAACAAGCAGTGTTATTCATGCATCGAGCAGGGTCACATGGCTCGAGACTGCCCGACCCGCCGTGCAGATGTGCATCAGACATGGGAGGGACCTACCAGGTAGAGGAAAAGGTTCAACCATGGCTGTCCTTAGGGAGCAGAAGGATGAGGCAGAGGAGTTGGCCAAGCAGCGGGTGGTGGACGATGTTTTGAGGCTCTACCACCACCACCACCAGGAGGTCCACCTCGACCATAGGGTGCTGGTGGACAGAGGCAATCTCAGCTCCAGGTAGTCGATTCCTACAACCATGGAACAACTGAGATGATTCAAGGTACTATCTGTGTCTACTCCACCCTTTCTGAACTACTTATAGACACAGGTGCGAGTTATTCTTTTATTACCGATGCCCTTGTTCAGATCTCGGAGATTCCGACGGAGATGTTATCTCAATCCTAATGGTTAGAGACTTCTACGGGAGAGGACTCGAAGATTACGCACTGGTGACGGCAGTGTAAGCTTACTCTAGGAGGCAAGAGCTTCGGGTGGGATCTTCTTGTTGCAGCATCGAGGCCTTACGACATCATCTTGGGTATGGACTTTTTATATACAGTCCATGCTCAGATTGACTGTATTAGGTGAAAAGTGTGGTGTGTCCGCACGGATGGGTGCAGGTTCACCTTCACCGGCCAGAAGGGATCCTTTGCAGAGCAGGATGGACTTTCGTAGATAAGATGGCAGCTGATCACACATCAGTTGTCTAGTCTCATCCTTGGAGCAGTTAATGTGCGGAGTCAGAGTTTTCCTGTTGTGGTGGATCAGTATGGAGACGTTTTTCCGGACGACATTCCAGGACTACCTCCTCAAAGAGAGGTATACTTCTACATTGACATGGACCCTGGGACATCACTGATATCTACTCCAGCATATCGAATGTCTCCTGTTGAGCTTCGTGAACTGCGGGTATAGTTGGAGGACTTGCAGGGAAAGGGATTCATCCGACCCAGTGTTTCACCCAGGGCTTCTCTGATTTTATTCACCATGAAGGCGGATATGAGCTTGTGACTGTGTGTCGACTACTTTCGCCTAAATATGGTGACCTTGAAGTACAAGTACCCTCTCCAAGGGATTGACGATCTCTTTGATCAGCTCAAGGGAACACGATGGTTCTCGAAGATAGACCTCAGTTCAGGCTATCATAAACTCCAAGTTCGAGACGAGGATGTGCATAAGAAGGACTTTAGGTGTCAGTATTGACACTACGAGTTCTTGGTTATTCCGTTTGGCGTAACCAATGCTCCAAAAGTGTTCATGAGTCTCATGAACAGGATCATCCATCCTTATCTCGATCGTTTTGTCATTGTATTCACAAACGACATACTAATTTACTCGACTACTGAGGAGGATCATGCCTACCACATTAAGGTTGTACTAGATACACTCTGAGAGCACCATCTTTATGGTATGCTCTCGAAGTGTCAGTTCTGGATTTGATAGGTACACTTCTGGGGACACGTCATCTCGGATGTAGGAGTTGTAGTGGATCCAACGAAGATCAAGGTAATGCTTTCTTGGGAGCCACCCATGAGCATGAAAGAGGTGTGATGTTTCTTGGGTCTGGCAGGATACTATCGAAGATTTGTTCCAGACTTCTCCAGAGTCGTTGCACCGCTTTCAGCTTTGAAGATGAAGGAGAAAACCTTCATGTGGTCAGATAGATATCAGCAGAGCTTTCAGAAGCTGAGACAGAGGTTGACCTTTGCGCCCATCTTAAGGCTACTAGAGGAGGGCATTGGGTACGTATTATACAGCGACACATCAGGGACCAGACTCGGGTGTGTCCTAATGCAGGAGCAAGCAGTGATCCCGTATGATTCAAGCAGTTGAGAAAACACGAGCAGAACTACGCTACCCATGACCTGGATATAGAAGTAGTGGTCTTCGCCTTTAATATGTGGTGGCACTATCTGATGGGAGAATGCTTTACAGTCTACTCTGACCACCAGAGTCTCAGGTATATATTTTCGCAGAAGGATCTGAACCTGAGATAGCAACAACGGATCGAGTTCCTCCAGGACTCTGAATTTGAGATAGTCTACACTCCTTGGTAGGGAAACATTGTAGATGATTCTCTTAGTAGGAGATCAGGAATTCAGCTACTAGGAGAGGCGACAGAGTAGCTAGCCGCGTTGCAGATATCCTTTGTGGATAGAGATGGAGAAGCCTTTCTACAGTCACTCCTCTACTCCATCAGTGATTCAGAGAGGCTCAGAGTGGGGACGTTGATTGTGAGACACGACTTGTTCAGATATCTACAGGGTAGGCGCCTGATGGATTTTCTGAAGGAGGGGTGCATGACATCCTCTTCAGAGGACGTACTATGGTACCAGTTGCACTGCAAGAGGAAGTGCTGAGAGAGTTTCACACTTCCCCTCTAGCAGTACATCCAGAAGTGGGGAAGATATACCAGGACCTCAGACGACAACACTGGTGTCCGGCTATGAAGAAGGCTGTAGAAAAGTTTTTTTCTTGATGCCTCACTTTTCAGCAAGTGAAGGCGGAGCACTAGGTACCAGCAGGCTTGGTTCAGCCCTTAGAGGTCCCAGAGTAGATGTGGGATGGGATAGCCATGGATTTCGTGGCGGGGCATCCACGTACATCCATAGGACAGAACTCTATTTGGGTAATCGTAGATCAACTCACCAAGTCGGCCCACTTCCTACCGATCAGAGAGCAGGGCTCAGAAGAGAGCTTGATACGCCTCTACATTTAGGAGATCATATGGCTTCACAGTGTTCCATCGACTATCGTCTCCGATCGAGATTCTCACTTTACTTTCCGGCTTTGTAAGGGGTTGCAGGAGGCATTTGGGAAGAAATTGTGTCTGAGCACCGCCTTCCATACTCAGATGGACGGTCAGACTATGAGGACCATAAAGACACTCAAGGACATGCTCCGTGCATGTGTCCTTGACTTTGGTCATAGCTGGGAGGATCACCTACCTTTGGTGGAGTTAGTGTACAACAACAGTTACCGCTCCACCTTCGGGATGACACCATACGAGGCATTGTATGACCGACCTTGAAGATCACCTCCGTGCTAGACAGACCCTGGAGAGTCCGCACTTGTATGAACAGAGATGGTTTTGACTACGATAGAGAAGGTTCCAATCGTCCATGATCAGATGAAGACTACACAGAGCAGACGGAAGTCCTACGCTGATAGGAGGTGGAGAGCACTGGAGTTTGAGGATGCAGACCACGTCTTCTTAGGGGTCTCACATCGACAGGGTTTATGGAGATTTGGACAGGAAAGAAAGTTAACTCCACCTTTCATCTGACCTTTCTAGGTCCTTAGCAGAGTAGTCGAGGTGGCTCACCTCCTGGCCCTTCCCCCTCAGTTGCACTGGGTGCATGACATCTTTCATGTATCTCAACTGAGGAGATACAAGCATGACGCGACCCACATCGTCGATCACGGGGAGGTGTACATCGATTACGGGGCTACATTTGCGGAGGTCCCGATGGAGATCAGGGATTGACAGGAGGGGTCCTACATGGATGGTTGATTCCACTCATTCACATTCACTGGGAGTACGAGAACCTCCAGGAGAGCACCTGGGAGCAGAATGCTCAGATGCGAGCTCAATACGCCCATTTGTTTTCCTAGTGTGTTTTGAAGCTTTACGGGGATGTAATGACTTGAGGTGGGAGTAATGTAAAGACCTGGAAATTTCAAGGAAATTTTCTTTCATAAATACCTTGGAATTTTATGACTCTGTGGTTTCTAATAGCACCTGATTTCGCGGCCCAGTGTACCCAGAATCAATTTTTGAAGTTTTGTTTGGGTACTTTTAGTAAACATATGTGTGGGTTTTTTTATCTTTTGAACCTGTGCTCGGAATTGAAATATGAGGAGACCGATGAACTCGCAGTGCCTGTATTCTCTTATGAGGACCTTTACCACCTTTCTGTTTGATGCCGGTTGACAGTTAATATTTGGGAATTTAGAATGAAATAAATAAAATTTATAGAACAAAATTTTATTTATGGATGTTGGTTATTTCCTCCAATGGGGAGTTAGAGGTGGGTCCCAAACCCACATAACCTCCCATGAGAGGATATTTGTGGGGTGGGACCCACACGATCCTAACCTTTTCATCTCCCCATAACTCCTCTTAAAATCCCTTAAACCCCCTTTTTTAATTCTTTGACAACTCCCCTCATTTAATATGAGGAGCCTTTCCACATCCCTCTCTCGCATTAATATTTCCCAGCACTCTTAATTAATGAATTTATTTTTTTGAATTAATTTGAATTGAAATGGAATATCTATTAAAAACATTCGAGGAGGTCTTATTTTAATTATTAGTTTTGGCTCTCGTTGTGTGGGGAGATTTTTGGGAGAACTCTTGAGAAAAAGTGGTCCTCTATTCAATGAAGAATGCCTCTGATGAAGAATGACTTTCTTCCTCAATGAAAAACTCTCTACGATTCGGAGAATGCAAATTCTCCGATGATGCTTCTTCTTTGGGTGCACACCGAAATCAACGGAATCACCACCGTTCTTCTGTGACGCCTGACTACCGCAACGTTCATCTTCCACTGCTCGACGATGTGCGACGTCTTTTCAAGGTATGGGAATACTGTTCAATTTTAATTGATTTAAATTGTTCTTGTTCTTGTTATTTGTTGAGAAAACATGGCTTGACTTCGGCCAATTACTACCGCCTAACGCGGAGGGTGTGGGCTGAACGGACATGGCCCAATGACCCTCCGTGGACTCTTTGTTTTCAATTGAGGCGTGTTGGAAGTGGCGTCGACGGGATAAGCATCGGTCATGCGTCGGCCGCATGCGGAAGAACTACGGCCCACAACCGTGGGCCACTCAGCCGAAGGAGAACTTTCAGGCCGAAGCTGGTCGTGCCGAAGGGAGATAGAGGTGCCACAAGGGGCACCGCGCTCCAAAAGACCGTAGATCAGAATCTGTAGGCCGCTTTGGCGGTGAACCGGCCGGCTCGTCGGCCAGCCGAGTGAAGGATCTGTGGCACCCTAAGGTGTCGCGCAGTAGGACCGCGACCCCCTCGAGTGGGCAGCTTGCATCAGAAAGGCTGGTCGGCTTCCGCCGGCCAGTTTGTAGGGCGGCGCCAATTGGCGCCATCAGTTCAGGAAAGCGTCCCCTACCTAGGACCGCTCGGTCATCTGAGCCTAGCTTCTCGACCAGCCGGCCAAGATGTGGCCAGTCGGGGCACGCCATGCCGGGTCGGGACGCGCCCCGCCGGGCTGGGCCGTGCCCCCTCGGGTCGGGCCACGCCCCACGGGATGGGTCGGGCCGTGAGATTCAACGGGCTGGTCCGACCCTCTGCCATGTCGGACCCGCCAAAACCGGTTTGACCCGACCCATCGGCCCACTAGGCTTAACAGGTCGGGCATGTTTCCACTTAAAGGCGGATATCTTTAAGACCGCCTGTCTGATCAATGCGCCGTCTATGACACTGGGATCCTTGCAATGATGAAGTCCTTTTTGTGATACTCTAAGGGAGTTTTGGACAACTTTTTAAAACAGCTGGGCTTGGAACGACCATATTTCCAACTGGGCCCTTAGAACGGAAAAACCAATATCATTCAGACCGGGCATCCGATTGACGCGCCGTCTATCACGTCGAGTTTCTTTTGACAAGAAAGATCTTTGAGATACATCAACTCTGGAATTCGTGATAGTTGATGTATCAACCCCTTGGCTCAAGGAGTGGACCCTCCCAAGAATTGAGCGTGCTGTGTGCGGGAACCCTAGAGCTGGCTGTGACTACAACGACTACCGTACTGGAATCCTCCATGGGTTCGGTGATGTCGACTACCGTCCTGTAATCCTCCGTGGGTTCGGCGATGCCTACCATACTGGAATCGTCGATGTGTTCGGCGATGACGAATATCATACTGGAATCCTCCATGGGTTCGTCGGCGATGATTATTGTTCTTGTATCCTACGTGGGTCTGACAATTTGACTTATGTCCTAGTATCCTACGTGGGTCCGACATAGTAGCTGGTCTAGTATCCTACGTGGGTCTGTCAACTTAGTTGGACTAGTATCCTACGTGGGTCTGCCAGCTTAGATGAATCAGTGACTACATCTGATCATCTCTATCACTTTATGAAAGATGTATACCTATGTGATTTGAGTCTTGACGTTCAATCATTATCATCGATGTGATTTAATTATTTCAGGTGTGGACTAGGTCATACTTGTGATCGAGAGTTGGAGCCAAACTAGGATTGATGACTTAGTTATGGGCATATACCTATGTAGAGATGGTTGATAGTTCGTGATCAAATCTTTTCTTTGTGGTTAATAATTTGTGGATTCTGGGAGACCTTTGGGGGTCTCACAGTCCCTACTGAGTATCGTTATACTCACCCTTGACTAGGAAATACCTGCACTACGTGGTGTTGGATGCAGACGACGGACAACGCTGATCGTGGTAGAGGCTTGTAGAGCTGGATGATACTCGGAGGTGGACCACTTGGTGTGATGTACATGGAGCGGACAGACGGACCCGAGGTGCTGAGAAGATCATTTGTACCCATCCTTCAGGTGGGATTCACGGAGGATGACTTAGTGGTTTCTGTTTTACTTTTTTTCTGTTGTACTAGACTTTCAGTTGTACTGTACTTTTCAGTTGGGATTGTATTCTATCCCATTTAGCTTTCAGCACTTACTTTGTATTCAGTATTACTTTGTGCTTACTTCAGCTTGTGTACTCTTTTGTGTTTTTTTACTATCATAAAGGCAATTCCTTCCTTTTTATCGGGATTTAAGCCTTTGGTGCTAGTCACCAACCCCTGGCCTATGGAAGGCGGGCTAGGAGTAGTCACGAGACGAGCCCCAAGGACGGGTTGTGAAAACACCCATATAGTATTATTTATAAGAATATTATTCTATAAAATATGTATAATAAACCTATATCTATTATATAATAATCTTTTAAGAGTATGTTGAGAGTTAAGACACAAGGTAAGAGGATTTCTTCTCATTTTTGATTTTTGTTAGATATATGCTATGTTTTCCACTCTGTCTAGTAGTTTGGTGTATGCAATGCCAATGATATTATTATATTTATCATATAATAAAAATTATTCATATTAACATATCCATTTATTGAACTCCCATTCAGGTGCTTTATGTTTCAAAACATACCAAATCGATAAAACCAGTTTTTCTCAATTTTCCTTCTTTGAGACTCGTGTATTGTTATGCACCTAAAATAATTTTGGATGTGTCTGAACTTTAATATTATATAATTAATATCATTATTTTCATGATATTTTAAGATTTATATAATTCCCATTTACTGTAAGAAGAGTGTGGTCCTATGTAACCAGGTGGTAAGAGTTTCCGGAAAATATATAATCACTTTTCAGGATTGTTAATGATTATGCATATTTGATGAAATATTATTATCCACATCTCATGAAAATTCATGAATTTCCATATCCTATATTTTTTCAAGAGATCCAATTGTATTAGTACAATTTTCCAACTCTTTGGTACTTGAGGTAATGACTTATGTAAAATCTGATTGTCTCTATATTTGGTCAGAAATCTATTGTATTCAAAAACAATGATTTCATAAATGTTTTTAAAATATTTTTGAAGATAATTTATATATAAAAAAATTTGAAAATATTTTTGAAGATTCCAATATAAGATTTCAAATCATTGCTTATAAATTTTCAAATCAATATTCAATGAAAAATTGTTCAAAAGGTTTTATGTTATATAATAAAATTTTAATAAAAGAAAGGATAATTTCCTAAAGAACTATTTTCAAAAGGTCATTATAAATTATTTCATATACAATATAACATCCATTTCTGTTACTCATGACTTCATGGGAAAATTATTCAATGTTTCCATTCATATTATTTCTCGAAATGGATTAGGTTTTGATGCATGATGTTAATGGAAACTCATTTCTCTTTCATGGGTTAGATGATTTTGAAACCCACTTATTATTACTAGTTATGTCTATGAAAAAATGTTTATGAAACCTATATTTTTTCATAAGTTATTATATGTTTACATGTTTATGATAACCATTTAATTTCATGGGTTATGTAATGATTTTTTAATGATCTTGTGGAATATGTTTGTATGATTTCATTATTTGAAGGGTGTGGCCTATATCTCCCTCCAATGCATTGGGTAATGATTTATATCTCAAGATATAAACTAATATTGTATTTTGAAAGAACCTTGACTACTATGATGGCCCGATAAGTGAACCATGCCTACTAAGATTGCATGAGGAGTGATCTCATGCTACTACAATATCCATGGGAGTGAACCTTTTGAGTCAATAAGGTTTTCCTTATGAGTTTTCCGTTCATTCTTGTTTTAAAAATCACAAACACCTTATAATTATGAAAATCTATATTTTACTTATATAAGGAAAATTTCCTTCTCAAAGGAATTCAACCCTACTATGTTTTCATTACTCATATCAATATCTTTCTTAAGCATAAAAATCGGATTCATACATAAAACCTCAGAATCGTATAATACTTAGATATGAAGCATTCTGTTTTAGGATCTGAATTCTGGATATGAACTCTCATGAAGATCCACTTCTAATTCTGGATATGAACTCTAATTAAGTTCCACTCCGAATTATGGATACGAACTCTCATGAAGTTCCACTACGAATTATTGATACGAACTCTCATGAAGTTCCACTCGGAATTCTGGATACGAACTCTAATGAACTTCCACTTTGAATTCTGGATACGAACTCTAATGAAGTTCCACTCCGAATTCTGGTTATGAACTCTCATGAAGTTCCACTCTGAATTATGGATACTAACTCTCATGTAGTTTGACTCCGAATTCGGATTATGAACTTATCTATGTTCTGACTCCGAGTTCTCTGAATTCAGACTCCAAACTCTTATGAGATCGGACTCCAAATTCCCATGAACTCTGACTCCGAACATTGTAAGTTCTGGTTCTGATTTCTAGTGAAACCAGACTCCGAATTTCCTTGGAAATTTAGACTCCATATTTCTACAGAAGTCAGGTCCGAATTCCTACAAAAAAGAATCTGAAAATCTCCTTATTATAGAATCTGAATTTCATTTTTTTGGTTACACTCTAAACTCTTATTTTATTACATTCCGAACTTTATTTTGGCTCACACTCAAACTTGTTTCATTACAAAATGATTTCATGCTTTCAGTTATTGACTAACCATTGGTTGAGTGACACGTGTACAGGTCCCTCCGAAATTCAAGGAGAAATATGATCGTTGGAGAATGGAGCCGACCATTGGAGTTTCACCTATAAATAATAGCTCATTTGAAACATTGAGACAACTTTGACGCAACATTTACATCTGTTCTTACATGTTGTCAAAGTGATTTCTAGAGAGAGAGGTTCTTATCAACTCTTAAATCTTCGTGGCGAATGTTTGAACTGCTTGTTCAAACTTTTCCTTTTGTGGACTTTCTTCGTGCAACTCTGATTGTTTCTAATTACGATCGACGGATTCTGGGGATAGTAAGACAGAGGTTCCAACACCTTGAAGTTGAGGGCTCCCTTGTTGAGGAAGATAGAGGTGATGACTACCTGATATTTGATGGCTTGCAAGGATAACAAGATAGAATTCAATCTTCGTATCGAGGGCTTACCTTGTTGTGGGTAAGGTAGACTTTCATGAAAGTATAAATCAAGGGACCTCTTATCTAGGGTTGTTGGATACCCTTCTCTTTAGGTTAAAAGAGTTATTGTTTGTTACTTGTAGTTTTTACTACTTAGTTTATCCGCTGCATTTTGTATTGTTAAGGAAAGTATAAATTTCTTATACTTGCTTACTTGTACTCTGATTTAGTTAGAGTCTATATGCATTATGGTAGAATATTAGCTGGTGTAAACTTTTGTTAAGTTTCATTTCCAGAATCACCTTTCCAGAATCAAGCAAGTCTTTAGAACATAGAGGTGTTGTGCATTTTGGTTATCCAAAATTTTCCAAGGGAATTTTTAAAGTATACAATTCACCCCCCTCTGGTAATTCTATCTCATTGTTCTTATTCGATCTTACATTGGGTATTACAGAGTATATCATACTCAGAGCCATACCATCTTAACAATTGGTATCAATGTACATGGTTTAATCTGAATTAATCTCATGATTAGATTCAGATGTTTTTTTTTTCAGATTTATATTTCTGTATTCATTCTTTTCGGAATCTATTTTTCGATATCATAGTTCGGATTCACTTTTTTTCTTAGAGATACAATTTTTCTTTTTTAGAATTTTTTTTCTTGTTTACAAACTTACTTCTAACAAGTTTGTGTGCCAATGTTTTCCTTTAGAATGGAAGGTTTAAATGTTGGTTCTATTGACAAATTAAATCCCACTAGACCACCATGCTTTGATGGTAATGATTATGAATATTGGAGAGATCATATGAAGACTTTCATTATCAATACTGGGGTTGATAACTTTGTTATCCTTACTGGAGGATGTAAAATTCCTGACAAGGAAGTAAGTTCTTTTACTAATCAAGAAAAGCATGAATACCAACTCAACTATAAGGTATGAAATACTTTGATTTGTTCAATGACTAGGAATATATATATATCTAAATTTCATCTTATGAAACATCTAGCTGTATATGGAAGAAACTTGAAGTTACACATTTTGGTACATCTAATTTCATTGAGACTAGAAGACCCATGCTCAGAACTGATTATCACAGTTTTAATTTTCCTTATGGAGAACCAATTTGTATGGTGTAACAGAGATTCATGACTATAGTGAATAGTTTACAATCTATGGGAGAGAAAGGTCTAGATGATGAAGCTTTTGTTGACAAGATCATAGATATTATGCCCAATGAGTGGGATTCAAAAAAAACTGATATCGATGAGAACAGAAAGGTTACTCAAATTTCTCTTGATGAACTCTTTGGAACTCTTCTTCAACATGAGACTAGAATGAATAGAGATGTTGACCACATAAAGAAGAATAATGTGAATGGTAGTGTTGATTTTAAAAAAATATCAAATCACATGAAATCTAATACTCCTGAGAGAGTTACTAGATCCAAATATAAGAAGGTTATTATTCAATCTGAATCTAGTGAGAGTGGAGTCTCAGAAAATGAGTTAGCTAATATTCCTCAAAGGATGAACAATATATATAGACAGAGAAATTTCCAATCCAAGTATAAGAAAAAGGAATGGAAAGATAAGAAATATTTAGTGGTTACATGCTATTATTGCAAGAGAGCTGGACACATAAGACCAGATTTCCCTATGCACAAGAGAAAAGAAAGCAAAGAGAAGAATTATGAAAGGAAAAGAAAGTAGTATTACTAGTCCAAAGCTAAGAAATATCTGAAAGCTAATGAAACCTGGAGTGCCAGTGGTGATGACTCTTTAGATGAATGTTCTAATTATGAATCTTCTGGACAGAAGAATCTTGGCCTTATATCTAGGCTTCCAAATGATAATCTTTTCTTTATGGTTAAGGTACACAATGCTGAATCATTGATCAAAATTTCTTTAAATGATAATGACAGTAAATATTATTACTCTTCTGATGAATAATCCTCTTCTGATGAAGAAAATACATTACCTACCTATGAAAAAGTTTCTAGGTTTGCTGAACTTCTTGAGATTGAGAACTCAAAACTCATGAAAAATATTAATAAGGAAAACTCTAGGAATATTAATCTTACTAAGGAAATATCAGATCTTTATAAAGATCTTGATAAGAAAAATGATTATTTTGAAAGTATTTCAAAAAATATTTAGGTAGTAAGTTCTGAGAAAAAAAAACTTTCAAAAGAACATGAAAATGTAATTTCTATGAAAAATGTTTTAGAGCCTAACTCTAGTTCAAATGTTTTTGAAGATAAGAACATATTTATCAAACTCAAATCCAAAATATTTTCCTTGATTAAGTGTTTGTCAAATTTTAACCATGGTAAGTGAAATTTGGATAAAATGTATTCACAAATCTGACCTCGAAGTAATACTTCTGGTTTTGGTTACACTAGTTCTAGACCAATTTTTATTGACAACTACTTTGTTCCTCAATGTGACCCATTTTGCACAAAGTGTCAATGTGGTGGCCACTAGGAAAATAATTGTTTTTTAAACAAATCCCAATCTTCAAGATTTCATAAAGATTATTTTTCTAAGAAGATGTGGGTACCCAAAATTATTATTTCTGAAATTTTCGGATCCAATCAAGTATGGATTCCAAAAACCTAACTTTTTCTTATTTTCAAGATAATAGGGAAAGTACCAACAACACTTGGTACATGGATTTTGGATGTTTCCGGCATATGACTGGTAACAAAAACAATTTTGAAAAGATTATCATGATGAATGGAGGAAAAGAAACTTTCATAGATAATGCTCAGGGAGAAATTATTGCTATAGGTAACATCATTCTTCTTGGAAAAACTTTGATTTCAAATGCTTTGATTGTTAAGGGTCTTAAGAACAACCTCATCATCATAATCCAATTCCGTGATGAAGGATACCTTGTGAATTTTAGGAATGATAAGTTCTTACTACACAATTCCATGGAAGAATTTATTCTTTCTTCCAATAGGCAAGAGAACATTTACACGCTAAACGTAGGAGACCTTAGGAGCCATGACTTACCTTGCCTTAGTGAATTGGAAGATCGTTCTTGTTTTTGGCATAGATGGTTAGGAAATAATAACCATAGGATATTATGTATGATTTCTAAGAAAGTTTTAGTTAAGGATCTACTGGAGAATAGATTTGAATCATCAAAAGTTTTTGATCCTTGTTAATATGGAAAGCAACGTAATTAAATTTTTAAATAAATTGGTGAAGTATCAACAACTGATGCACTATAGTTGGTGCACATGGATCTTTTTGGTCCAACACAAACTAGAAGCATTGGGGGAAAATATTATGTATTATTTTTTGTTGATGATTACACTAGATTTATATGGGTCAATTTTCTAGAAAAGAAGTCTGATGCTTTTTCTTATTTCAAATTTTTTAGAGCCCATGCTAAAAATGAGAAAAACCTTCCATTGAAAACTATTCATAGTGATCATGGAAAAGAATTTCAAAATTCTTATTTTTAAACTTTTTGTAGTAGAAAAGGTATTACTCACAACTTCTCATCACCCAGAACACCTAAAAAAAATGGGGTTGTTAAAATAAGAAATAGAATTATTCAAGAGATAACTAGAACCATGTTGAGTGAGTATTCTGTAGCCAAACATTTTTTTACTGAAGCTATAAGTACTTCTTGGTATACTATAAATTGTGTTTTTATTATAACTTTTATTAATAAAACTCCTTATGAATTATGTAATTGTAGAAGACCTAGACATTCATAATTTAAGGTTTTTGGTTGCAATGTATTCATTTTGAATACTAAAGATAATTTACACAAATTCACACTAAAATATGATGAATGAATTTTCTTAGGCTACTCCACAACTTCTAAGGCTTATAGAGTTTTCAACAAAAGAACTTGCACTGTTGAAAAAATAGTACATGTCAAATTTGATGAAACTAATCCATTTGTTTTCAAACAAAATCATCCTATATGTTCAAATTTTTTTCAAGAACTGATTATCATCCTTTGATATAAAACCCTTCTTATATGGAAAATTTTCAAGAAGATACTTCTGAAACATTTACCCCAGAAGATTTCCAACCCTATGTTGATGAACTAGTTCTTCAAAACCGAAATCAGTTGTTTCTTAAAAATCATCCCAGTGATAGTATCATTGTTTATGCGAATCAACATGTAAGGACTAGAAGTTCCTTAATAAATGATGTAGAACATCTAGCATTCCTTTCCCAATTAGAACCAAAAAGCACTGATGAAGCTTTAGGTGATGATTATTGGATAAAATGCATGCAAGAAGAACTAAATGAATTCGAAAGGAATAAAGTCTGGAAGTTGGTTGAAAGACCTAAGGAAACTTCTGTCATTGGAGTAAAATGGTTCTTCAGAAATAACTGTGATGAAAATGGAATCGTCGTAAGAAATAAATCTAGATTAGTTACTAAAGGATATAATCAACAAGAGGGAATATACTATGAAGAAACCTATGCTCCAGTATCTAGACTTGAATCTATTCGTATTTTACTTGCCTTTGCATCATTCTTCAATTTCAAACTTTTTCAAATGGATGTGAAATGCACTTTCCTTAATGGTTATTTTCAAGAGGATGTTTTTGTTAAAAAACCACCTGGATTTAAAGATAAAAAATATCCTGATCATGTTTTTAGACTTACGAAAGCATTGTATGTCCTTAAACAAGCCCCACGAGATTGGTATGATAGACTTACATGATTTTCTTGCTTCAAAATAACTCTGTTAAGGGAAATGAAGATCCAACCCTTTTTATAAACAAATATAAGAAAATTGTTTTCATTTTTCACATTTATGATGATGAAATTATATTTGGTTCAACTCAAAAATCCTTAACTAATTCCTTTGTGGATATAATGAAAACTATGTTTGAAATGTGTATTATGGCTGAGTTATCATTTTTCCTTGGTTTTCAAATTCCTCAAAATCTAGAAGGAATATACATATCCCAACATAATTATATTAAATATCTTTTTAAAAAGTATGGGTATGACAACACTAAGAGTATAAGTACTCTTATTGGTACCTCAAACACATTTGATCTTGATGAAGCTGGGAAACCATTAGAACAAACATCTTTTAGAGTTATGATAGGAAGTCTACTTTACTTGACAGCTAGTCAACCAGACTTGATGTTTTCAGTATGCTTATGTGAATGATATCAATAAAATCCTAAGGAATCTCATTTAAAGGCAGTGAAAAGAATTTTTCTCTACGTAAAGGGAACTATAAATCGTGGACTATTTTATCTTTCAAGAAATTATTCTGTTTTAAAAAGATTTTCATATGCTGAGTTTGGTGGATGTAGAATGGATAGAAAGAGTACATCCAGAACATTTCATTTCTTAGGAGATTCATTAGTTCCTTGGTCATGAAAGAAGCAACATTCTATAGCACTCTCCACTACTGAAGCAGAATATATAGCAGCTGGAAGTTGTTGTGCTCAAGTGATGTGGATGCAACACACACTCATAGATTATGGCTTGAGTTTTACTATAACTCAAATTTTTTGTGATAACACAAGGTCCATTTCCCTTTGTAAAAATCATGCACATCAATCTCGTGCAGAGCACAAAGATATTAGGCATCACTTTCTTAGGGATCACACACTAAAATGATATATCATTCTTCAGTTTATCAGAATGCAAGATCAACTTTCTGAAATTTTCACAATATATTAACCCTCTGATAGATTTGAATACATTAAACAGAATTTAGGACTGATATTTGTAAGGTAATATTCCTTAATTAACTTCTTGTTAAATCATTCTCCTTACAGTAATAAACTCCTTTTCATAGGGGGGGTACATTTGGTTGTTAGCCTTTAAAAAATTTTCGTAATGAATCATTCAAAATTTTTCATAATGTTTCTTTCAAAAAAATTTTAATGATTCCTTCAAAAAATATTCCTAAGGAGTCTTTCAAAATTTTCTTGATTATGTTTTCATAATTGAAATTTTCGTAAGGAAGTTTTCATACTAAAATTTTCGTAAAGATAATTTTCGTAATGAGAATTTTTGTAATGAGAATTTTCATAATGATAATTTTCGCAATGAGAACTTTCATAATGAGAATTTTTGTAATGAGAATTTTCATAATGAGAATTTTTGTAATGGGAATTTTCGTACTCATACTTTTCGTACTAGAGTTTTCGTACTCAAAGCTTTTGCGATAAACTTTTCAACCTTAAATGATTTTGGTAATATGTTTTTCGTACTATGTTTTTCATAGTAAGGTTTTAGTAGTTATATTTTCTACAAGAAGAATATCACCTATTACGAATAAACTTCCTAGCCAATCCAAAAGGTATGACTTCCTTACATATGTTTTCGTAATCATTTTTAGTTGCTGGTAGATTCTTTTTCATATAAAATTTCTCAGATTCTTTTCTTCTTATATCCGAATTTTTTTGTTAAAAAAACTTCAAATGATCGGATTCAATATTTCCTTGCGGGTATGATTTCATCCGTCAGATCAGATCAACGAATTTTTCAACCATTAGATTGGTTTTGGAAGCTCAAAGGTCAGCTCCATCGCCTATATAATGGGCATCCCCATTTGGGTCCCACATCGATCTCCATGCTCTCACGTCTTGAAGCTCTGCCTCAGTTATTAAAGGTCGCTCCGAATATGTCAGAGCTCATCCTTTTCGAATACCGTTTGAAGATACCTCTCAAGAAATGTCTACCACGAAGCCAATTTCAAAATGGAAAGTGTACAGAGAATGGTTGGTCCATCCGAACTTTTACAAGTATGACACTATCATCTCTGAGAACATCAAGTAGAATTATTGGGAAGAAATATGTATATCTAAGCCAGGTGTTCAAGATGTGGTACATCCATAGTTTCTTATAGAGTTCTATGAATCAGCAAGCTTCTATGAGGATGAGGGAAGAGAATAATTTTCTTTCAAATCTTATGGGAAGACTTAAAACTTACATACACCAAGGAAGCAAGCTTGGTGGGCCTGGCATATGATGGAGAAGATGAATTTTGATCACACAAACTTCTGGATGTTCGAGGAAGTTTTGTTAAGGTGAAGGCCTTGGAGTGTCTTGGGCATGATGATGTAATGATAGCCAAGACTTCTCACCTATCTTCTAATAATCAGATCCATCAGCTATGGGTACAAGGATTTATGGTTATGAGAAATGGTTATAAAGATACCCTGAAGAAAAGTGATATATATATCTTAGACTTCTTCGTGAATCTATGAAAAATCAATATGATGAGGCATGTTCTTGTGACAGTCATGAACATCAAGGAGGGAAATTTGAGTGCTCAAATCATTATGTACCCTGCCTTACTATCATAGATTATAATTCGGTGTCCAGATTCTTTCAAGATTTCATGTAAGTATAAGGCTCAGAATTGCAAGGTTATTCTTGTTAGTGATGATACCTTGAAAAGGATGAATATGGCCTTTTACAAGGAAACATGAGAGTTTTATAATTTTCCAGAGGAAGAGGCTGAATCCAATCCAGAAAATGTGGAGAAGGCTGAGCCAGTGAAGAAGGTTGGTAAGAAGAGAAAATTGAATGAAGTAGTGGATGAAGACAAGAACCCCAAAGCTAAGGAATCCCAATCCGCACCTCCTAAGCTGAAGAAACAAAAAGCATATCCAGATGAGGTTGATGCTAAATGGAGGGAAGATAAGGAGATGATGAAGGAAGGGGAACCTCAGTTTAGATTTGACCCGGCTGAAGCTAAATCCTTAAAGGGGAAGACGATTGAATACCTTGAGAAGGTAGAAAAAGATAAAAAGATGAAGAAAAAGATGTCTGAAGCTGAACCTGTACAATCTCTTTTGAGAGATATAGAAGTAGCCTCTAAGAATATTCCCGTTCTAGAAACCTTTTATGTTTAACCATTACCAGAGACCCCTGAAAAGAACTACTTCACTCTAGAAAATTATAAAGGGAAACAAGTTGTTGAAGATGTAGAGAAAGTGCTGGTGAAGAAGTAGAGGAAGAAGTTGTTTAAGAAATAAAATAAGAAGAGTAAGTATTGGAAGAAGAATAAGTAGAATAAGGAAGTGTTGATTTTGATGACCTGATTAAACAAGTTTAGGATTATCAAGAAAAGACTGAAACCTTAAATCTTGTCACTCTAGGAAGGGGATATGACAAAGGTGGTAAGAAAGATGATATCAAAGAAAAAGACAAAGAAAATGAATATCTTGAAGAAGAAAGCTATGAGAAGCATTTTCTTGATGAAGGATGAGAGATGGAGAAAACAGATGAAGATAAGATTGTTCAATTATCTGAAAGCGTGGAATAATCACTTGATGATGTAGTTCTGAAAGTTGATAAGGGGAATGATGTTCTTATAGACACCCGAATAAATTATATCGTTAGAAAGAAAGATGTTGGGGGTTATTCTAAAAGAATGCTGGTGGAAATTGGAGAAGAAAAATCCCCGAATAAGGTGTCAGATTCAGAGTCATCATAACTGGGAAAAGACATTATTTTTGAGTCTTTGAGGAAATTGGTGGACACAATTCTGATCTTTCTCACCATAGACTGTAGGTTCCAGATGCTTCAACACATATTAAACCTGATGTCAAAATCCTTATCCATGGTAATGGATAAGTGTGTGAATATTTATTCTGATCATAGAAATTTCCTTATGAATTATGATTTTCATAGAAAATCGTGCAGCAAATTCACTCTGTGCTCAACGAAAGTCGATGATGACTTAGATGAGTTTCATCGTTTTCAGAATGATGTAAAAAATTATTTTGATACCGAGGATGGAAAGATTAATAATCATTAGGAAAAACTGACCCTTGAGAAAAATTCTCAGAATCAATAGGTGAGGGATCTGAATGAGAATCTTAACTCGGTTTCTCAAAACTGGAAAGGGGAAAGAGATCTCCTGATCGAGATCGAAGAGAAGCTTGTAAAGCAGGATGAAATTCTTAAGGCTCAGACTGAGGCTCTGAAGGCTCAAGATGAAAGGATTAAAGCCTTAGAGAAACAAGCTGGGGAGGACCAGAAAGACATGAAAATGCTGGAAACCCTATTTAAGAAGTTAATCCCCAAGGAAAAGTAAGACAAATAGACAAATATGATTTTTTTGGTAATGTATTTCCTTGTAAAAGTATTTCAATCACAATGAAAATTTTGGCTTCTTGTGTTGTTTGTATGCTTTTACTAATGTTTCAGGTACTTTACTACTTTTCCTTTAACTAAATTATTTTTGAAAATCACAAAGGGGGAGAAGGAAAAAGAACTACTCAAAAGAAGGAGAAGGAAAAATCTAAAAGAGAGAAGAAAAATTCCCAAGTAAAGAATAAATATCCCTAAGTAAGGGTGATCTTATCTAAGGGGGAGTTCCTCATTACAAAGGTTTTCATTCTCATGATATTGAAAATTCCATTCCGTAAATCCAGAATACAATCCTCGGTGTTCCAAAGCCTAAGGGGGAATTAGTTGTATTCACCATCATCCATAAAAAGGGAGATATTCTTTAATTTCAATGTCTATAATTTTTTTTCTAAGCTCTTTTATTATTTTTCAAAAGGATGTTTGTGCTTTCCATAAAGGGGGAGATTGTTGAGTCAATAAGTTTTTCCTTATGAATTTTCCATTCCTTCTTGTTTTGAAAATCACAATCACATTATACTTAAGAAAATCTATATTTTACTTATATAAGGAAAATTTCATTCTAAAAGGAATTTACCCCTACTAGGTTTTCATTGCTCATATCAATATCATTCATAAGTATAAAAATTGGATTCATACCTAAAACCTCAGAATCATATAATACTTATATATGAAGCATTCTGTTTTAGGATCCGAATTCTGGATAGAAACTCTCATGAAGGTCCACTTTAAATTCTAGATACGAACTCTAATGAGGTTGGACTCCGAATTGTGGATATGAACTCTCATAAAGTTCAACTCTGAATTCTGGATACGAAATATCATGAAGTTCCACTCCGAATTCTGGATACGAACTCTAATTAAGTTCCACTCCAAATTCTTGATACGAACTCTCATGATTTTCCACTCTGAATTATGGATACGAACTCTCATGAAGTTCCACTCCGAATTAGGAACATGAACTCTCATGTAGTTTGACTCCGAATTCTGATTACGAACTTATCTATGTTCTGAATCTGAGTTATCAGAATTCAGACTCTGAAATATTATGAGTCTTGACTCTGGTTTCCCATGTACTCTAACTTCGAACATTGTAAGTTCTGGTTCTGAATTCTAGTGATACAAGACTCCAAATTTCCTTAGAAATTCAGACTCCAGATTTTTACATAATTCAGGTTCCGAATTCCTTCAAAACAGAATCCAAATTTCTCTTTATTATAGACTCCAAATTCCACTTTTGGTTAGACTCCTAACTTTTATTTTCTTACATTCCGAACATTATTTTTCTTATACTTACCCATGTTTCATTACATAATGATGTCATGCCTCCAGTTATTGAGTTACCTTTGGTTGAGTGACACATGTAGAAGTCCCTCTGAAATTCTACGAGAAATATGAACGTTGGAGGAGGGAGCCGACCGTTGGAGCTTCGCCTATAAATAAGAGCTCATTTGAAACATTGACACAACTTTGACATCTGTGATTACATGCTGTTGAAGTGATTTCTAAAGAGAGAGAGGATATTATCAACTCTCAAAGATTCATGCATAATGTTTGAACAGCTTGTTCAAACTTATCCTTGTGTAGACTTGCTTCGTGGGACTCTGATTATTTATGATTACAATCGAGAAATTCCGGGGATAGGAAGACAAAGGTTCTGACACCTTGAAGTTGAGGGCTTCCTTGCTGAGGAAGACAGAGGTGCCGACTACCATATAGTGGAGGGCTTGTGGGGATATCAAGATAGACTCTGATCTTCATATTGAGGGATTACCCTAGTGTGGGTAAGACAGTCATTCTTGAATGTATAAATCAAGGGACCTCTTATCCAGGGTTGTTAGAAACCCTTCTCTTTGGGTTAAACGAGTTATTGTTTGTTACTTGTTGTTTTTAGTACTTAGTTTTTTCGCTGCATTTTGTATTGTTAAGGAAAGTATAATTTTCTTTTACTTCCTTACTTGTACTCTGATTTAGTTATATTCTATACGCTTTAAGGTAGAATCTTAGTTGGTGTAATCTTTTGTTAAGATTCATTTCCGGAATCACATTTCCAGAATCAAGAATGTCTTTAGAACATAGAGGTTTTTTGATTTTTGGTTATCCAAAATTTCCCAAGGGAAATTTTAAAGTATACAATTCACCCCCCCCCCCCCTTATTTGTATCTCATTGTACTTATTAGATCCTATATTTGGTATTACAGGGTATATCGTACTCAGAGTCATACCATCCAAACAGAACAATGACTACAAAGATGGAATGTGGAGTGAACCCATACTGCTAATATGGTCTTGGAAGTGATTCCTTGCCTACTATGTAAATCATTATATGATTACATGTATTCTACAATTATAAATTTTACTCCAATGTTATGCCTTCATGTCTTATGTTCTTTATTTCCATAAAATTCAAGTCTTATGAACTTCCACACTTTATACCATGATTCAGGTATATGATCTTTGATATATAGGGTATGCTCATATCTTTTCCTGATCTTATTGTCATAATCATATTCTCAGGATTATGCTTACATGCCTACCTTTTTTACCCATACTGATCATTTGAGCTCATTCCTTTTTATGATTCATTCCCCAGGTTATGAACATATGTATTATTTTTGAGGTGTCTAAGAAGGTTTCTAGTCATGAAGAACCTAGTAGGAGATAGTGTAACTAATTTATGTACTAGTGTTTATGTTTCCTTAATTCCGAAGGCACTAGACAAGTATGGTCTTCATGTGTCTGTTTGTGTAATGTCCCACATAATCATAAAATGTTATGTAATATCTATTTTTGAAAATATAGGTTCTCTACACATTCTTTGTGAAAAACGTGTGCACATATTTCATACACAACACTAGATTCACTACATTACATTATAGTTCCTTCACAAATATTTTAAAAATAAAGTATGAGAGTGATATTCTTCCACAAGAGACACATTATTTGTGTTTGATAATTCCTCACAATACATAGTAGACTTTTTTACAGTTTTTCGTTTCATCAAAAAAATCATGAAATCATGATAATGATGAGAAATAATATAGATCTTCTTGAATGGTATTGATGAAAATGTTATTCATGAAAAAAAACAAGTGTTCAATGAATAAGTGTTCTTCTCATGGACTTCTTCATGTCAAAACAATCTTTGCATATCCTTATCCTCACGAAACAAACATATTGTGATCAACTATTTCTCTCCCAAGCTCCAAAAATACTATTGATTGTGAGATAAAAGGAACTAGAAAATGAGTATGTCGTTTTATATTTATAGGAATCATGCAATGACTCCAAACCTTATTGAATCACAAATACTCAAATGGTTTTTGATTGAAAACTCACGATCATCGAGTTATGTATCGAAAAACAACACTATTTCCATAAAAAATATGTTCTAAATTACTATTTCTCTTCATTTTATCTTCTATTTGTCATTAAAACTTGATCACATAGGATTTATATCATGTATAGATCATTAAACTAGTCTTATGATGTTACGATATATTAGATCGAGATGTTGTCAATGAATCATGAAAAACCTATAGGATCGATATAATGTATGTAGTTTCACAATTACAAGAGTGGGGTGAATTTTATGTTTAAAAACATTATTTCCTAACCTTAATGAAATATATGTTTAACAAAGTTAAACAAGGAAAATTCACAAACCATTTTAAGTTCTAAAATGTGAAAAAAAAACTTTCTTAGGGTCCAAAAATATCAATCAGGAAAAAAACATAAAAGAATTTTATATAGAGAATGAATCAAACTTAAAGTTTATAAAATCTTATATATCCTGGTAAGAAAAGTAAAAGAGATTATAATAAATATATAAATTCTTTATCAAAATACAATGGAAATAAAACATGAAATAAGAACCAGTTACAATAACGAAATTTTTTAACACAATGAGTACGGTATCCAACATCCTTCAATAACGTTCCCCTGATTTATTATTTAAAGAATGTTTGTCTTACCCACAATAGGGTAAAACCTTGATAGGAATATCTAAATATGTCTTACAATCCCCAAAATCCATTTATCATTAAGGTAGCTAGAACCTATATCTTCCTATCCCTAAAAACCCTCGATTGTAGTTAGCAACAATCTGAATCAAATGAACGAATATGAAAATGATTTTCATGGTTGAACAAGGTGTTCATAAAATGCACAAGGCATAAGAGTATTTCTATCTCTAGAAATCAATTTATAGCATTTAACCTCTAGGAACCTAAGTTGACAGATGGATTATCATGCTCATTCAAAATAAATTCTATTTAATGTAAAAACATCAATGGTCGACACCCTCCTCCAACAGTTATATTTTTCCTTGAATTTCATAGGGACCTATACACGTGTCACACAACAAATGGTTTGTTATAAACCAATTGTATGAAATAATTTCATAATAATAACATGTGTAAGTATAATCAAGTAGTTTACCGAAAAATAAATATCCAAAATATAAGGAAAAATATAATTTGATGTCTAAACATATAAAAAATTGGATTCTAGAAAAAAAGGCATACTCAGATTCTGGTTTATAATGAATTTGAAATATGAATTATGAGAAATTTAGATTCTAAATTATAATGAATTAGAAGTCCAAATTTAGAGGAATTCAGAGTCCAAATTCTAAGGAATTAAGAGATATAATATTTAGGAATTCAAATTCTCAATTCTGAAGAATTTAGTTTCCAAATTTAAATGAATTCAGGGTTTAAATTTTAGTGAATTTGGTGTCTGAATTTCATAGAATTTGGAGTATGAATTTCAGAGAATTCAGACTCTAAATTTCAGAGAATTCAGATTCTGAATTTCAGATAATTTGAAGTCTAAAAATAGAATAACATGGTAGCATATGGGACTTTATGATTCCTAGGTTTTTTATAAGTATCCAAATTTTTTAATTAGGAAGAATTAGACATGGTGTTTAGAAGACATGGAATAAAACATCGAAAAAAAGGTATGCGTAAAAAATTACATAGAGATATAATATTTTCATTAAGAAAATAATTCTTAGAGCAAGATAAATTTCTATAAGAAAATTTGTTTCTGATTTTAAAAACCTAAAGGAATGGAAAATTAATAAGAAAACCATATAGACTCAATAATCTCCCACTTTTTTAAAAGTTAAAACATCCTTTCAAAAATGAATATAAGTAATAAGGATTTTTCTTTTATTATTTAAAATAAGTACATATCTCCAATTACTTATGTTTCATGATAAATATGACTAAATCCCCCTTATGTTTTTAAATCCCTATGGATATTATTCTTGTTTTTCATAGACAAGTGGTATTTTATTTCTAAAGAAAATATTTTCATATAATAATCCACTAAACAAAAACTCCCCCTTTCATAGGGAATTATCTTCTTTATACATAGTATTGTTTTGATCATTATTTTCTCCCACATTTTTATTTTTGAATAGGAATAGAGAGAATGAAAAAACTAGTATCTAAAATATTAGAACTATATAAAAAAATAAAAGATAATTTTTATATGTTGATATGAAAAATTGTTACAGGGTAAAAAAATATAACAAAAGATCAGATTTGAAAAGAAAAATTATTCATCCTTCTTTTCCTTCGGAATGATCTTCCTCAAGGTAGAATTTAACTTCTTGAGCACTTTATAGTCATCCTAAAATCACTTGAGTAACAGATTATGATCCTGATTCTCTTTTTCCAAAGCATTTATTTTTTCATCCTGAGACATTAGGATTTATACCACATACTTCACTACTTCTAACTGATTGAAAATTTATCACAACTATTACCTAATCTCCCTTTCTGTATTCAAGTTTAAAGCGATAGAATATAACATCCCATTCAGATCTTTATCCTTTTGCTTCTTGGATTCTTTCTAAAGATTAATCTTTTCAAAAAAACTAGTTGAATGTGTTTTGATGTTATCATCTGACTTATCAAAATCATCTTTTACTAAATCTTAAAATTCATAAATTAATATTAGGTATTCAATAGTTTGTTAGACCATTTTTTATATCCTTACATGATCTCCAATGATCATTATATCCAATATGAAATGATTTGAAATCTACCTCAAGCTTGATGAATTTTCCGATGACCATGCTTACTGAATCTGACTATTTATTGAAATAATGTTGAAGCAACTCACATCGTGAATTAGTACTAGGGATTAAAGGTATTATTTCTCCTAACATCTTTAGAGATTGAACAAAAAAATCCACACCCATTAAAGATGATGATTCAGAATTTGGTTCTCTTCTAGGAGAGGATTCTTTGTCTAGCTCTTCAGCATTCCTCTAAGATGATGCATCATCATCCTTTTTACCCTTAACAACCACAACAGTATTAGGGGTATAATCAACAACCTTTTTTCCATTGTAAACTTTGGAAATAATCTTTTCAGCCCTTGGAGACTCAAGATCACTATCAGAGAGTTGGACTATCTTATATTAATCAACCTCTTCATTCTCAGAATATTTCTTAACATCATTAGTTTGGTTGAAATCATGGTTTCTACTCTAATCATCTGTATTCCTGTCAATCATCGTCTTTATCGTGGGAAATATTTTTAGTATACTCAACCTAGGAATTTAAGATTGAATGATTTTTAAAATGAAATTCCTTCCCATGGTATTCTTCCACTTACTTAATCACATCATCACACTCATCTTATTCTTCCACATGTTCTTATTCTACTTCTGCTTAATGAATTATCTATTCATACAATAAAGGATTTGAAAATAGAATATTATTTCATGGGGTTTCTATTGGTACTGGTTTATAGAGAAGTGATTATGATTCTTGATTATGTTTGGAGGCACTTTCTATATCTTTTAGTAGGTCTTGAACAATTTTTGCTTCTGAAATTTTCTTCATTTTCTTCTGCTCATTTTCATTCCTTTCTTATTCTATAGTAAAATGAATTTTTAATGCCATTTAAACAACAGGATCTAGCCCAAATCAAGGATCTCATTATTTATTATTCTTCTTCTCTAAACATTTTTATAACACTTCATTAGAGAATGATTTTTTTCTTTTTTAGGCTATGGTGGAGCTGATTGGATTTCCAGAACTATAGATTTCTATTTGGTTTCTGGCTCTTTATCTTTAATTTTCTTCTGAAACATCTTGGAAGTTTCTATTACTTCACATTTCTTACAAAAATATTCAATATCACTCTCAGATAAGTCATAAAATTCTACTGAGTTTTTACTAAAGCTGACATTCATTTTCCATAGAGTTTCATCACTCATCAACGTGATCTTGATGGTTCGGTGTTCAGAACTGCCTGGAATTTTAAAGATTCTATGCATTGCTCTATGATATTTGACAGTATTACTAGATACATCATAATCTATGTCTTTTGGGTTTCATTCTTAATTTTGGTCATAGTGAAAAGAATTTACTTCACCAGGTTTACCTTTCTGAGGATAACCAAAAAGTTTAATATATAAATATATTACTTTTCATTAAGGAGTCCTTGTCACCCTTTCTCAGAATAAGGAAACCTTGTACCCAAAAATCTAAAATCAAAAAAAAATTAAAGGAGGCTGATTTTTGGTGACTTTACTCCTTTGAGTCCAATTCATTCAATTTCCTTTCCCTCTCAAAACTTTATGTCTGAATTGGAAACTATTGAGAGAAAAATACTTCCTCACTAACATAAGCGATACCAAGAATATTTTCTTCCATATTTAAAATAAGTAATAGGGTTTCCCATATATTTTAAACATAAACATTTCCCTTCCACATTCCTCAAAAAAATGTATTGTATTATAGAATTCTATAATTAAGTCATGATAAAATGGTTCCTAAAACTTTTTCTTAGAGATTAAAAAAATCTCTCATCCATTCAACTTGATATTTTTCATAATCAACGAAGTATACATGGAAATGAAATTTAGGTCAACCAACCTTTCCATATAGATTTTCACATCCTTTATTTCCTTGGTCAAAGACATCTGTTTCTGTGAGGAAGATTCCAGTGACATCCATAGTGTAAGAAACATAGGAAAACTTAATGGTCTATTTGAAGAGTATAAGAGCTTCAGAGCAAAATGTCTTCAAAATCGATGTGGGATAAAGATTATGGGGCCTTTATATAGGCGTCGAGGTGACAGTTTGAATTCCGGATTTGATCTAGTGGTTGAAATAAGAACAATATGATTTGAATGTTGAGATTAATTAGAAAAACTGATTTGGTAGGTTCTGATCTTTTGAGGTTTTAATGAAAAATTGGTTTTAAGGAATGTGAATCTGATAGAGATATCATAAAATAAGATAAAATTACCAATAGGTATAAAAATTCAATTACAAAAATTTATGTAATGAAACATACCTTTCAGATTTCCAAAATAGGTTTTATTAATGAGAAATGTTCATTTTGAAGAACTATTGATTCTAGATAATTTTATTAAATAAAGTAAATTTTTTGTTCCAGAAAATTTTTTTCTAAAAAAAAAATTATGAAATAAAATAAAACAAATTGGTAAAAAAATTGTCTAATAAAAATATTGGTTAATAAAAAATTGTATTCCCCCTATGAAAAATAGTTTTTTAATGTAAGGAGATAAGCGTCAACAAAAAAGATAAAATGGAAGATTACCTTATGGTTATCATTCCTAAATTTTTTATAATGTATTCCAATATATTATCGGGTAATGATTTTTTTAAAAATTCAATATGTTGATATTGTGTTCCAAAAAATTTAATAATGATATATTCTTTAAATGTGTGATCATTAAAAATGTTATTCACAATATCTATGTGTTTTTTACAAGATTTATGTGTAGGGTTTTTAGATAGGTTAATGTAACTTGTATTATCACACAATATATGTGTTTTGGTAATACTAATGCCATAGTCTGTGAGTGTGTGTTTCATCTACAACAGTTGAACACAACAACTTCCAGCTGCTACATATTCAGCTTTAGTAGTGGAATGTTCTACTGAGTGTTGCTTTGTGCCTTTCCATGAAACCCATGAATCTCATAATAAATTCCATGTTCTAGATATGATTTTTATATCCATTGGACATCCACCAAAATTAGCATTTGAAAATCATTTTAAAACAAAATCATTCTCAAAATAATATAAATTTATAAAATCCATGGTTCCCTTTATGTACTGGAAAATTATTTTCCTATCATTTAAATGAGATTACTTTGGATTATATTGATATCTTACACATTATCATACTGAAATTATTATGTTTGGATGACTAGATATCAAGTATAGTAAGATTCCTATAATAAAACTTAAAGATGTCTAATCTACTGGTTTCCAGCTTCATCAAAATCAAGAGAATTTGTGGGGCCGATTGGAGTACTTATACTTTTATTATTTTAGTGTCCTTACATTTTAAGAAGATATTTAATATACATATATTGTGATATATAAGTTTCTTATGGTTTTTGAGAAATTTGAAAACCTATGAAAAATGTTAACTCAGCCATAATACTGATTTCAAACTCATATTTCATAATATTCACAAACAATTCAATTAAATATTGCTGACATAATCCTAATATAACGTCTTCAACATAAATTTGAATTATCAAAACATCACTCTTATCCTTATTTATTAGAATAGTTGGATCGGTAGTTCCCCTAATATAATTATTTTGTATCAAAAATAATGTAAGTTTATCATACAAGGATCTATAGGCTTATTAAAGTCTATATAAATCTTCGGTGTGTTTGAAAACATGTTAAGGTTGTTTTGTGTCTTCAAATTGAGTAGGTTGTTCAACATAAACTTCCTATTTAACATATCTATTAAGGAAAGCACACTTTACATCCATTTGAAAAATATTGAAATTAAATAATTCTACAAAAGCAAGTAAAATGTAAATAGATTCAAGTCTATCTACTGGATAATAGGTTTCTTGATAGTATATTCCTACTTGTTGATTATATCCTTTAGCAAGTAATGTATCTTTATTTCTTACTATTATTCCATTTTCATCACATTTATTTCTGAAGACCCATTTTACTCCAATTTCTGATGTTTCTTTTAGCATTTCATCCAAGGTCCACACCTTGTTCGTTTCAAATTCATTTATCTCATCTCAAATAGCTTAAATCCAATAATGATCAGCTAAAGCCTAATCAGTGATTTTTGGTTAAAATTTGTGCATGAATGATTGATGTTATACTTCATTTTTTATGTAACATCTACTCCTTATAGGTTGATTTACATCACTATTGATACTATCAGTTGGATGATTCAAAAGAAACTACTTATCCTGGTTTTGTAAAACCTATTCATCAACATATGGTAGAAAATATTATAGGTTAAATAATTCATAAACATTTTTGTGAACATTTTCTTTGTTAGATTAATCTCCTATCAAACGATGATAATCGGTTTTTTTAAAACACATCTGAGGATGTAGGTTGGGTTTGTTTAAAAACTAATGTTTCGGTTTCATAAAATTTAACATGCACTATTTTTTCAATAGTATAAGTATTTTTATTAAAAACTCTATAAGCCATAAAAATGGTGGAGTATCTTAGGAAAATTCCTTCATTGGATTTGGGTGAAACTTTATGTAAATTATCTTTACTAATTATAATGAATACATTACATCCAAATACTTTGATGTAACAAAGTCTTTGTTTTCATATAGTCCCCAATACATAAGGTGTTTTGATTGTGAAAAGGTCTGATTAATACTTCATTTATAGTATAATAAAAAGTACTATTGACTTCATCCCAAAAAATGATTAGCAATATAAAATTCAAAAAACATGGTTCTTGATATCTCCTGAAGAATTTGATTTCTTCTTTCAACAACACCACTCTTTTATGGACTTCTTGGAGCTGAGAAATTCAGAGTGATTCCTTTATTACCACAAAAAATGATTCAAAATCTGAATTTCGAATTATACTCCAGGATCACCATGAATAGTTATCAATAGATGTTTTTCTCATTTATATCATAGGCTTTAAAACTTTTAAAATAATAAAAATATTCAAATTTCATTGTTAGAAAAGAAACACATGTAAATATTGTGTAATCATCTACTAAAACAATATACAATGTATTTTCCTCTAACACATCTAGTTTGTGTTGGACTAAAAAGATCTATATGCACTTGGTTTAATGAATAACAAGTTGAGACATCATCAATTTATTTAAAACTTGATTTATGTTGCTTTCCATTTTGAAAAGGATCATAAAATTTTGAAGAATCAAATCTAATCTCCGATATATCCGTAACATGTATTATCATTAAGATTTTTCATAGGTTTCAAATGTTATAGTGTCCAAAACTTCTATTACATAACCAAGATTTATCTCTCATTTCACTAAGGCAAAGTAGATCTTGTCTCCTAAGGTCATTTTGTTTTGTGTATAAAAATTCTCATTCATATGGGAAGAAAGAATAATCTCTTCCTTGAAATTTTTTACTAAGCTATTGTCATTCCTAAAATTCACAAGGTAACCATCATCACATAATTTTCTTATGCTAATGAGGTTGGACATAATTCCTTTAACATATAAAACATTTGAAATCAATGTTTTTTCAATAAGAACATTATTACCAATACCAAGAATTTCTCCCTAAGCATTATCTCCAAAAGTTACTTTCCCTCTATTCGTCTTGATAATATTTTCAAAGAATATTTTGTTAATAGCCATGTGTCGGGAACATCCACTATCCATGAACCATGTATTCTTGTTGTAATTTCCTTATTTTTCTAAAAATAAAAGAGTTTGAATTTTTGAATCTGAACATTCTTGGATCCTGAAATTTTTTAAAGTAATATCTTATTAATCCACAATTTCATAGAAAAATAAGTTTTATGAAAACCTAAAGATTGGTTTTTATTTAAACAAAAAAAATCTCAATTTCCACTACATTGATAGTCAGTACAAAAGGGAGAACTTTTGGGAAAAACTAATTATTATTAGAAAATGGTTTTGAGTGAGTATAACCAAATCCAGAACTATTCCATAGAGGACAAAGTTATGAATACATTTTTTCAAATTCCATCCTTCCTGAAGTAAATTTTTTTAAAAAATATATGGTAAATTTTTTTTTTCAGTCTGATGACTATCTTTTTATCCTCAAAGTTATTATTTTTAGAACATGGTTTAATATCTAAATTATTTTTATTAAAAATAATATTTTCATGATATTTACAAAGATTATCGTTATCAGAATTAACTTCATTAACGTTTTTAGAAACACTTTCAATGTGAATACTTTTTTTATCAATATCTTTTGAAGGATCTGATACTTCTTTTGTTACAAAGAATTATAGATTATGCTTTATCTAACTACCTTTTATCATACAATTTTCATTCTGAAGATGTTTATAAAATCTAGAAACATATTCAAATGTAGGCATGTTATTTTCTTTTGATGAGAAAGATTCATCATCTGATGAATCAAAATAATCTTCATTTGAAAATTTTCATTTAAAGAAATATTGGTCAAGGATTTAGAATTGTGTACCTTAGCCACCAGACAACAATTTTCAATAGGTACTCTAGCTATAAGACTAATATTATTTTGACTAAAAGATTCATATTTTGAAGATTCATCAAATGAATAACATCAAAGGGAACTCCAAGTGTCATTTTCTTTTACAATATTTTTAGCCTTAGATTTGTAATACTTCTTTTTATTTATTTCAGAATGATTTTTCTTCATTTCTTTTATCTTTTTCTTAGGACAATCAGGTATGATATGTCCAACCAATTTACATTCATAAAAAGTTACATCAGAATATTTATTGTCCATTCTATAGTTCTTCTTATATCTGAAATAAAATAATTCATTCCCACAATCTTATAAATCATCTTACAAGATTGGATAATTCATTTTCAGACCATTCACTATCACTTGATTTTGATATAACAATAGCTTTATTCACATTGGTTCTAATAACCCTTTCCCGAGTCTTGGCATTAGATGAAGTAGTGAAAGATACACTTCCATTACCATTCTTCTTTTTGTTTAAATCAGTATCTCTCTTCTTTCTTGTTTCATGTTGACGAAGAGTTCCAAATTACTCAACAAGAGTTATGTTATATACTTTTTTGATCTCATCAATATCTTTCGATTTAGATTCACAATAATTGGGAATGATATCCATTATCTTATCCATAAGAACGTCATCATCAATAAATATTTCTCACAGAGTCTGAATGTTGTTGATAATGGTCATAAATCATTGTTGTGCATTACAAATAGGTTCTCCATAATGAAATAAGAATAAATGATATTCATATCCTAACATATATCATCTGGGTTATATCACATTATAAGTCCCAAAATGTGTAACATCATGTTTCTTCCAAATGCAATTCATATCTTCACAAGAAGATATTTGAATATATAAATATACCTAGTCATAGAACATAGCATGGTATTGTGTACCTTGTAATTTAGTTAATATTCTAGTTTCCCTAGTAGGTGATAGTTTTGACTTCCTTGTCTGGAATTTTGAATTTTCTAGTAGGCATGACAATATTTTCTTCTCGAGTGTCAATGAAAAAATTCCTCATCATATCTCTCTAATACTCATAATCATTGCCATTAAAAATTAGTGGTCTGGTTGGATTAAGGTTATAAATGGAACCAACATTCAAACGATCTAGTCTATAAGAAAATAAATTTCAACAAGACTAGTTAAAAGTGAAAATTTATAAACAAATATAAAAATATTTATGAAAAACTTGAACATGAAATGTTAAGCATGAAAATTTAGAACAAGGAAAACATGAGAAATAAAAATTATATGTGAGTATAATTATTTCAGATAACATTCTCTGATACCAATTGTAGGGTCCAAATAATGTATGTAGATTCTCAATTACAAGAGGGAGGGTGAATTGTTGGTTTAAAAACATTCATTTTGAACCTTAAGGAAATCTATGTTTAACAATGTTAAACAAGGTAAATTCAAAAACATTATTTAGTTCATAACTATGAAACAAATATTCTTAGGGTCTGGAAATATGAATCAAGAAAAGAAACATAAGAAAAGATTATATAGAGATAGATACTACCTTAAATAATATAGAATCTTGTTTATCAGTGTATGTAAAAGTAAAATAAAGTACAAGAAATAAATACATTATTTATCAAAATACAGTATAAATAAACCACACAATAAGAACATGTAACAAGTAGGAGATATTTTAACCTAAAGGGTATGGTATCCAATGACCATAGATAGAGGTCCCTTGATTTATACTCTCATGAAAGTCTGTCTTACCCACACCAGGTTATGCCCTCGATAGGAATATCAAAATCTATCTTTCTATCCCAACAATCCCTTTATCATTAAGTTAGTCAACACCTATATCTTTCTATCCCTGAAATCCCTCATTTGTACTTAACAAAAATCATAATTGCATGAAGGAACTTGGAAAGATCATCAGGGTTGAACAAGGTGTTCATAAAATGCACAAGGAATGAGAGTCTTTCTCTATATACAAATCACATCACAACAGGAAATCTCTAGGATCAACAGTCGATAGATGGAATATCAAGATCATTCAAATGTGCTTCTATTTATATGAAAAACATCAAAAGTTGGTACCCTCCACTAATGGTTATATTTTTTCTTTAATTTTGAAGGGACCTATAAATGTGTCACTCAACCAATGGTTAGATAGTAAAAAATTGTACGACATTGATTCATAATAAAAACATGTGTAACAAATTGAAGTCGCTTAACTAAAAATGAATCTAAGGAATCTAAGGAAAATTAGAGTTCGGAGTATAAACATATAAACAATCAGACTCTAGAAACCTATGGATATCTGTATTTTTTTTTAAAATACTTCAGAATATTAATTTAGAGAAATTGGGAGTTTGATATCTAATGAATCCAGAGTCTTAATTCTAAGGAATTGAGAGTCTGAAATCTAAGGAATTCGGGGTCTGAATTCTGAGGAATTCAGAGTCATAATACTGAGGAATTCAGAATCTGAATTCAAAGGAATTAAGTTTCTGAATTTTAGAGAATTCAGAGTCTCAATTTCTATGAATTTGGAGTATGAATTTCTGATAATTTGGAGTCTGAATTTTAGAGAATTCGGAGTCTGAATTTCAAATAATTTGGAGTCCAAATTTCAGATAATTCAGAGTCTGAATTTCATAAAATTTGGTGTCTAAAAATAGTAAGACTTTGTATCTTAAGGAACTATACGATTCCATGACTTCAGATAATTCTTCAAATTTTTTACTTAGCGAAAAATATAATTGGTTTTGAGAAGACATGGAATAAACCATAATAAAACCAAGCAAAGGGTAACACTTTACATAGAGAAAAATGATTTTCTTTAAGAAAATAATTTTTATAGAAAGCTAATTTTCTTGAAAAAAATGAGTTTGTGATTTTCATAACATATATGAATGGAAATTTCATAAGGAAACCATATTCAATCAAAAAAATTGATGAACAGTATGTGTGATGCTTTCTCGAGAAGATGATGACCAACAGTGAGATAAATTTAATTGCCCAAATGAAGAATAAAATAGATTAGATGTATGTGATTATTTGATAAATAAGATCACAAGGTTGAGAGAATCAAAATATAATCAACATTCATGATAAAACATTGTTGAAATCAGTTGGTTTTGGATAATTAAATGTCATCCCAAATTGAAACACGCTAAGGAATTTCATTTCTTTGTAATAAAAGGTGTTTCAATTACGGCTCAAAATTCTCCACTCCCTCCTCAGAACTTTCTTGTACTGGTTCATGTGGTCACACTCTTTCTTCCACTTATGCCATCGTTATTCCCACACCGTAGTGCTTCTCCACTGCTCTGCCTCATGTAGGTATGACCTTGAACTGCCTCAACTATGACCTCATTCTCGATGGATGAGTGTTGATCTTAGCCTCCCAAAGTGGTGTGTTGCTCACCTAATCTGGCTTGTTTGGTGGCCCATATTTTTTTGTATAAATCACTGTTAAAATTTTTGACCCAAATTACTAATAAATCATAGATATTCACCAAAAAAATAATTCATAGATAACCTAAAAACATTCTCATGAAAAATAAACCATTTTTAGGGATCTCTTTAACTATGTAAACATTGTGGATTCTTATTGGGAAAAGTCTTCTGAACTAAATACAAAATCGAGATTCATTGAATTTATTTTTTTCATATAAACAAACTTATTCAAATTTGAATAATATTTCATTTCGATAACAATTCAGTGGAAGCATCACCATACTTCAACTAATTTCAGGTTGACTTTTTATCAAATTGAAGTAGTGGCAAGAATTCAAACACAAACATGCATTCAATAAATGTAGGTTCTTCAATATCCCTCGTTGTATTTGATTTCAAGGCCCATTTCACTTTCAATGTTAATGTTTTACTCTCCCCATTACATGAAAATAATTCCAAATATATATTATGGGAAATAAATTAACTTATCTCATTCTATAATAACTAAATTTCACTTATTCTCTCTATAAATCATCTAATTTCATAAGATATGTCACCTATCGTAAATTAAAATTTATTATCTTGAGAGAATGAAATCATCAAAATTATAAAAGAAATGAGTCATTAATTAATCAACTCTATGCCTACATGGGAAAACCCAATGTAGAAAATAAGTGCGAACAATTTAGACAACAAATCTTATCAATAATGATCATGTTTATATTAGGGAATCCTAATCAGGTTATCAAAACTGACCACAATAAATAGAGAAAATTATTTTTCCACAGTCTGATTATCCTATATTGGATCACATCATTTAAAATAACCCCTCATCAATTAGTTGGATCACTAATCCAGAGGTAGTTTAACAATGGAATAAATCCAATGAGAAGATAATTCTAGTCATAGGATTCAATGAAACAGAAAAGGTTACACGTGAAGGGTATTATTTGAAAGTATATAATGATCAATCATTTTCATTGATCTGAAATTTTATAGAGGAATAGTAAATATAACACACGGAATGGAAATATTTTAATGAAAAATTATTTAAAAATATTTTCCCTATGAATAGTGAACTAAAATGGAGAGAAAGTTACATAGTTTAAACAATGAAAAATAATGTTTTGTAGAGTCTAGGTCTACCATAAAAATACTATCTATGTATTCTGTTGATTACATAGGCAACCCGTATTGAAATATTAATAACTTCAATGAAGGGATTAATCTATGTATTTTAAGGCCACTAGATAGTCAAACATTTTTATCACATGATGAAATAGTTTTATGTGACATAAAAAATGATAAATAATTTTTTATATCATATATATTCATAGGGAATCATAATAAGAAGGGGTAAAATATTAAAAGGAATATAGGGATGAATAAAAATAAGGATATTCCCACAGTTTATAGATGGGGAAAGAAACATCAAGGTAGTATGAGTTTACTCCCATGACCATCTTAGAAGCACGAGTTCAATCATCACACTTTTTTAGAAGTCATGGTTTACTCCCATTTCTATATTAGAAGTAAAGTTTAATTCCCAAGAATATCTTAGTCTATATAATGAGATATAAATCATTACCCAATTAATTAGATGGAGATATAGGTAACACCCATATCATAATGAAATCATACATAGATGTTCCAGAAGATAATTAAAAATAAAAACATAACTCCTGAAATGAAATGGGTATCATAAACATTTTATCATATCAAAACCCCTGGAAAGTGAAATGTTTCATAAAAATTTCATCATATACATAAACCATGAAAGTTATTGGGTTTTCAAATCAAATAACCCATGAAAGAGAAATGAGTTTCATAAACATCATGCCATCAAAGCATAATCTATTTAGAGAAAGAATATTAATAGAAACATTGAATAATTTCCCCTTGAAGGAATGAGAAATACCAATGGATGATATTTTGTATCGAAAATAATTTTCAAAGAACTTTTGGAAAATTTTCTTGAGGATAATATCGTTTATTATTTGTAAAAAAATTACAAAATAAACCGTATGTAAATCATTTTCAGAGAAAAAACATTCAAAACATATAATGAATACATGAATTCATTTTAGAAACCCTTTTCCTTGAAAATTTATATGATAAGATTGAATGAATTTTAAAACCTATTTTATTTTAAAACAAATTGAAAACATATATACAATTCATGAAAATGTTTGGAAAATCTTTTAATTGAAATTAAATATAAATGTTATAAATAAATATGAAAAATGTTTTGAAAAAAAATCATGGAAAATACTTTCAAAGCCTATAGATTAAGGTTTTAAATATTTTCAAAACTATTTTCCTTGAAAATTCATTGAAAAAATATATATAACTTTTGAATACCATTTTTTGAAAATACATTGAAAACATATAAATAAATATTTAAAACGTTTAAAATACCATTTCAATAATAATTAATTTTGTAAAGCTTTCCTTTGAAAACCAATTAAAAAATAAAAAAATACAAATAATATTAAGAGAACTTTTTTATTTAAAAAGTATATATATTTAATATTCTAAAGGATGCTTTAAGGGAATGATGGTAGTAAAATCCATACATATTGTACGATGTGAAAACAACATTACATCTTCTTGGTAAAAAGGTTAGAAAAATTCTTGTTGGGAATGTGACAAGGAGATTCCTTTTAAAATATTGGTAAAATAATAAAAGTAAGAAATTTTTTTTAATGATAATAGTATATTAGTAAAACATTATTGTAAACCCTTTTTGGAGAAACTTTTTTTCAGACCAAATATAGGGTAATGTCGAGCTTCAATAAAAACATTTTATTAACAATATTTTGTAACAATGAGTGAAAGTATAGTACTAAAACACTAATATATCATGAATAAAAATATTATAAATAATATCATGTGTTTTCTTGAGATAAGGATCATAAAATTCATAAAAGAAGCAAAATAATTAATAATCTCGAAAAGCAATGAGATTTTTTCCATAAAAATTTACCACTTGGTTACATGGGACTATAATCATCATGTAATAAATGTTAAATACATGAAGTATTAAATTTCATGTAAATAATTAGGATGTTGTTAGAACATGGAATTATGGAAACCTTAAAAAGATTTTAGGAGCATAATAATATATGTGTCCAAAAAAAGGAAAATTGAGACTAAACAATTTTAACGATTTGGTAACATTTGAAATATAAAACCCATGGAAGAGAGTTAATAAAATGGATATGTTAGTACCCATAAATTTATGTTCAATATGCATTGAATAAATGCATGGTAATTACATACACCACACAAAATTAATGAGTGGAAAACATATCATAGATCTCTCAAAAATGATATGTGAGAAGAGATCACATTACCTTGTGTCTTGACTCTCTTCGTGCTAATAAAAGATTCCTATATAATAAATATAATTTTATTATACATATTTTTAAAACTAATATTGTTGTATATAATTCAATATATAGTTTTATTATGTCCATATATTACCTTTGTGTTAATTTTCCTATGTTAAGGTTTCATTTCGGGTAATATTCGTTTCATTCTTCCCATGTGTCTTAATTTGTTATTTATCTAGACCATATACTTATATCATGATTTAAGAATGTAAAAAGTGAAATAAATTTAATTTATATAAATTATATTTATATTATAATAATCTATATAATATGTATGTATGAAATTAAATAAACCATTAATGGAGACAGAAAGCCCAACGTACGCATGAACATTGATTCCATTTTTATTGTCGTATTGAATGAAAGTATGTAAATAAAATATGTAAATAAATATATATATATATATATAATTATCATATTATCATGATTATATCATATATATCATATAGTTTCACTAAATCCATCTTAAATACATTCTGTGTGGTGTGTGAATGAATCACATCGCTTTGAAGAGGTGGTAGTCCACACTTCCTCAAACGAGATAATCGTATTAACACCAAATTAGAAGTACAAATGTATTTATTATAAAAAGAAATAAATAATCTTAGAAGAATAATAAATATTATTTTTAACATATATAAATATACCATCCTTCATAATGGCCACCACAATTGGTGGAAAAGGAAAAATGAACAATCATCGTTTTGTGAGGTAGTAGTTCACCAAACACAGAAACTATATGTTTGTAACCCATTAGATGTAGGTGTGTCTAAGTGTAGTTTTAACACATATCCTAACAAAATTAAATTAAATTTAGGATACTTGTTTCATAAAATAATGAAATAAAGATATAAGAGGGGTGGAGAAGGAAAACAATGGATTGGAGATTGAGAGAAGACACAACCTCTTATTTGAGTAACTCCTTTTGGTTTACACCAAAAGGATTCTTTGAGATGCCATATTCCAAATGTAAAGCCTATATTTGAAATGTAGGTAAGTGGGGGAGCAAATTTTAGAATATTGGTTTCTATCCATAGGGATTGAGAGTTTTTGGGAAGTTGGTGAGGTGGTGTCCTTTTATGAGGAAGTGAAAGGACACACTTGGAATTTTTTATTAGAAGTTAGGTGTACCAACATTTTTACCTAAAATAATACATAAAAAATCATAAAACCATAAAAATTAAATTTTAATTTCAGATTATGGACATAAAATGGGTGTTGGACATGTTTCTAGATCGTTTGGGCCCTATATTTATGGTTTAGTACGTTATTACCCTAATTTTTCTCCTAACTGATGTAAATAATTTTAATAACAATCAATATTTTTTGTGAAAACTATGTTGACCTTATTATTAATTATAAATTATTTTGATTTTAAATATTTAATCCATTTTCCAAAAAAATTAATCATAAAAGTGGAAGAAATTAATTTAAAATTTGACCCATTGATGGGACGATATTGCGGGAATATAATGTAAGAACATCCAGACGTTTTCTATGTTTTTATTTCCAATTTCAAAATTAAATTGGTTCCAATGAAATAAATTTGATTAATTTATAAAAATATAAAATTAAACAAAATAAAAATATAATTTATCCTTATAAATAATCTACATTAAAAAATAGTTTTGAATTGAATTCAAGTATTTTTAATTATTCATTAAAAGATGAATCATTATGTAAAAAAATAACATATCCAACTTTTTATGTTTCAAATCCAAATATAGCGTTTATTTTGAATTATTAAATCTATAAAAGATATAAAATTTCTTTTCAAAATGGGTTCACCATTAAATGGTGGTAAAAAATGCCTTCATAAAATTATAGGGGTTTAAATATAAAATTGGGGTTGTTCTTATCTAATGTCTTTAAAATCTATTAGATGAATAAAAATATTATTGATTATATAACATAAGTAGTACATTAATTTAACATAACATTTTAAGTTAACTTAATTTACTTATTTAAAATATCTTTGTGATTATAATACAATTTTCCTTTTTATTCAATCAGTTTTCATATTCATTTTTGAGTAATTGGTTACCAATGAATTCATATAATATTTTTGTAAAAAAATATTTTAAAAATTTATTTATTACTCTTCATATCCATAAACATATCATCTAGGTCATAACCCATTATAATAATATTTTTAATAAAATATTATAGATTGGTAACACTTGGTCTTGCGTGTTATGCAAGCCATCGAGGAAGGTCAATCTTACAAGAAATGTATACTAAACTTGTTGTTCCATGTAATGTACAACGACTTAGTTCCATGTGATAGGAATGTTTTACTAAGTGAAAAACTATTTTTTCGGTTGCATGAAATGAAAAAACATCAAATTATTAAATTAATTCAATAAAATCACAAAATATCAGGGTGTTAGATTCTACACATTTAGAATGAATTTCTCCCTAAAATTTCATCTAGGTCATCAATGTTTTATTATATGAATGTTTCATTAATATAATCGTACGTTGTAAAAATGGATTCTAAAACATTCCTTAAAAATTGATTGTTAGAATGATAATGGTTACCCAATGTGACATATAACTGGGTTTCCATATATGAGAACATAGTTTGGGAGTGAATATTGGACATGGAGGAAATGGTGAATATTTATAGGGAGTGCTTGAGGTCATCAGTCATAAAAACATGAATGATCCAAGAAATTTCGAGGGCCTCAAAGTCATAAATATATGATTATAACAAAATCCATCAGTTCAAAAAATATAATTTATTAGGAAAAATGCGTTTTTATCATTATCTTATCTTTGACTAATTCATTTATTTACTAAGAATGTAAGGAAATATACATACTTCATATATTTATATATAAAAAATTACTATTTTTTGTGCTTTTAAATATTTTTATTTCATTTATTACATCACAAAATGGATGTCCATGATGTTTCTTTTATTCCCAAAACACTAAAATACACTTTTAGTAGATATTTTGGCTAATAAAAGAATAAAGAGAATAACTATTTATCTATAAATATTCATAAAAATCAATATAGTTAATACATTAATATCCAAACATAAAATGTAAAACTACTATTTTATCATAAATAATTATTCATCAAAAAATATGTATACATTATCTAGGACATCGTGTAGGCCAATGGTAGCGTGAAACCCTTATCATCATTTGGTAATGGGTTCAAGACCCACAACCCTGTCTTACTTGATTGGTTATATCCTAAAATATATGATGCCCTTTTTAAAAAACTGCTAATTTAATTTAAAAAATATATAATATGGACATCCTTGAAATAAGGATAATTACACAATACCCTTTTAACTATGTTTTTCAATTAAAACATAGTGCAAAAATACTTCCTCTTAAGTTTAACATAAATTTTTCATGGACGATTAACCATATAAACCATATCAAAGATGAAAATAAAAACATTATAAATAGAGTCAAAAAATTATCATAACATTTGTTTACCTATATAATAAAATTTTTCTCTTGGCTGTCACATTCTAGACACGTGAATACCCAAAACATGTATACTCTTGAAACATGGTTATAACATGAATTTCTATAAATCCTTTATTAAAACATTCAAGATTCCTTACTCCAATGTATATTGGATGTATTTATTTAATCCAAAAATTATTTAAACATCATCAATGATAGCATAAACCACTTATCATCAAGTCCTTACTTACATCCAAGGAAATTAGAACTATCCAAATTACTTATCCATTTCCAACATATCATTATACATGCAACATTATCTTAACATTAAAAACATATTAAGGGATACCTTCCCTTAGTAAAAATATCAAATAGTCAATAAATCACATCACTAGTCCATCAAGAACATTCAAAATGAATTTGTAAATACTGCGTGAAAAATAGCAGTAGAACAATCCTTATATATTCCATCATTCATAATTTTTTAATCCAAATAAATAAAAACATTTCTTATTCCACATCATATTTTTTCCATTAAGAGGGATTCCTCATTCTATTACACCATACTCATTTCAATTCACATTTCATCCATAGTCACTTCATTATCAACAATTAAACCATCACATTCACCGAATTGATGATTATTTTTTTGAACTTTCCTCTTGGGACATTGAGTTGCATAGTGATTGTTTGATCCATGCTTAAAACACTTAAAAATTTACTATAGACTAGGGATTAAAATATTCTAATCCATTTCATCAACAAAACTCTTAATTTATCCCATAAAATCAATTGGTTTGAGTTATTCTATTCCCCATTAAAAAAATCTTCTAGTTACTCAATGACATTCACTTAAGTGATGTTTTCCATAGTCTTGACATAATAAAAAAAAAATTCTTCCTATGTGGTCTTTATTAACCAGACTCTCAGGGAAATCCTTCTTTCCCTTCCATTTTGAGTCCAAGAGTTGGTTAAGGTAAACATTGTTACTCATGTTCTGTGAAAATTGATTAGGAATGATCACAACATCATTCACTCTAGTGATGACCCCACATGACTGCTCATTAGAAAAATCATCCATCACATTCAACATTAAACCAATTCTTTCTGGTTCCCACCATTTACTAAAATAAGAAGCATAGTATGATCATTACATAAAATAGAATAAAAACACATAATCATTAAAATAATTTCTTATAGGATGTAAAAATCAAAACTCCATCCTTAATCTATGATTCCTGATGTTTATCGTGGGTTATTCATAGCGAAATTATATTTAAATCCTTCATATTAGTTTGTGATTATTTTGTCAATTACATAAGCATATCCCATAGGAGTGTCAATCCCGATGTGCATTAAGTCATGTTGTTGTGTACCAGATTATCCTGAGTTGGTCCTGTAACAACATGTTGGAGCTGTTACCCCTAGGTACTTCTATTCCAGAGCCACATCCACTTTTTTTACAGGGATGTATTTCTAGGAAACCTCTCACTCTATCCTTCAAGAATAGTCTTTGACATTTTCCTAAATGTTTACCCGAACATATTCTTATCCATAGACATATACATAGGGTTCTCACTAAGGTTTTATCATCCTAGATTCCAAAGGCTAAATAAACAATTGCTTTAATACCATATATAATTACCTAGGCATAAAATACATGAATATTAGATCATTTTAAATTAATATTCAATACATTAAAAAATACATGCCCAATGACTAAAATAGTTTATTGTCCATAGAAATGTTGATACAAAATATTCTATCTTGGTGAAATATATTTATCATATACCTTAGATATCTCATCCTTTAGTACTTATACCTAAAACCATTTTATGTAATATGGGGAAAGGAAACACAACAAAGGTGAGAGCCCAAATGCTCAGTATGGGTAAATAAAAGAGATTTGTATGCATAATAATGAGCATATGAGTATGATAACATGAGCATGAAAATATAGTAACATACCCAAAAGATCGAAGATCTTATACATGAATCATGAATAAAATAGTGGAAGTTCGTAAGAAATAAATCATATGGAATTAAAGAACAGAACCCATAAATTCATAACATTGGAATAAAACATGGAATTATAGAAATAATGGAAGCATATAATATGATTTCTATATTATACAAGGAATCATAGCCAATACCATGTTATTGGTATGGGTTCATTCCCCATACCAACATGATAGTCATGGTTTACTACCACGGCCATCTTAGTACCATGATTTCTCTACTCATTCCATCTTAGTAGTCATGGTTCTCCCCCATGTCCATCTTATTAGACAATGTTCATTCCAAAGACCATATTAGTCTATCTCATGAGATATTAATCTCTAACCAACGAATTGGAGGGAGATAAATGTCTGACCTATATCATAAGGAAATCATACATTCTTATGCTACATGATAATTAAAAATAATTACCTAAACCATAATATTGAATTTTTATTATAATGTTTAAACACATAATAACCTATGAAAAGATATAGGTTTCTTAAACATTTCGTCATTAACATAACCCATGAAAAGAAGTGGGTTTAAAATCATATAACCCGTGAAAGAGAAAACAATTTCAATAAGATCGTGACATTGAAATATAATCCATTTAGAGAAGTAATATTAATGAAAACAATGAATAATTTTCCCATTATGGCATGAGTATCACCAATGGATGTTATCATAAATGATATATAATTTTTAATGACCTTTTGAAAACAGTTCTTGAGGAAAATATCTTCTCATCTTAGAAGAATAATGTATATACGATAAAACAATTTGAAAATAATTTTTATAGAATATACCTTTAAAACATTTAAAGTTGAAATGAAATCATTTGGAAATTTTTTTCCATGAATATTTATAAGAAAATTATGAAATAATTATAAATACCATTTTCATTGAAAATATGTTGAAAACATATAATAAATTCTTTAATACATTTTGATAACCATTTATTTGAAAATAATATAAAATATATAAATAAATATTGATTTTTTTTAAAGTAGTTTCATTGAAAATAATTTTAAAACATATAAATAAAGCTTGAAAAAAAAATTGAAACGATTTTACATGAAAATAAATTGAAAAATTATAAATATGTTTTGAAAATAACTTATATGAAAATAATTTGAAAACATATAAATAATGTTTCAAAACTTTTAAAATTATTTTTAAAACATACAAATATAGAAAAACATTTCTTATGATAACCAATTTAAAAATAATAATTATCTGTAATATTAGGAGATTAATTTAATTTAAATATTATAATTTTTTAATCATGTAATGGAAGCTTCAAGTGAATGACATATGGTAAATTTGTACCAGTCATACGAGGAGAAAAAAACATTCCTTTTCCACGGTCAGAGGGTTAGAAAAATTCCACCATTGAAAATAGAATATAAGATTCGTTTTAATTTATTGGTAAAAAAAGTGTAAATATTTATTTTAATTATCATAGTATATTAGTAGAACACACTAGGAAACCCCTTTTATAGAACATGGTTTTTAGACTGAAGAGAGGATAAAGTCGAGCATCCTTAAAAACACTTACTTAACTATCATATATAACAAAGAGTGGAAAATTGTTGTAAAACATGAGGATTTAATGAATAAAAATGGAAATGTAAACTCATGAGTTTTCATGATATATGGATCTTAATATTTCATCAAGGACACATAATCCTTAACAATCAAGAAAAACAATGACATTGTATCAATAAACTCTTTCCACTTGGTTACATGGGAATAAAATCTTCTTGAAATAAAAGGAAATTACATGAAGATATAAATATCTTGAAAATGATGATATTTATTAAATAACATGGAATTATATTCAGCACTATAAATATTTTAGTTTCATAACAATACATGAGTCTCAAAGAAGGAAAATTGGAGAAAAACAATTTTACTGATTTGATAACATTTGAAATATAAAACCCCTTAAATATAGTTAAAAATGGTTATGTTAATACACATAAATTTTAGAATAGGATAAATATAATATAATAATGTGTAGTACATACACCACAAAAAAGGAACATTTGGAGAACATAGAATATATCTCATGAAATTGAAAATTGAGAAGAAATCCCATTACCTTATGGCTTGACTAACCTTGTAATCATACTAACTTCCTGTATAATAAATATAACATTATTAAAAATATTTTATATAAGAATATTCTTATATATAATACTATATATGATTTTATTGTTACCTTACCTCACCTTCATTTTCATGACAATATGTTATGGTTTAATTTTCGGTAATATTCGCTTTGTTTTTCACATGTCTATTAATTTGTTATATCATTAGTCCTTATACATATATCATGATTTCAGAATGTAAACCTTGATATAAATATAAATTATATAATATATTTTTATTATAATAACATATATAAAATAAATTTACGAAATGGAACACACCATTCAGGGAGACGGTAAGGCATACAAACGAATTAACTGTGTTTCTGTATTTATTATTGTATTGAACGAAAGTATATAAATGACATATATATATATATATATTTGTATGTGTATATATATATAATTATTATAATGGAATTATTATGTCATATATATTATATATATCATATAATTTCCCTAAACCCATCCTTAATACATTCCATGTGGTGTGTGAATCAATAACATTGCTTTGAAGGGGTGGTAGTCCACACTTCATCACAAAATATTATCATATTAACATAAAATAGGAATAAAAAAGGGTATGTGTTGTAAAAATTAATGAAGAATACTAAAGGCATAATTAAAACTATATGTTAAATTTATAAATTTATTTTCCATCATATTGTCCACTATAATTTGTGGCAAAAGAAAAATATACAATCATCATTTCGTGAGAAAAGTAGTTCGCCAATCACAGAAACAATATGTTAGTTAGCCATTAGATGGGTGTGTGTGTAAGTGGTGGTAGAACCCCCGGAATAAAAAATAATATTATATTTAGGATAATTTTCTTCATGGAACTATTGAAAAAATATAGTGGACGAGGGGATAGGGAATGAAATAGAAAGGATCTTGAGAGAATATGTTATCTCTTAATCAGGTACCTAAATTTAGTTTGTGCCAAATTGCTTCTTTATGTTGCCTTCTGCCAAAGGAATGGATTATTGGATGAAGGTAGGGAATTGTGGATCTTATTTGAGAATACTATGGGAAATAATAGTGGCATGAGAGGTGTGATGAAGTTGGTATAGGTGGTAACCGTTTATAGGGATGAAAAGTGCCACACTTGGAATTTTTTAAAACAAGTTATCTGTACCCATGTTTTGACTTAATATAATTAATTAAAATGAAATTAAACTCAATAATGGAAGGTTAAAGGAAGATGACTGGAAATCCAATGGGGTTTTTACACGTTTCTAGGTTATTTTGGGTTTTATATTTAAGGTTTATTACATTATAAACCTCATTTTTCACCTAGCTGATTTAATTTATTTTAATCACTTTCACAAATATTATTTTCCAAAAACAATGTTTATGTTACTATAAATTATAAATTATTTTTATTTAAAATATGGAATCCATTTTTCAAAATTCTAATAAAATAAGTGCATGAAATAAATTTAAAATTTTTCCCGCTGAGGGGACGACACATCCATGTTTTAAATTAAAAACATTCAAATGTTTTAAATTGTTTTTAAATAAAATTTCATTTCGAAATTGGTTAAAATGTAAAAATTAGATTAATTGTTAAAAATATTATCTAATTAAACAATTAAATTACATAGAAATATAATTCATCCTTACAATAAAATTAGACGAAAATCAGTTTTAAATTAAAACCCAGTATTTTAAAATATTCATCAAACTATGAAACCTCACTTAAAAATAAAAAAAAATTATCATAATATAAATTTTAGTTTTATGATAAAAAGATAATGTTTATTTTTAATTATTAAATCCACTAATGTTATAAAATAGTATTTAAAATTGGGTTTCCATTAAAAGGTGGTAAAAATTCCTTAATAAAAGTATAGGTTTTTAAGCGTAAAATTGGGGTTTTAATCTAATGTCTATCGAATATATTAGATTAATATCAAGAGTATTATTTTGATTATATAAAATATGTATTAAATTAATATCACATACCAATATTAATTAATTTAATTTAATAGGTTATAATATCTTTGTGGCTATAATAATATTTTCCTTTTTATTAAATTGGTTTTCATATTCATGTCAAATTAATTGGATACCTATGAAATAATCTTTTATTTATGTAAACATCATATTTTAATAATTAAGTTAATATATTTTTTATCTATAAAAATAATGTGTTGGTCATATCCCATTATAATAATATTGCTAATAACATGTTATAGTTAGGTGACACTCATTCTTTCTACTTACAAAGTCCATTGAGGAAGGTCAATCACATGTGTAATGTATGCTAACCTTGTTGTTATGTGTTACTAAAACCAGTTTGGAGTCATGTGAAAGGAATTTTTTATTTAGTGAGAAAATATTTATAATGTTCCATGAGGGAAAAAATATATCAAATTATTAAATTATTTTAAAAATAAAAATTTCACAAAATTTTGAGGGGAGACATTCTACCACAGTTAAAATGAATTTCACTCTCGAAATTCATATGGGTGTTCATTGGAATATTACATGAATGTTTCATTCATGGAAACCCACATTCTAAAAATTGATAGTAAAAATTCCATTAAAAATGGTATGTTGGAACAATACAGACAACCTAAAGTATCATATGACTAGGTTTCAACATAGGATAAAATAGGTTGGGTGTAAAGATTGGACGTGGAGGAAAAGCATAACTATTTATGGGGACTGATTGAGGTCATCAATCACATACAAGTCAATGATCAAATAAATAATGAGGGTATACTATTCATAATCATATTATTATTACAAAATCCACCAGTTCAAAAAAACGCAAGGTTTTAGGAAAACATTTTTTTTCATTATCCAACATTTGAATAATTATAGCATTAACCAATAATGTCAGGAAATATACTTAGTTGATATATTTATATAAACAAAATTTCATTCTTTGGTTATGATTTTAACTATTTATAATTAATTAATTACTTCATGAAAAATATTTCTAGAAATTATCTTTGATTCACAAAGAACAAAAATACACATTTATTAGATTTTTAGACCCACAAAAAATGAAAAGTATACCTAATTATCTATAATTATCCATAAAAATCATTGTGGTTAATACATTAGTCTCTAAACATAAAAGGGGAAAATAGTTTATAATCATAAATAATTATTTATAAAATATAATTATACACTAAAAAGGACATCATGTAGGCTAGTGGTAGGCGTGAAACCCATATCATCCTTCTCTTTTGGGTTCATGACCCGTGATCTTGTCGGACATGATTGGTTTTCACCAAAAATACTTTATTTCATTTTCTAAAACAATGCTAAAATAATTTCCAACATATATAAGATGAAAATCCATGAAATATAGTTAATTACTAAATATCCCTTTTACCAAGGATTTTGAAAAAAAACATATTGCACAAATACTTCCCCCGAAGATTAACAAAAAAAATTCGTGGACGGTTCACCATTTAATCCTTCCCAAGGATGAATTTCTAAAACATTAGAAAGAGAGTCACATAATGAACTAATCATTTATTCCCCTATATAGCATAACTTTACTCTTGGTTTTTATTTTCCAAACATGCGAACACCCTCATGATATATTATATTGAAACATTGTAAGAACCTGAATTAAGATAAATCCTTTTGGAAAAAATTCATGATTCCTTATTCCAAATTATATTGTATTTATTCCTTAAATCCAAATAATGATGTAAACATCATCAATGATGGCATAAAACACCTATTAACAAGTCTTTACTTATTTCCAAGGCAATCAACCCTATCCAATTTACATACCCATATCCCACTTGTCATTATACTTGGATCATTATCTTAAAATTAAGAACATATTAAGGGTTACCATCCCATAGTCAATGTATCACCTTTACATTAAATCACATCACATGTCTATTGAGAACATTAAACATAAACTTGTAAGTACTCAGTGAAAAAACATCAGAAGAACAATCCTTTTATATTCCAACATTTATAATTTTATAATATAAATTCAAAAAAACATTTATTATTCCACTTCATACATATTCCAATAACAAGGATAACTCATCCTATTACACAATACATCTTTCCCTTGACATTTCATCCGTAGTCTCATCATCATCCACAATGTAACCATTACTAAAACTTCCTTTCTGATTCTTTTCATGAAATTTTCACTTAGGACATAGAGTTACAAAATGACTATTTTCTACACTCATAAAAAACTTACCCTTTGATTGTGTCTTGGTGAAACTAATATTATCATCCATTACACTAACCAGACTCTTAAATTATCTCTTGTATTCACATGAATCGTTTCCTTATTTTCCATGATCAAAAAATCATTTTTTCCTCTAAGATATTCACTTAGTTGATTCTTTCCACACTCTTAACATAATGGTAAATGAGTCTTCATTCCTCTATGGTATTCATTATCCTAACTCTAAAAAAACTCCTTATTTTACTTCCTTTGTGAGTCCAAGAGTAGGATAAGGTAAAAATTATATATCATGTTTTGTGAAAAATTGTTAGGCAGGATCACAATATCTTTCACTCTAGTTATCACTCCACTTGACTGCCCATTAGAAAATATTCCATCACATTCCATATTAAACTAGTTCCTTCTTATTACCTCTATTGACAAAAACAAGAAGCATAGTCTGAGCATTACCTCGCCTAGGAGAAAACCACACAGTCATGAAAATAATTACTTATATGATGTCTAAATCATGAATCCTTCTTTAATCGACAAATACATAATTTTATCTAAGGTTATTCATAAAAATCAGATATTTAAATCATTCATAATATATCATGAAGAGTTTATGAATTCACTATGAATATTCCCTAAGAGTGTCAAACCGGTTGTGTAGTGAAGCCTCTTGTCGTGTAACATGTTACCCCAACTCAGGCCCATAACATCTTGCCAGATTTTTTACCCAGAGGTACATCTGTGAAATAGCCACATCCACCTATAGTACAAATATGTAGTTTTAGGAAACCACTCACTCTATCCTTCACCAAAATTCTCGGAAATTTTACAAAATGTTGATCAATCTTTCTAATTATTCTTAGATATTATTTTATGGTTCTCCTTAATGTTTACTAAGTTGTTACTCTATTTCCAACTATAACAATGATCGATTTAAATACATGGATATTAAAGCATTTTAAATGATTTTTTAGTTCATTGAAAAACTACATGAATGGGGATGATAATAGTTTAGTGTCTTTAAAAACACGGAATCAAAATATTTTATCCTGTAGAAAGATCATCAAAATTTCCCATAAAGATATCCAGTTTTTGTATGTATACCTTAAACCCTTCTTCATAACCTAGGGAAAGGAATCAAAATATAGGGGTGAGCTCAAATTCTCAGTAAGGGTTAAAAGGGAAGATATGTATGTATAATCAAGGGAATAATGGTATGAGAACATGATCATGAAAATTGAAGACAATACATGGCATATAAACGATCATATACATTAATAAAACCATAAACAATAGAATTTCATAATACATGAATCGTAAGTAAGTAAAAAATATAATCCATGAATGCGTAACAATTGAATAAATCATGGAAATGTAGAACTCACATAAGAATATGATATTATTTCCAAAGTAGCCAAGTAATATCTTCCAAGACCATATTAGTGGTATGAGTTCACTCGTCATACCATCTTGTTAGTCATGGTTCACTCTCATGGCCATCTTAGTAGCATGATTTCACTCCCCATTCCATCATTGAAGTCACGGTTCACTCGCATGGCCAAATTATTAGTCAAGGTTCATTCCCAAGACCATCTAATTCTCTCTCATGAGAAATAAATGATTTACCAATTCATTGAATAGAGATATAGGCTCCACCCATCTAATAATGAAATCAAAAACATATATTCCACAAGATAATTAAAAATCACAAAGAAACCCATTTAACTAAATGGGTATCATAAACATGTAAACATATCACAACATGTGGAAATACATATATATTTTTCATAAAAATTTCATCAAAAACACATCCCGTGAAATGAATCAGGTTTAAAAAGCGTATAAACCAAGAATGAAAATGGGTTTCAAAAAGATCATGCAATCAAAACATAATCCATTTCGAAAAATAATATCAACAGAAACATAGATACATTTCCCCATAAAGGAATGAGTATCACCAGCAGATGTTATTTTATATGGAAAATAATTTCTAATGTTCTTTGGAAAATACCTCTTTAAGAGAATATCCTTTATTCTTTAAAAATATATTTTTATAACATAAAACCATTTGAAATTAATTTTCCATGAAGATACCTTTAAAATTTTTAAACAAGACATGATATCATTTTTAAAACATTTTTCCAATAAAATTTATAAGTTAAACAAGAAAAAAATTGAAAACCCATTTTATTTGAAAAAACATTGAAATATATAACTATATCTTGAAAATATATTAAAAAAATTCTATGAAAATAAGTTTAAAAATTTTAATTAAATATCGAAAACATTTCCAAAATAATTTATTTGAACGTACATTGTAATGTTATAAATTAAACCTGATTATTTAAACCATTTGCCATTAAAGTACTCTAAAAACATATAAATAGGTTTTGAAAATTATTTCTTTGAAAATAATTATAAATTTTATAAATAAAGATTAAAAATTTATAAAATAAATTTTAAAATAGAAAACATTTTTGAAAAAGTTTTCCATTGAAAACTAGTTTAAAAATAATTATTATAAAAAATATTCTGAGAACATATTCTTTTAAAAAGTATAACTTTTTAATCATTTAAATGATTCTCCAAGTGAATGATAGTAGGTAAATCTTTACATGTTGTTCGATGTGAAAGGAATAAATATTTGGCACGATGAAAAGATTATAAAAATGCATTTCTTGGAATGTGATAAGAATATTCCTTTTTAAATATTGTTAAAATACAAAAGGTTAAAATTTTATTTTAATTATTAGTTGATATTAGTAGAACATACATGTAAACCCTTTTTAGACAACATGTTTTTCTGTCCAAAGAGAGGGTAATGTCCGGGTTCCTTAATAACACATTCTTAACTATTTTATGTACCAATGACTTGAAAAATCGTACTAAAACATTATTATATCCTGAATAAATAGATGATAAGGAAACACATGAGTGGTATTGAGATATAGATCATAATAGTTCATGAAAGGTGAATAATCATTTAAAATACTATATATGAAATGAGATTGTTTCAATAAGATCTTTTTACTTGGTTACATGGGAGAAGACACTTCATGTAAAAAATGAAATTATATAAAGAAAAAAATATAAGGGAAATAAGTATATTAATGATATAACATGAATGTATATACACCGCAATAAAGAGTTTAGTTTCATAACTATACATGTGTCTTAATGAATGAGAATTGAGACAAAACTATTTTACTAATTTTGTAACTTTTGAAACTTAATACCCCGGAAATAGAGTACATAAAATGGATCTATTAATAAACTCATATTAATGTAAAATATAAATTTTAAAAATCATGGTATTTACACAAACCACACAAAAGTAAATAGTGTGGAACATAGCATATATCTCACAAAAATGAAAAGTGACAAGAAATCGCCTTACCTCGTGTCTTGACTCTCTTCGTACTCATACAAGTTTCATGTATAACAAATATAAGTTTATTATAAATATTTTAATGAAGAATAATATAATATATAATACCATATATTGTTTTATTTTGACCTTTTATTATCTTCTCGTTAATCATCCTTTGTTATGGTTTCATTTCGGGTAATATTATATGTGTTCTTTGCATGTGTCTTAATTTTCAATATCATTGGTCCTTATAATTATATCATGATTTCAGAATGTAAAACATGATATTTATATCAGGTATATACATTATATGTGTATTATAATAATCTATATAATATATATGTATTAAAATGAACATACCGTTCATGGAGATAACATGCCATATATACGCATTAACATTGTTTCCCTTTGTATTATCATGTGGAATGAAAGTATGTAAAAGACATATTTATATATAAGTATACATATAAAAATCATTTTTAAACTAGATTCAATATTTAATATATATAATATAAGTTTACTAAACCCATCGTTAATACATTCTATGTGGTGTGTGAATGAATCACATCGCTTTAAGGGGGTGGTAGTCCACATTTCCTCAGACGTGAATGTCGTATTAACACCAAATAGGAAGTAAAAAGGTATGTGTGGTTAAAATAAATAATAAATAATAAATAAATAAGAAATATTATATATAAAATTTATAAATAGTGTTTATATCATAATGTCCACCATAATTGGTGGTAAAGGAATGATGTACAACCACTATTTCATGAGCCAGTAGTTCACCATACACAGAAACAATATGTTCGTTACCAATTATATTGAGGTGTGTGTAAGTGTAGGGAGAAGAAATTTTATAAAAACATCCTAGATTATTTATTATAATTTTAATTTTCACAATAATGGAATAAAGTGAGTGGAGGGGGTTGGGAAGGAATTTAATGGAAATGAGCTTGAGAGAAGATGTTACCACTTAATTGGGTAACTCTTTTTGGTTTGTGACAGAAAGATTCCTTGAGACTCCTTATGCCCATGTTAAGGCTTATTGGAGGAAGGGAGATAATTTAGGAGCTTATTTGAGCATATTCTGGCAAAACAAGGGGCTTGACTTGTAAAGACCTGGAAATTTCAAGGAATTTTTTTTCTTAATTTTCTTTGGAATTTTACAAGAACGCAGTTTCTGACAGCGCCTGATTCCGAGGCCCGGTGTGCCCAGAATCATTTTCAGAAGTTTATCTCGGGTACGTTCAGGGAACGAACGAGCGGGTTTTTTCTAACTTTTGAACCGGTGCTCGGAATTAAAATCTGAGGGCACCGATAAAATCACATCGCCGATAATTGCCTAGAAACACCTTTTCCGGAGTTGTGTTTGCTGGGGTGTGGTTATTAAATTTTTGGGTTAAGTAAAGGAATAAAATAAAAGAGGTGCAACCAATTTTATTTTATTTAAAGAAGTGTTAAACTAAGCTAAGTGGTTGAGTGGGACCCATATCCTAACTAATCCACTATGTAGGATACTAGTGGGGTGGGGACCATATGAGCCCCACCCTTTCAACTTCCCCAACCCCTCCTAAATTTCAGTAACACACCCACACCCCACCCCCAATTAATGAAAGTCAACTCTTGTGTTTATTTAAATATTAAATGCCTTTTTTAATTGGGCGGTTTAAACGTTTCAATTAAATTCAATTAATTGGTTGATTCAATTTTTAATTTCAAAGACGTTGGCTTGTATTTTAATAAAATAAGGAAAGTCTTATTTTATTATTGTTGGGCTTGTTGGGTTGAGTTTTGGGGACAAAAAGGGGAGTCTTGAAGTTCTTTGTTCTTCGTCAAAGAACGCGAAGAACACACCACCGCCGACGAAGAACGCCGACCTACAATGACGGATGACGGTGAGAGACGCCTTCCTCGGAGATCGACGAACCGACACACATCTCCTCGTTCCTTCTTTCTGCGTCAAAGGAAGGGAGACACCGTTCCTCCGTGACGCGAAGATCCGTCTTTTTACGCGATGTCCCTTTCCGTGATAAACCTCGTTGGACGACTACGCTCGAGGTAGGGGATTTATTTGTTTGTTCGTGAACACTTCAGTCACCATTTCTTCATTTCAAATTGGGCCACCTGTTTCCGCAATAACGGGAGGAGGTCGGACAGCACGAACACGGACGATCATCCTCCCCTTTGTTTGTTTGATTTTAATGGGGCACATGCAAAGGCAGCGCGGTGTCCTTGCACTGCGCAGAAACAATGGGAATGGGAAAGGATGTGTGGCGCCGTCGCGCCGTGCCGATTAAGTTGAACAAGGTCGCAGCACCGTCGCACCGTGCCAGAGAATCACAAAATAACACCGTGGCCGGAGCGGGGCCACGGCGGACGGGTGCGGCACCGGACGGACCAAGGTCGCAACTTTAGGCCGCGGCGGAGAAGGGACCGGTGGCCAACTTCCAGCCACCGGCGTCGGATCAGAGGGACCGGCCCGTGTTGGTCCCGAGGTGCAGCAGTCGGCCGGCCAGAGGGGGCCGGCCAGTTAGAGGAGGATCCTGGGGTTTGTAACCCCCGGCTGGCTGAACAGCAGCGACCCCCACGTGGGGGCCATGTTTAATGAGACACGGGGGCAGCCCCCTCCCATTGACCGCCCAGCTCGGTGTAACCGAGCTGGCCCGCGGACCACCAGTGCGCAAGTACGCCGGCACGCCGGGCTGGGCCGGGCCACTCCAGCCGGGCCGGGCCACGCTCAAGCGGGCCAGACCCGGTTCGGGCCAACCCAGGGGGTCTCGGGCCGGGTCGGTCCGGACCCGAAACCCCCATTATCGGACCGCTTACGGTCATTTTCCCATATCTTGGGTTGTGTACCTCCGATCGACGCACCGTCAGCTGCGATGCAATCCTTGGATTGAGAAGGCCATTTTGGTATATTACACTCAAGGTTTCAGAGATCTCTGAGTATGGCAGGGTTGGTTCGGATACGAAACCAACCAGGCCCTTGGAGCAGAAACAGTTATATCTTGAGCACCGGGCATCTGATTGACGTGTCGTCGACTTTGTTGAATTCCTCTTGATGAGAAGAAACATTTGGAATGCTTCTCCTGAGTTTTGGTTGAGGATGGATAGTGACCGGGTTGGATTGTACCCAAAATCCAACCGGGCCCCTAGAACAGAAAAGCTGATATCTTTCAGAACGAAGGACTATTTGACGAACCGTCAGCGGCGTTGGTGATCACGTTGAGAAACGGTCCCTATGAGTATACCCTATCAGAGCTCAGGGTACAGTTGAGATATGGCCAGGTTGGTTCGCACACGAAACTAGCTGGGCCCCTGGGACAAAAAAGCTAGTAACTCACAGACCGGGTGTCTGATAGACGCGCCTTCTGTTGTGTTGAGACCCCTATAACGAGGAGGTACTTTGAGATACTTCTTAGTGGGACTTTTAGATACTTTTAGTATCGACCAGTAGCTCATGGAACAGACCCTCTCGGAGACGAGCGTACGGAGTACGGAGACCGTGTAGCCGACTGAGACCTGACGACTGCTTGACTGACTCGACTTGGAGTGAGTCGACTAGCCCAGTGGATGGAGCACTACTTTGTTTGGGTGAAGACCCATGGCAGTTGGAGCACTACTTGTTTGTGTGGAGACCTGCGGTACTCGTCTAGAGAGTCCCTCTTCAGGCTATTAGGGTGTGTGCACTACTGTGTTTGGGTAGCATACCCCGGCGGGAAGCACTACTGTGTTTGGGTGGCTGGCCCACGGTACTCGACAGGAGGAGTAGTTCAGTAGTCTTAGGTTAGTGAGTAGTACCTCGGAGTCGTGACAGGATCACTGTACACTCCAAATATGGGGCTCTTTAGCAGCTACAGTCTCGATAATGAAAATCCTTGTATGAGCTGAGTCTATAACCTTTGTGTTTACCTCATGATTGAGATGGGTCACTTGGTAACTTAGGTATATGTATGGGCATATACCTGTGTAGTGGTTATCTGTTGATTTCATAATCTTTGTGTTTCCTCATGATTGAGATGGGTTACTTGATAACTTACGTATATGTATGGACATATATATAAGTAGAGGTTATCTGTTGAGATATTCTTTGTGGTTATTCATGTTTGTTTTAGTGAGACCTTGAGGGTCCCAGGGTCCCTACTGAGTATTGTTATACTCACCCCTGCACGGCCTATGCCCACACCTCGTTGTGTTGGTTGCAGATGATGGTCAGTACTGACGGAGCCCGAGTGTTCGAAGACTGGATGATACCCGGAGGTGGACCTCACGACAAGTCAGTATTAGGAGGTGGACATCACGGCGAGACGATACTCGGAGGAGGTTGATAGGCATGAGCGTTGTGGAGGATATTTGTACCTACCCTTCAGGTAGGATCCGTGATGGACGATCCAGGAGCTGCGCTATATGTACCTACCCTTCTTGTAGGATCCGTGGTGGATGATCCAGGAGCTACGCTATCTGTACCTACCCTTCAGGTAGGATCCGAGGAGGATGACCCAGGAGCTGCTTCCTTTCTTCCAGCTATTGTCTTTTTCTGTTGTACTTTTATTCAGTTGTACTGATACTTTCGATTGGGTTTGTATTCTGGACCATTTAATTTTCAGCACTTCCTTTTGTACTTAGTGTATTACTTCCTCTTGTACTCTGTGGTGTATCGTTTACTTTTATAAAGGAAATTCCTTCGCAGTTATCGGGATTTACGCCTTTGGTGATAGTCGCCAGCCCCTGGCGTATGGAAGGTGGGCTTGGTGTAGTCACGACACAGGCCCCGAGGACGGGTCATGACAAATTGGTATCACAGGAGTTCAGTTCTAACACAGAACTAAGGACTCTAATCTTTTTCTATGTGAAGCAATAATGTTAAGGGTACAGAGTCTGGTATTCAGTTCAGGGAGTCCAGTGTTGGTGTGGCGGCCGACGTATTCGTACACCAGGACCCTGACATTTGATTTCCGACATTGTGCACAAAAAACACTGATTTCATGTTTTTTTACAATGTTTTAAAGTCAGATCAAACCAGGTCAGATCCCCAGGTATAAATCGTTTGACTGTGTCACGTATATTCCTTTCAGGATGCCTTTCCTCGGATGACCAGCAAGAGCCCAGAGGGATGTGTGTACTGACAGCCTGCCAAGCGATGAGGCTTCGTTACAGGGCCCTCTTGCAGTAGAATCACCAGCGGTACTACCATACGTTGGGCCACCGATGCCACCAGCCCCAACAGTAGGTGATGCACGCTGCTTAAGCGCGCTGCACAAGTTTCAGCGCTAGAGGCCACCCAGGTTCCGGGGAGAGACAAACCCACAAGCGGCTGAGGATTGGCTGGAGGCTGTGGTGAGAGTCTTCAGGCTAGTGGGGACGCCAGCATATTTCATGGTGATCATTGCTGCCAGCCTCCTTCAGGCAGTAGCAGGCAGGTGGTGGAGCCACTTGTTCCAGTTTTTCGATAGGATGACCTTCACATGGGGAGACATAGAGACCTTTTTCAGGGTGTAGTTTGTAGCAGTAGCTCTACACCTCGAACATTTTTAGGAGCTGCTGCCTTTGCCGCATGTTTTCCCATCAGTATCCGAGTCATCTATAGGCAGTAGACAGATGATGATTAAGTCCAACAGGACCAGACCAGCAGGTGGGCGAACTCAGGTTATAGGATCAGTTGTGCGGGGCACCCAGGGTGGAGTCAGAGCTAGTCATGCCAGAAATGGACATTGTTTCTTCTGCGGCAGGAAGGGTCACATGGCACGTGACTGTCCGACTCCTCGCACAGTTGATGCACAGGCATTGGAGGAGCCACATATGTAGAAGCAGCGGCGGGTGCTTGAGAAATAGCCGAGCAGTGGAACAGGTAGTAGAGCTCCGGAAGCAGATGGATAGGAGTGGAACTAGTGGATACCTTTTTGTTCTTGGTACTTCGTGTTCTATGTTGTTGTTGTTGTTGTTGTTGTGTATTTGTACTATGAGATGCTATAATAAAAGATACTTATCATTGTGGTGTTTTCTTTCCTATCCTTTTGTTCGGTTGATATAGAGAGGTTCCAGTTAAAAACTGTTGACTTGACCCTCACTTTCGAGATTTCTACCGGAGGAGACCCAGTGACCTCACACTGATGCCGACAGTGTGACTCGACCCTTGAGGAGAGAGTGAAAGTTGGATATCTTGGTAGTTACGTCGAGGCCTTACGACGTCATCCATGGCATGAATACATCATTCATGTCCGAATTGACTGTATTAGGAAATGTGAGTGGTTCCTCTGGGAGAGGAGACCAAGTTTCTCTTTTCGGAAAAGGAGAAATCTTAGCAGCTCTTTCAGATCGTAGGAACAGAAGGCGCAAATCATCCAGGAGCGGATGAAGACTGCACAGTGCAGTAAGAAATAGGAAACTGACACCAGTCTTAGAGACTCAGGCGTTTTAAATGATTCAAGAAGAGGAAGCTTTAAGGAGAGATGAGTCTGCGAAGCAGCAGACGTAGAGGCAGAGCTAGGAGAGTAGCATGAGGTGGTGTACTTTTTAACATGCTACAACCACCCACCTTAGTTCTCCCTGCCAGGCTTAGGGATCTGGTGGGCGGAGGAAGAGTGTGGCTGCATGCGGTCAAGGAGTGTGACCCAATGGCTCTAAAAAGAATTCAAGGGACAGTCTGTGTCCACTACAATCTTCCGTAGTAATAGACGTTGATGTGAATCATTAATTCCTTACACGAATCTTGTCCCGGACCTAGATTTTCCAGTAAGCCGTGGACTTGACCCTCACATCTGGAGATACCTTGGGAGGAGACTCGATAACCACACTTACGCCGACGGTGTTGTCAGACCCTCGAGGTGAGAGTTTCGATTGGAATCTATTGGTGATAGCGTCAAGGCCTTGCGACGTTGGTTTGAGTATGGACTAGGCAATCACAGTTCATACACAAATTGACGGTATTAGGAAAAAAGGTTGTGGTTTAACTACGACGTCGGGATGGGTTTTCCTTGGTTGGGGAAAAGGAAACCCCAGGCAGCACAACATAAACTCATGCATAGGATGGTACGACCGATCACTCTTGAGTCAGTCAACCTTACCCTCGTGGTGGCAGTCTTTTTGAGTTTCAGTTCTAATAGGAATTGGAGACCTCTAGAGTTCGAGGATGATGATCACTTCCTTATACGGGTCTCACCTAGATTAGGTTTACAGAGATGTGGCCGAGGCAACAAGTTATCTCTGAGGTTCAACGGACCTTTCTAGGTCCTCATCAGGGTAGGCGAGGTGGTTTACCGCTTGACCCATCCACCTCAGTTGCACCAGGGGCACGATGACTTCCACGTATTTCAACTGAGAAGATACGTTCTTGACCCAACCCATATCATCGACCATGGGGAGCTGGACATGGGCGATGGGGTGACTTTCACAGAGGTTCCAGTGGGGATTGAGGATCGATAAGAGAGGATCCTATGAAGACAGTCAATTCCTCGGATGCGCTTTCACTAGTAGTACGGGAACCTCCAGGTGAGCACATGGGAGTGGAAGGCTCATATGTGTGCTCAGTACCTCTTTTGTATCCCTAGTTTGTGTTAAATCTTTACAGGGACGCAAAGCCCTGAGGTGGGAGTAATTTAAAGACCCGAAAATTTCAAGGAAAACTTCTTCTTAATTTTCATTGGAATTTTACAAGAACGCAGTTTCTGACGGTGCCTGATTCGGAGGGAAGGTGTGCCCGGAATCATTTTCTGAAGTTTGGCTCGGGTACATTCAGTGAACGAACGAGCAAGTTTTTCTAACTTTTGAACCAGTGCTCAGAATTGAAATATGAGGGCACCGATAGAATCGCAGCACTTATAACTTCTTATAAACACCTTTTCTGGAGTTTCGTTTGCTCGGGTGTGGTTATTAAATTTTTGGGTCATGTAAAGGAATAAAATAAAAGTGGTGCAACCAATTTTATTTTATTTAAAGAAGTGTTTACCTATGCTAAGTAGTTGAGTGGGAACCACATCCCAACTAATCCACTTGGTAGGATACTAGTGGGGTAGGACCCACACGAGCCCCACCCTTTCAACTTCCTCAACCCCTCCTTAAATTCATTAACGCACCCACCCCCCCCCCCCCCAATTAATGAAAGACAACTCGTGAGTTAATTTAAATATTAAAAGCCTCTTTTAATTGGGTGGGTTAAATGTTGCAATTAAATTAAATTAATTGGTTGATTCAATTTTTAATTTCAAAGACGTTGGCTTGTATGTTAATAAAAAAACACAAGTCTTATTTTATTATTGTTGGGCTTTTTGTGTTGAGTTTTTAGGACAAAAAAGGGGAGTCTTGATGTTCTTAGTTCTTCGTTGAAGAACATGAAGAACGCAGCGCCGCCGACGAATAATGTCGACCTCTAACGACGGACGATGGTGAGAGACACCTTCCTCAGAGATTGACGACCCGATGTGCATCTCCTCATTCCTTCTTTCCGCATCAAAGGAAGGGAGACACCATTCCACTACGACGTGACGATCCGTCTTTTTCTGTGAAGTCCCATTCCGTGACAAACCTCGTTCGACGACTACGCTCAAGGTAGGGGATTTATTTGTTTGTTTGTGGATACTTCAATCGCCATTTCTTCATTTCAGGTTGGGCCACCTGTTTCCGCAATAACGGGAGGAGGTAGGACAACACGAACACGGCTGAACCTCCTCCCCCTTATTTGTTTTATTTTATTGCGGCACATGCAAAGGTGGGACGGTGTCGTTGCACTGTGTAGAAACAATGGGAATGGGAAAGGATGCACAGCGCCATTGCGCCTCACTGATGAAGCCAAAAAAGGTCACGACATCATCGCGCCATGCCGGAGAATCACAACAAAAAACACCGCTGCTGGAGCGGGGCCGCGGCGAAGCAGGGACCGATGGCCAACTTCCGGTCATCGGCATCAGAGCAGGGGGACCGGCCCGCGCCGGTCCCGTGATGCAGCATCCGGCCAGCTAGTGCGGGCCGACCGGTCAGAGGAGGAGACAGGGGTTCTTAACCCCCGACTGGCCGAACTGCAGCGGCCCCCATGTGGGGGAGCCGCGTTTAATGAGACAGGGGGCAGCGCCCCCCCCCCCCCCACTGACTGCCCAACTCGGTGTAAACGAGATGACCAGCGAACTGCCAGCGCGCCAGCACGCCGGGCCGCGCCCAAGAAGACCGGACCCGGACCCGGGTCAGGTCGACCCGGTCAGGGCCGACCCAGGGGGTCTCGGGCCGGGTCGGTCCGGTTCCAAAACCCCCACTTTCGGACCTCTTACGGTCTTTTGACTATATCATGGGTTTCAGACCTCCAATCGACGCACCGTCAGCTGTGATACGATCCTTCGATTGCGAGGGTCGTTTCAGTATATTACACTCCAGGTTTCGGAGAAATTTGAGTATGGACGGGTTGGTTCAGATATGAAACCAACCAGGCCCTCGGAGAAAAAACGATTATATCTTGAGCTTCAGGCGTCCGATTGATGTGACATCGACTATGTTGAATTCCTCTTGATGAGAAGAAACTTTTGTCTTGCTTTGCCTATGTTTTGTTTGCAGTTGGATAGTGGTCGGGTTGGATTGTACCCGAAATCCAACCGGGCCCCTGGAAAGAGAAGCTAATAATATTCAGACCGGACGTCCGTTTGACGAACCGTCAGCGGTGTTGGTGATCACTTAGAGAAACGGTCTCTATAGTCATTCCCTATGAGAGTTAGGGGTACAGTTGAGATACGTCCGGGTTGGGTCTCACACAAAACCAACCGGGCCCCTCGGATGAAAAAGCTAGTAACTCACAGACCGTGTGTCCGATTGACGCACCATCTGCTGCGTTAGGACCCCTATGACGAGGCGGTCCTTTGAGATAATTCTTCGTGGGCCTTTGAGATACTTAAAGTATCGAGCAATAGCTCGTGGAGCGGACCCTCCCGGAGACGAGCATAATGAGTACGGAGACCGTGTAGCTAACTGAGACCTGACGACTTCTTGACCGACTTGACTTGGAGTGAGTCGACTAGCCCAGTGGACAGAGCACTACTTTGTTTGGGTGTAGACCCATGGAGGACGGAGCACTACTTGTTTGGGTGGAGACCCGTGGTACTCGTCTAGAGAGTACCTCTGCAGGCTATTAGGGGGTGTGCACTACTGTGTTTGGGTAGCATACCCTAGCAGGAAGCACTACTGTGTTTGGGTGGCTGGCACGCAGTACTCGACAGGAGGAGTACTTTAGTCGTGTTAGGTTAGTGAGCAGTAACTCGGAGTCGTGACAGGATCACTGTACATTCCAGAGATGGGGCTCTTCAGCAGTTACAGTTTTGATAATTAAAATCCTGGTTTGAGTAGAGTCTATGACATTTGTGTTTACCTCATGATGGTGATGGGTCACTTAATAACATAGGTATATATATGGGCATATACCTGGGTAGTGGTTATCCGTTGATTTCATAATCTTTGTGTTTCCTCATGATTGAGATGGGTTACTTGATAAATTAGGTATATGTATTGGAATATACCTACGTAGAGGTTATCTGTTGGGATCTTCTTTGTGGTTATACTTGTTGGTTTTAGTGAGACCTTGAGGGTCTCAGGGTCCCTATTGAGTATCGTTATACTCACCCCTGCATGGGCTATGCTCGTACCTCGTTGTGTTGGTTGGAGATGACGGGCAGTGCTGACGGAGGCCTAGTGTTCGAAGACTGGACGATACCTGGAGGTGGACCTCACGACGAGTCAGTATGAGGAGGTAGAGTTCACGACGAGACGATAATCAAAGGAGGTTTACAGGAAAGAGCGTTGTGGAGGCTATCTGTACCTACCCTTCAGGTAGGATCCATGGTGGATGATCCAGGAGCTGCGCTATCTATACCTACCCTTCTGGCAGGATCCATGGTGGACGATCCAGGAGATGTGCTATCTGTACCTACCCTTCAGGTAGGATCCGAGGAGGACGACCTAGGAGCTGCTTCTTTTCTTCCAGATGATGCATTTTTCTGTTGTAATTTTGTTCAGTTGTATTTGTACTTTCGATTGGGATTGTATTCTGGACCATTTAATTTTCAGCACTTCCTTTTGTACATAGTGTATTACTTCTGCTTGTACTCTATGGTGTTTTGTTTACTTTTATAAAGGCAATGCCTTCCCAGTTATCGGGATTTACGCATTTGGTGCTAGTCGCTAGCCCCTGGCCTATGGAAGGCTGGTTTGGGGTGGTCACGACACGGGCACTGAGGACGGGTCTTGACATGACTTGTATAAGGAAGTGGGTATAGGTTGTGGGTTTTTATACTGAAGGGAAAGGGCACAATTGGCATTTTAGAAAACAGTTTTGGTGTACCCACGTTTTTACAAAAAAAAAGTCAAAAAAAATCCATAAAAACTATATAATGAGATGTGAATTGATGAATAATGTCCATAAAATGGGTGTCGGGCAGTTTTCAATGTCATTTTGGGTCTTATATTTAAGAGTTTGTTCATTAATAACCTAATTTTACCCATAACCGATGCAATTAATTTTAATCACATTTTCTAATATTATCAGTAAAAAAGGAATTTGAAATTATTAGAAATTATAAATTCTGGTAATTCCAAATATGGAATTCATTTATACAAATTATAATCACATATGTGTAAGAAATTAATTCCAAATTAAACCCACTTATGGGATGACATTGAATGTTTTCAAAATAAAAATGTCAAAAGTTTTGCTATGTTTTTATATCCAATTTACTTGTGAAATTGGTTCCAATGTCCTCGATTGAATTAATTAATAAAAATATTATCTTACGAAACTATTAAACCATTTATAAATATAATTTACCCATATAAAGAATGTAGATAAAAAAGTAGTTTTGAAATAAAATCCTGTATTTTTAACTATTTATTAGAAGATGAAACCTTATGTTATAATAACAAAATATTATCTTAAAAATTTATTTTTTGATTCCAAATATAAAGTTTATTTAAATATACTAAATCTAAAAAATTAATATTTTTTTAAAAAATTGTTCCCCCATTAAAATGTGGTAAATTGAATTCATAAAAATATAGGGGTTTAAGCATACAGTTGGGTTTGTTCTTATCTTGTGCCTATCAAATATATTGTATGAATATAAAAAAACATGTAATTAATTATATAACATATTTATTAAATTGATATCACACACAAATATTAATTAATTTAATTTACTAGGTAAAAATTTCTTTGTGAGTGGAATTATATTTTCCTTATATTCAATCAGTTTTCATATTCATTTCTAATTAATTCGTTACCTACAAATTCTTCTTATATTTCTGTGAACTATATATTTTCATAATTTAGTTAACAAAATTAATATCCATAAACTTATTTTCTATGTCGTATCCCATTATAATAATATTTTTAATAATATATAAAATTTAGCTCACACTCAATCTTGCGTGTTATGAAATCCATTAAGGACGGTCAATCTGGCTTATAATGTAAGCTAACCATGTTGTTCCATGTACTGTATTCCATGTCGGTGTTGTGTGAATGGAATTTTTTACATATAAGAAAACTATTTTTTGTGTTCCATGAAATGAAAAATATATCAAAAGGTAAAATTAATTTGAAAAAATAAATTTCATGACATCTCAGGGTGTTATAGGAACTATTAAAATTAATTCCCCAAGAGTCAATGGAACATTCCTCAAATGATTATTAGGTTTCATGGTCAATCATATGTTATTACTACATCAAATCTAAGATTATTAATGTTCTTGTGTATTAGGAATAAATAATTATGTTGTAGAAGTATTTTATCAATGATATTATGGTTATAAGAATCATAAACTTTATAAGGAGTATTTTACTGTATTTTAAATATATGAATAAATATACTAAATGGTACTGATAACCAAGAAAATTTGTTTAAATTTATGGTGGTATTTTTGGAGAACACGTTATTAAGGGAATTACAACCGTAAAAAGTTCCTAATATTGACATATTGTTGTTCATTTGGGATAAGGAGATGATTGAAAATGATGAATTAAATTGTATAGTGTAACATCCCAATCCCAGTTTCCCAGTGTCAGTGCATTATTACATAAAATTGGCATGATCACAAGGAATCATGTCTCTAATGACTGATCATATTTGTAGCCCTGGAAACAAGATACATACATAAGTTCATCATTACATCTTTAAAAGAACTACAACACTAATTTATTCCATTAGAAACATCCAAGCCTCCAAGATTATGCCTAAAATACACTCATAACTATCTTCTTCATATCTTGTGAAAACGAAACATAAGAAAGTGGTGAGGTTAAATTCTCAGTAAGAGTAAGCAATATAGAGGAAGATAATATAAGAATTAGGCAGGGTGAATAATTGAAAACACATTCCTTTACAAATAATAAACCAGAACACTTTATGGAAGGAATGTGAGCTGAGAAAATAATGCCATAATATAACATAATCATGGGTATTCTACAAGTTGAAAAACCATATGAACCATCAAAATAATTTTCATAATGAGGAAATGTCTAATGATGGACATTCTGAAACATTTTTCCAATCCCCAGCCAAGACGTATAATAATGATTAAGGCCTCATCCAAAACCATATATCAAATTTGTGAAAGGCATAGGCCAATTCAATGTATAATTGTCTCATGAGACCTACCGATTCACCAAGGTTCTATAGCGGGCTCCACCCATAATTTACTAAGTCCAATACATTTCTCATTTAAAAAACGTTGAAACATAACATAAACATTCATATTAAAATGAGCATACAAAACGTCAATACTTTAACCATAATCCCCGAATGGTATAAAAATAACACATCCACAGTCAAATATATCACAATAAATACTATACAATATTGAAGTTTTAATCATAATAAATCAATTTCATACAATTTTAAAATCCATCAAAGGATGTTGAAATAGATGAAAATGATTTGTAAAACTCTTTGAGAGAAATATCCCATTTTAATGAAAACATTTAAAAGTCACACATTTATAAAGGAAGTAATTTAAAATATATTTTTGAATCAAAGTGTCCCATACCTCATTGAAACATTTGAAAAGAATTATCATTTCAAAACATTCATGTCTGTATTAATAAATCCATTAAATCATTTTGAAAATATGGACATTAATTAAAAGGATTTAGAAAGGTAAATATTTAAAAAATTTAAAATGACGATCTAGTTAAATAGACCCTCCCATAAAACATTAAAACATTAATTTTTGAAACGTTTTGTTGTACCATATTTATAGGATGGATAGAATAATGAATATTGTTGTACCATATTTATAATAACATCAAAGTATGTAGGAGGTACTGGAGTTAATATTTTGGTATGGAAACAACAAAGAAAGATGAAGTGGAAGAAGAAACAAACATGAAAGAGGGTGGTGAAATTATTACCCCTTATTCGAGTGTTTCCTTTTGAGTTGATCAAAAAGGATACATAGGATGGATTTATGATCAAATTAAATAATCTAAGTTGATGTGAGGTATTTTGGGAGAATATTTGGGAAATTTTTGGCTGAGAAAAATTTCTTTGGAGGTGTGATTTTGAGATAAGGGGAAGTATCCTTTTATAAGAGATGTGAGGTTCACTTTAGGAAAAGATTGAAATATTATTTAATAATAAAATCATTTTCGGTTTCTAATGGCTCAAAAAATATTTATTTAGAGAATAAGGTGGGTATGGGTCTATAAAAACTCAACCTATAGGTTTTAGACAGGTTTTGGTCACTATATTGCCCTTATCTTTTAAATTTAACTCTTAGTTAAATAGTTTAACTTTTACCATGTATTCTTGTATTATTATAATAATTGGTTAATAAACTTACTATAAAATTTTAATAGAACCTAAACTGGTTCATTAATTATATAAATATCATTATATATGTTATATAGAAGAACCTTAGATTTTTAGGACTTATATAATTTAATAATATAATATTTGTTTTAAAAACTCATTTATGTCAATTTTGACACTATTTGGTATTTTGTTTATGTGAAAGTAAAAAAACCTCATTTACATCAATATAAATACATTAAATAAATCCTAAAATGTCTTATTAAACTATAAAATTATGTTATGTCATAAAAACATTGAATTTATATTTATTTTATATTTTATAAAACAATTTATTTGATTCTTTCATTAATAAGGTTATTACTGCATCATCATTGTGTCATATATAAATTTACTTATTTAATGTCTAAAAATAATAAATAAAATACATTTATGTAGGAAATAATTTTATATTTCTACTTAATATTTAAAGTTGAAATTATAACTTATATAAAACCTTTTAAAAATAGTTTTACTAAAAGATATATGTTTATGTGATTTTTGTCTTTACATTAAATTAATTAATATAAAGTGTCATTATAACTCTCATGTGGCTCCATGTGTTCCAAAAATAGACCCAAGGATACCCATGGTCGAACATGTATCAACCAATAGAAATATAACACATGTGAGGTTAATTTAATATTATTGCAATAATATTTTATTACCCTTATCTACCAGATTTACCCTTTAACCATGGTAAACAAAATATTTACTAAAGTAAATATTCATAATGTCTAAAAATAATAGTTACCTATTTAAAGAATTTTGAACACATGATTCAAAATATGGAATCCATTTTTCCAAATTAAAATCACATAAGTGGCATAAATTAATTTAAAATTAGTTCACATTATCAAAACAAAGAGCGTGTTTTTAAGAAATAATAAATATCCAAAGATTAACACTTGTTTATGTCCAGTTTAAATTTGAAATTATAACCAAATACATAAATTATATTAAATTATAAAAATATGATATAATGATACACTAAAACCACTCCAATTTATAATTTAACACTATAAATTATTTCGATTAAAAAGTTTTTTTTAAATAAAAGTTAATATTTTTCACTATTTATAAAAATATGAAAATTATCAGAAAAGTTCCAAAAATTTATCCAAACTAGTTTATTATGTCCAATTTCTATGAATAATTTAATTTAGTAAAATTTAATATAAAAAAGGGTAAAATATTGGTTTTAATAAAATGCTCTCTATTAAAAGGTGGTAAAATGTAATTTTTTTTAAAAATACTTCTTTTATCTGAAAAGATGAATTTTCCATTATATTATCTCTATGAAACACATAATACAGACACTAAAATTATCCATGGTATATAAAATTCAAAACTCAGTTAATACTAATCATAACTACCTTTTGAACGACTAGTTTGGTATGTCGTGGTGCGCTCGAACTCGGTGTTGCGTGTAGTGCAAGTTATTGATTTTTTTGAAGAGAGAACGTACTATGAAATATTGGGGTGTTATATTCTACCCTCCTTAAATAAATTTAATTATTCAAATTTTAAATTATTCTTAAAAAATAAATGGTTAAAAATAGAAAAATACATTTGTGAAATACCCACATTGTAAATTGGGCTAATAAAATTTAGTCTTAATAAGAGGGAAAGGGAAATGAACAAGTCCCCACCAAATTATGATATAGATTAGAAGAACAATGATGGAAATTAGAGACACATAATTGGATGGAAAATGTAAATATTTATAAGGAGTGATTGAGGTCATTAATCACAAACAAGTTTAAAATTGATGGGCCTTAACGTCCTCAATCTAAGAAGATGTAAAATATCATCTGCTCAACAAAACATATGTTATTAGGATGACACATTTTTTGTTTTAATATCCCTTCCCTAATGTTTAAGAATTATTTTATTCATAGAATAAGAGGAATATATATATACATAATAAACAATTAGAGTTTCATTCTTCAACTAATTCCTCCCATAAACTCATCTTTCACTCCAAAAGATAATAGTATTCAAAAATATTCAATTTATCTTAATAGTATAAGTTTCCCAAAAATAATGAATCAATAATTAATTTGTAAGATTATAAAAAAAAGATACACAATACAAACCATGACATCATTTATTCTAGTGGTAGACGATTCACCCCTAAGTCCCTTTGGTTGTGGGTTCAAGTCTCACGGCCTTTCCGGACGCGACGAGTTGTCGCCCGAGCTTTGGTTTTTCCTTTTTATAACAGCACAAAAATAATCTTTAGAAATTTTTTATCCTTAATAATAGTATCCAATGTCACACTTAATCCATTCCATCCTTTATACTTAACTAAAATACTTCTTTACAAACTCACAGTCCAAAATTTATACGGATTGTAAAAAATGAATTTCTCTTTTACCGCATAATAACATATGGATACCTTCATCATGTATTCTTTTAAAAAGTGTAACACCCTGAATTACCATAAAACGTTATTTATTACATTCATGCTCCTATATTATTTATATATTACTAGATATATTCTTTATATCAATTTTTTTTGAATATTCCAATAATGATGGAATAGACAAACCTTTAATCAGTTCTAAGGTAGTCAAGAATATCCAATATAAATTAAGCAATTAACCATCTCTTATTCCAAAATCACAAACTCAGTATTAAAACCATATTATGGTTTACCTTTCTTTCAACCATGAACATTCTAAAAAGATTAACCTGAAACTGTATCAGTTTACTTGGTTCCATACAATCTCAAATCCTTAATGTAATAGTACTCCAGTACAATCCTAATTTATTTCTATAATTCATATAACCCGTACATTGTTGATACAACACTCAAATGAAATAATTATTTAATAAAAACATAATAACACTAGTCATTCCTCTTCATTTTTTTTAGTATCATAAGTTGATTATTATCCAATATCATTATTTTGGGTATACTCTAATGATCTAGACATTGATTCATGTAATGTCCCAACTCATTGTAGTTGAATCATTGTACATTTAAAACCATTTTCTTACCCCTACAATCACGTACATGGTGTCCTTTTTCTACACACTTATAAAAAACTTCCATTCCCTTCATGAATTTACCATGGTGATTCATTCCACAGTTATCACATATGGGAAAATCCTTTTTCCCCTCTTCCCATTATACTTCTTTTTCTCTACCATCCTTGTATTCACCTATGTCCCCTCAAAGCCAAAGGACACAGATAATTATTTACATATCTTATTAACACATGATTTTATTTCATCATATGATGAGAATACGTGGGACACTATTTTGCATTTAAAAGTTGAATTAATATAATGAATGATATTATCCTTCTTAATCATTCGATCTTTAATATTTCTATAATCTCATTTCTTCCACTAGGCACCATTTCTATACAATGGAATACATCAGGTTAGTTTATGAATATCAATGCACAATTCTAATCTTGTAAAATACGCAAATTAAATTGAGAAGATTATGCATATAATCTATAATCATAAAATATTTTATTTGAAAAATTATTTACTCTTAAATCCTTCATAATGTCTTGTAAAAAAATTTTGAATTATCCTAAGCATATCCCCCCAGGAATGTTGTAACCAGGTGTGTTGCAAGCCCCATTGTCGTGTACTAGGAGTCCATGGGTCAAGCCCGAAACTCGTTGTCAGATTTTTCACGCCTATGTACATCTATTCTAGAGCCGCCTCTAGCCGATTGTATCTAGAAATGGATGTATTATTTGGAAAATTCAAAAAATCTCTACATTTTAAAAATTCTAGGAAGTTCTTATATACTAATCCTAAAAGTCTATATTAGGTTAATGTTCTCTAATAAGATATTTTATAAATATATTTTCCAATATATGTACTAAACATCCTCTGATACTAATTGTATTTCTCTGATACAAGTTACCCATAGTCTATGAATTATTACATAAATTTGACATTATCAAAAGGAATCATGTCCCAAAAGACCAATCAGTTTAGTATCCTTGGAAACAAGATACATACTTAAGTTTGAAATTACAATTTGAAAAGAAGTAAAACACCAATTTATTCCAATAGAAACATCAAAGCCTCCTAGATTATGACTGTAAGTAACTCGTAACTAACTTCCTCATATCCTTGGAAAATGAAACATAAGAAAGGGGTGTGATCAAACACTTATTAAGAGTAAGAAATATAGCGGAAGATAATATAAACATTCAACATGGTGAATTATTCAAAACACATGCCATTATAAATAATGAACACTTTATGGAAGAAATATGAGCAGAGTAAATAATTCCATAATAAAACATAATCATGGGTATTCTACTAGTCGAATAACTACATAAACCATCAATATTATTTTCATAAGGTGGGAATTTATAATGTCATACATTCTGAAACATTTTGTTATGGCCTCGGCCAAGACGTCTAAAAATTATTAATGCCTCAACCAAAACCATATATCAAATTTTGGAAAGGCCTCATCCAATTCCATGTCTAATTGTCTCATGAGACGTACTCATGTACTGAGGAGCTATAGCGGGCTCCACCTATCACTTACTAAGTCCAATACATTCCTCATATGAAAAGGTTGAAACAGAACATAAACATTTGTATTAATTCTAGCATATGAAATGTCAATACTTTAACCATAAACTATGAATGTTATAAAAATAACACATCCATAGTCAAGTATATCACAAAAAATTAAATACAATATAGACTATTTGTATCATAATAAAAAAACTTCAAACATGTTTAAAATCCATCAATGGATGTTGATATAGATGAATATTATCTATCAAACTCTTTGAGAGAATTATCCATTTTCATGAAAACATTTAAAAGGTATAAATTTATAAAGGAAGTAATTTAAACGTGATTTTTGAATCAAAGTGTCCTATAGAACTTTTAAACTATTCAAATTAATTATCATTTCAAATCAATCATGTCCATATAAATAATTCCTTAAAATCATTTTGAAAACATAGACATTAATTAAAAGGATTTAGAAAGATAAATATTTAAATGATTTAAAATGAAGATATTGTTAAATAGAACCTCCAATAAATCATTAAAAGATTCCCTTTGAAACATTTTTATGAGATATGGTTATTGATGATAAATATTTCCTAGTAAATACTTACACATATACAATCTCTGATAATATTGAGATTGAGAAAATAACCCTTACCTTGTAGTTTTCTTTGGGTGAGGGTATTTTTTACCTCCTGTATAATGACAATAGTATGTTATTAAATTATAACAGAACAATTTTCATATTTATTTTATCATAAATTATTTATTTATTACTTTTTAAAACCCATTTAATAATGGTTTCCATGTTAAATTAACTTTTCGGGTGATAATTGTTTTCTTTATCATACGTGTTTTAACTAGATATTATTGATTGTATCATTTAGATAATTATTTACAAACATCTAGAATATAAAACATTATTTATATATCATATATAACTAGAATATAAATATGTACAATTGAAAGATATATGAAATGGAAAACACCATTTGTGGATACGGAAGGCCACAGATACGCATAAACACTGTTTCTATTTTCATGTCGTATTGAATGGAAGTAAGTGAATAAGATATATATTATTACAAATATATATATATATTAACTCGAATTAATAAGTCATATATTACATACATATTAATAATATATATTTTTATAATCATTTTTGAATGGTGAATGTGTAAATGAATCTCATCGCATCGTGGAGATGGTAATCCGTATGTACGCACGAGCTACAATATCATTATTTTGGTTGTGAAATCATATATAATTGGATGGTATATCATATATACAGAATAATTAACATTTTATATTTATTATTTACTTCATTTATACACATTATTATACCCATCCAAATAATGAAGTGTTTGAATAACAAACTACACCACAACGTGGAGACGGTAAGCCGTACGTACGCACGTATGGTGACTTTGTCATTTATAGAATGGATTGAATAAAAAATATGGTTGTACCATATTTATAATAACATAAATGTATGTAGGGGTACTGGAGTTATTATTTTGGAAGGGAACGAACAATGAAAGAGGAAGTGGAAGAAGAAAAGTACTTGAAAGGGGGTTGTGAAAGTATTACCTCATCTTCAGGTGTTTCCTTTTGAGTTGATCAAAAGGTATCCATAGGTTTACCTTATGATCAAATTAGGGACTCTAGGTTGATGTATGAAATTTTGGTAGGATATTTGGGCAAGGTTTGGCTGATCCAAATGGATTTGGTGGTGTGATTTTGAGATAAGGGAAAGAACCTTTTTATTAGAGATGTGAAGGTCACCTTAAGAAAATCTTGAAATATTATTTTATAATAAAATCATATTCGTTTTATAATGGATCAAAAATGGTTCATTTCTAGGATATGGTGTTTATTGGTCGAAAACCACTCATCCCATTGGTTTTAGACAAGTTTGGGTTACTATATTAACGTTATCTTTTAGATTTAACTTTTAGTTAAATAGTTTAACTTTTACAATTTATTCTTGTATCATTATAATAATTATTCAATAAACTTACTATAAAATAGAAAGAGAACATCAAGAGGTTCATTAATAATATAAATATCTTTATATATGTTCTTTGGATGATCCTTAAAATTTTAAGACTCTTATATAATTTAATAATATAATATTTGTTTAAAAACTCATTTATGTCAATTTTGACACAATTTAGTATGTGGTATTTTTAAAGTCCTAAAAACCTGATTATTTGAAAACAAATACTCTAAATCAATCCTATCATGTCATATTCACCTCCAAAATTACTTTATGTCATAAAAACATTGAAATTATATTTATTTTAATATTTATAATAACATTTATTTGATTCTTTCATTAAAATGGTAATTAATATATCATAATTGTGTCATAAATAAACTTAATTATTTAAGGTATAAAAATAATAAATAAAATAAAATTATGTATTAAATCTATATATCCTTATAATGAATTTTTCTAGTTAAAAATATAACTTATACAACACCTTGTAAAAATTGTTTTACTAAAAGATATATGTTTACGTCATTTTTGTTTATACTTTAAATTAATTAATATAAAGTGCCATTATCACTCTCATGTGGCTCCATGTGGTCTCAAAATAGTCCAAATGATTCCCATGGTCATACATGTATCAAAAAATAGGAATTTGACACATGTTAGGGTAATTTAATATTATAATAATAATATTTGTTTAACCTTATTTACCAGATTTACCATTTAACAATGGTAAATAAAATATTTACTGATATAAATATTAATATTGTCTTAAACTAAAAGTTACATATTTACATAATTTTTACCTATTGATTCCAAACAGGTAATCCTTTCTTCCAAATTCAAAAGAAAGAATAGGAAAAAATTAATTTAAAATTAATTCACGTTCTCAAAACAAAAAATGTATTTTTATGAAATAATAACTATCAAAAGATTAACACTTGTTTTTGTCCATTTTAAATGAGAAATTACATCGAATGACCTAAAGTATATTAAATTATAAAAATATAATCTAATGATACTATAAAACTAGTCAAATTTATAATCTAACACTATAAATTATTTCAATTAAAAAAGTTGTTTTTAATTAAAATTTAGTATTTTTCAGTACTCATCAAAATACGAAAGTTATCATAAAAGTACCAAAAATTTATCCAAACTAAATTTTTATGTCCCAATTATAATGAATAATATTTTATCATTAAATTTAACATATAAAAGTTTCAAATATTGGTTAAGAAAAAGAATCTCCATTAATATGTCGTAAAATTGATTTTTTTTAATACTTCCTTTATCTAAAAGATGAATTTGTTATTTTATTATGTCTACTAAACACATAATATTGATTCTAATATTATATTAAGTATACAAAATTTAAAATTCAGTCAATACTATTCATAACCGCTTTTTGAACAATTATTTTAGTAAGTCAGCATGTGCTCGAACTCAGTGTTTCATGTAGAAAATGTTATTGAATTTCTTTGAAGAGATAATGTACAATGAAATCATGGGTTGTTATATATAATATTGATGAAATTGGTAATAATTAGTTATTATGATTAATTGGGTTATATTATCTTTGATAGAGTTTATTGTATTTTAGGATTTACTGAAAATATTAAATAAATTTTCATTTTATTTAAGTAGTGAAGAGAAATTAAATATTATTAATCATTCATGATTTAAGTAAGGGTTTATCGTAATTAAGGTTATGAAAATGTCTTAGGATAATATTTAATCATGGTATTTACATATTTGGTATGCGACAATTTGTGATACATTATGTTGTTGGGGGATAAATGGTTGAAAATCATTTGTATTTATTATTTTTTAATTTTTTTAGATATATTTTAGAGGGGTATTAATTATTAAGATTGTGTCTTATGTAGAATTATATTGTAGGATATGTTATACTAAAACTTTTTGGAATGAATTTGTTTAAATGAAACTTGTTGGCCTAGAACTTTTTGAAGAGAAAACGACCAAGGTAATGATTATTCACACTCATATTATGGTTTCTCAAAGTATAAAATATTGGTATGTCATCAATTGTATGGAGGATTTAAAATTTCAACATAGGGACATTGTTTTCATATAATTACCTACATTAAATGGTTTCATAAGTATTGGTGAGAAGGGAAAACTTAGCCCCACCAATTTCAATCCCTTTGAAGTATTGGAAATAATTGTAGTTATGAATTATATTTTGGAAATGCTACTAAGCCTCTCAAAAGTACATGATGTGATAAATATATCTCTATAAAGGAAGTGAATACTATATGTAGTGTAATTACACACCTCTAATGAGATTTAATTGATACTTTATCTATCATACATTGATGAAATAATTGTAACATCTCATATCTGGGTGTTGTCGAATGGTGACCCATGTCTGGTTGGCCACATTGGCTCAATCACATTTCCCCAAATGCCAGAGACACCTGAATAGAATGGAGGGCCTTGGGTGTGATAGTGGGGAAATTATTCCCTCATTGGGTGAGTAAACACAGTGGAATACATATTTTTACAATTGTGGAGCTGTAATACCATATTATAGAAGTAAACAACAGAAGACTAAAACAACTGGAACATATATATATATAATGCATGGAATATTTATCTACAAAAATTGACAAACAAGTCACAATGATAGAAAGAAATGAAAAAAAAGAACATCTAAAGTCCATCAACATCAGTAGCCTCAGCTTGGTCCCATTCTCTTATGCTCTAACAACAATCAAGTACCTGATGAAGAAGGGTACTTTCCATAAGCTACACCTTTAATCATATAACATGCTTAGGCCCTAAACATGACCCAAACAGGGTGTCAGATGATTCCTAGTTGGAAACCACCAATAGATATGTGCCAAATTTTCATTGAATATATATAGAAGGTAAAATGTATAAATAAAGCAACAAACTAGGAATTACTCGAATGAAAACAATATGGCAGTTTTCAATTACATTCATTTAAATTTGTTATTCATACTATGAATCATGTAATCTATGGATCTAGAATAATATCTATATCAACATGTGTAATATTAAAAAAATAGATGTCTCATAAGACCATCTAACCAATAAAGTAATACCATGTCCAATCTTGTGCTTTGGCTTAGCAGACTCATCACAATCATTCAATCATTCATAAACAACCTTGTGGGATATATCGCATTTTCTAACCCCTTTGGTTTAACATAGCACAAATAATATACAAACAACCACCTGGGAATTTCTCATGATCAATACCCTTGCGTCATCATGGCATCAATAAATTATAGATTTCCTCATAGGTAGCTCTCATGGTCAATACCCCTGGGTGAATATAACATCATAAATTATAAACAATGTCCAAGGTAACTCTCAGGTTCACTAACCCTGGCATAACATAACATCACTAAATTATAAACTACCTCCTAGGTAGCTCTCACAGTAAATATCCCTAGGTCAATCATCTACACCAAGGATCTCACAACACTATGTAAATAATGGGAAAGTCCCCACAGTAATCATGGTCCAAGGCTCTCTTGGTCAATTGGAAAAATAGTGCATATATAATATTAAAGGAGCTCATGTAATATGAAACTACTACATCGATAATCATTCACAATCATATCACATGCATTCTATATAGAAAATCAAACTCCATACTTATCAACCAAGGCATGGAGAACATGGACAACATAATAGGCATCCTAGACCAAATGACCATAAATAATCAATCAAGGGAAATGCACCCATGGGGTGTCCTGTAACAAGGTATATAACCTTACACATACGGAAAAACACTTTATCAAACAATCAAACCATATAAATAAATAAATAGGGTTAAATTCCAAATCAAGTAATACTCCATTAAGGGGTATGTGACACTTTAACATATATAATCCAATGATGAACACCGAAAGGAACTAACCACCTAACTAGATGTCATATGATCATTATACTTAAATTTCATCCCATAAATTAGTCTAGATTAGTGTATATATATAATAAGTTGAAAAAATACCAATCCTGAATAACCCACGAGAGAGGAGGAATCAGAAAGAAGGTCTCTAGAGGATTGGATAACACACTGGTGGGATTCCAACACACCCGATAGTGTCTCAATCGAAGCACATATAAATAATAGGGGGTTTGATATTTATTGTTCATTCCACAGTGATCCTATACAAAACTCAATAACAATAAGGTGTTTCTGGACATGGAAAACATCGTCTCTCTGATATATGAATTAAAAAAAGTACAAAAAGTTTTCATTAAAGCTGAAGTTCGTGTAGTAGATTTTACATGTCCTCAACTTAAGTGATCTACCAGGTCACCACACGACAATATATATGGATGTTTCATTTCCATCACAGGGTTGTGCATGGCTACTAGGTACATGGAATGTACATGAATGTACATGGCATGTATTCATAAAATCCCCATTTCTAAATGTTTCTTAAAAGAGAACCCAAAATCAAGATTCATACCCAAAATGAAGATCTAGGTTCTTACAAACATTCTCCCTTAATGTAATTCATCACTGAATATCCCTTCCAAGGGTTGTGAAGATGAATATGAAAAAAACCTCCAGCCACTACGATTGAACATTGACCTCCCTTTCTTGAGTATCGTCTTACACACACCCATGGGACCATAGCACCTATACCATAGGAATAGACCAGCCACAAAGAAACTTCCTTCTATGATCCAAAATTACAATAGGGAGCTCCAAGACGTATGATTCCACATCCAAATCAACATCTTCTAGTTAAAAAACATAAGAAAAATCTAAAAAGTAACTTTGTAGTTGAGAAACATGAAAGACATCATGCATAGCCCAGTACTACTAAGGTAACTGAAACCGATAGTCAACTAACCCAAATATCTCCAAAAACTCAAACGGTTAAACATATCTCGGTTAATGTTTCCCCTGTTTCCTATTCCTCATGTGTCCTAACCTTGGTGTGACACGTAAGAAATCCCTATCCTTGACATTGAAATACAGAGGACGTCTTCATCGATAAACATACCATTTATGTTGATGTTGTGTTGTATCCATACTCTTCTACATCAAATCCACCAGTTTAGTGGCCTCCTAGACAAGACGAGTTCCCAACATCCCAACCTCTCCTGCCTCCATTCAACATAGGGGTGATCGACATGGACTATAATACAAAGACTCATAAGGTGCAATCTGAATATTTTCCTAAAAATTTTTATTGTAGGAAAAATCCACCAGGGGTATGTATCTCTTCCAAGAGCCCTCGAAATATAGGATGAATGCTCGAAGAATTTCCTCCAAAACCTAAATCATACACTTGGACTAGCAATATTTCTGTGGATAGTAAGATCTAATCAAAAGTAACCAAGTACCCAAATCCCTCTATATTCCCTCATAGAATATAGAAGTAAATTGTGCATCCCTATCAGAAATGATAGATTTCTAATCCCCATGATAACTCACAATCTCTAGTATATACAACATTCAAATAACATCAAAAATGATGGTTTCTTTAATCAGTTTGAAATGTGAAACCTTCATGAGCCTGTCAATAACAACCCAAACTTCATCATTCCCTCGAGGAAACCTCCGTAAACCGATCAGAAAATCTAATTTGACATCATTACACTTCCAATCATGAATTGTTAACTGTCATAATATCAATGCTTGTGGTTGAGGCTCCACCATCACCTGTTGAAAGGTGGAACATCTCATAACAAAACCAGGTACATCTCTCTTTATCTGTATCCACGAATACTGATGTTGTATAGCTCAATACATCTTCATCACACCAAGATGATCATCCCATACTGAGGCATTAAAAAATCATACAATATCTCCAACCATATGTCCTCTGACACCCATATTCTCCCCTGAAAATAAAAACCTCACCCTCGCCTATGGTTTATCGAGTATGGTCATCACCTGACAGACTCTCCTATAGGATAAGGCCTTCGAAATATGATAAATTCACCATTCAGAATCAATCCAATAGAGTATAGGTAACATAAATTGAAGAAAGAAATGGCTTCCCCTATTTTTTGTGCAGCTCCAAATATATATCAGAGAAAATATCCATAAGCTTCCACACACTACTGGCCTCCTAAAATGACCATATCTGATTCCTCATGCTTAGCACATCAGCCACTATTTTTCCTTTTCCAGGAGTTTAATCAAGCACAATGTCAGAGGATGGAAGGTACTCAACCCACCTTTACTATCTCAAATTCATAACATGCTATGTAAATATATACTTGCGAAATTTTTTTTCAGTGTATACCACAAAATTCTCTCCCGAAATATATTGTATCCAACATCATAAAGCATGCACAACAACTGCAAAGCTGAGATCGTGCATTGGTTAATTCCATCCATGACACCTCAACTATCAAGACTCACACGCAATGAATCCATACCCCTGTATAAGCACTACTCCAGGCCCGATACTTGATGCATCATATTAAATGGTATAAAACTTTCCTCACTCTAGAAAAACATGGATTACTGCTGAATTATGTCTCCCTTTCAGCTAATGAAAGGCTAAATCGCAGGAATCTGTCCACCTGCACTTTGAACCTTTCTTAGTGGGTCCCATCAGTGGTGCTACAATGTGTGAGAAGTCCGGAATAAATCTTCCTTAATAGCCATCCACCTCTAAAAATCATCGTACCATAAATATTTTCTTCGTATTGTCCTATAAAACTATCACTTTCACCTTATTTAGGTCTACAGATACTCCAGTCTCTGAGTGGAAAAGACCCATGAAGTGAAAATGGCCCATAAAATATTGGTTCTTTTTGTGAGAATAGAAAATTATATATGATATACTAGTGTACTCAAATTGATCTCAAGATGGGTGGAATGGGCGTGTCGAGTGTGAGAGTACACCATGTTATCATTCATGAAGACTAAAAATAATAATCCATGTAACGATGGAACACTTGGTTCGTCAGTTACAGGAAAAATGTAAGCACGTTCAAGAGAAAGAATGGTATAACCAAATTCTAGTATAGACTATACCTTCTCTGGAAGATTGTAGGAGACATATCTGGTGGTCAAACGAGAAACTGATGACAACAAGATCTCAAGTAAATCATTGAGAACACATAGGATACTCGAATATGGTTAAAGAGATCATCAATCCTTGATAAGGGGTACCAGTTCTTGTCCATCAAATGGTTTATCTTTTGATAGTCCACACAAAGTATGAGGGTACCATAAGCCTTCTTCGAAAAAAATAAAGGAGAACACCATGGAGAAGTAATGGATTAGATAAAACCTTTTCCTACAACTTATCTAAGTTTTTCATGAAATCCTATAGATCTTCTGTAGCCATCCTATGTGGAGTAATAGACATAGGTTCCTCTCCTGGCACAAGATCAATAGAGAAATCCACCACTCACTCTGGAGGTCAAAACGAAAAGTTGTCTAGAATGTCATCTCTAAAATTATACACCGCTAGAGGAAATTCCATCTTTTAAGAACCTCGGTCATCCAGATATAATATAGAAATCTGGGTTGAAATTCATCCCATCCCTGGATTCCCAGTTCACGTTCTGATCGCCAGGACATCCCATTCACCATTGTGTTGAAACGATTTTCCATATGGTGATGTGAAAGTCACCCATCCATGATATCAGTCAGAAAAAGCCTGAAAGGAGACCAACCAGTCCATTTTAATAATGAAATTGAAACCTATAATCTCTATGAAATTGAGATTCCAAAAAAGTGGCACCCACCAACCTCAGGAAGGCACTCCTTGAACAGATCTACACTAGCCATCATAACCCCCTACAGAGTGTCTACTGTCATAACATGATCAGACTTAAAGATAAAAATCCTAATTATCTATATAATGGAAACATATATAAAACTGTAGTATTCCCCTGTATCAAAAATAAAAGAAGTTAAAAAAGAAATGTAGAATTGTACTTCTAAACATAGATGGTCCGAGATCCTACTCATGTTGGGTCTATTCCATTGTGAAAGTATGACATATATCGCGGCCCTACGACCCTGCCTGGCTACCATGAGCAGATCCACCCTTCTATCTCTAAAAACCTATCGTCTGGCTTAAATAGCCATGACTACCCTCTTGGCCTGAATCTCCAGACGAAATCTTGTTCCCTAAAAAAGGAGAAACTTGTGATCTGGCTCCTAAATGTGGAGTCATAATAGATCCCCACTCACTAGGTACTTGTGAGAATCTCCATAAAAATAAAAAAAATGACCAATCTTTCCACAAGATTGAAACTTAAATAGGTCTCTTGGGAACTGAGGTATCATGTACCCACTCTTCCATCTCTGGTGGAACCTCACCTGGATACCTGAAGGAACCCTGAGTGAACGCTTCTTATAGCGCTTCCTATTATCAGTCGAAGGAGTACCAACCCTAGATATTGAACTACCATAGATCTCAGATATAAAATCCATTAGATTGTTCTTGGTAATTAGCACTTGATGTAATATAGAAATCACCAATTTCAACCAAAAAATATTCAACAATGATCAGATGTATTACCTGAGACCATCCTCAAATCACCTAGCATGTGATAACTTGTCAGCTCCCAAAACAGGTGTGAATCACTGATCCTCTCTAAAAAGAGAAGAAAATCCCATCACAGAAAGAGCACCCTACACCAAATGCATTAAATCCTAGGCTCGTTAAGCACTCAACATCTCAGGGTAGATGTAATAATAGAAGGTCCTATGAAAATCTTCCCAAGCTATATTTTGATGACATACATCTAGTGATAAAACATATCATAATATGATGGTGGAATCATGTTGCAAGTAAGTCGCGAGATTCTCAATCCTATCAAGAAGCTTATCTAAATTCTCAAATATTGAATCCATGACCATCATCCATGAGACTCTTGCATGTGGTCCTCCATACATGAAAAAAGTGGATGATTCTGCTGCTGGAACACCCCTGTAAACTCTTTCATAGACGGGGAAGGATGTGGTACTCCCTAATAAGTTTTCATCATCCTCATAAAGAAATCATGGAATAGTGCATCAGATCCTACATCCAGTAAAATAGCTGGTTCCTATATGGGAATGTCAAGAGGATCTATTATTAGTCCTTGATCCACCATATTTGGTGTCTGATCATCACACAACATCTGCCATACAACTGGAGGATGTCTTGGTGGCCTGACTCTGCAAGGTCATGCACACACCTTAGTTCTACATTATCAATTAAAGCAATATAGAAGTTATAGAATGGAATAAGATAAGTAAAGCATTAATGTTTTACAAAAGAGGGTTACACGGTGTGTTGAACCACTAAACGACGTGTTCCCATTAAGCCTTAACATGGGTGTGTGCCTCTACTAACGTGGTCATATAAAACCCCATACCCCCAACATGTTCTTTATGATACATGAAATTTACTTGAATATTCCCTCCTACCTTGGTACTTCTACATGGGCCGAACTATATGGTCCTATTGGTGCAACACAACATGGCGTGTTCACCCTAGACATTCGGTGTACAAAAAAAGTTACATCCACCCATGTCATTAGTCACAAGGCCGGATACACAGTCTATTATAGCACGACATGTACTACCAGTACACAACATGTTTTACCAAAAATTTAGAAACATTTTGTCTCTTATCACATAGTCAGTCACATAGTTAACAACTATATGATGTGTATATATGATAAATGGAGTATACTTATGAGAAGTAACATCCTCTAGAACATAATAGCACATAGCGTGTGTTCATAACATCAAACTCCGTGTTTTCTGGGATTTCAACAATGTAAGCCTCTGAAATTTCTCCAGAACCCCCAAAATCCAAAAATTTAGCCCATGCATTCAATGTTATGATTCATGAGTGCCCATACTCCCTTTGAATAATTGTTTTTATCCCTTAGTTATATAATAATTTTACATAGTTAAATAAAATATCAAACATGATCCACAAAATTCTGACTTAATTTGGCCCATAACCCATAGTTCGGAGGATTGAAACCACCATATGATGCCACTTTGTAATGTCCCTAATCCAGGTTACACTTAAAGGTGACCCGTATCTGGTTGTCCATATGGCTAAAAGCCCATTTCCTCAAATTCCAGAGGCTTAACACTAGTAGTGAGGTCCTACTGTGTGATAGTGTTGAAACTTTACACACATTGGAAACATAGAAGAAACAAATATTAACAATAGAAGAGCAGTAATTCAAAATAAGAGAATTAAATAGTGGAAGACTAAATCAATTGGAGAATATATATATATGTATATATATATAATTAATGGCATATGTGTCTATGAAAATGACCAAACAAGTCACAATGATGGAAATACATAATTAAACAAATGTAAAAAAAGTTTAAGTAAACTCTAGCTGCATCGCAAGCCTCATCTTGGTCCCACACTCCCACCCACCAACAAAAATCAAGTACCTGATAAAGAAGACCACATTACCTTATCTAATTCTACAATCATATAATCTGGTTGGGTCCAAAACAGGACCCAAATATGGTGTGAGATGAATACTAGTAGGAAAACACCAAAAGATCCATACATAATTGCTGGTGAATATATATAGCAGGTAATATGATAAAATGAAGCAATAAACTGGGAAGTACTCAAAGGAAAACAATCCTAATGTTTTCAATTACATTCATTTACATTTATTATTCGTCCTTTGAATCATGTAATCATGGGATCTAGCCTAAGTTCTATATCCCCCCGCTTAATAGTAACAAAATCGATGACTCAGAAGACCATCTAAACAGTCATGTAAGACCAAGTCCAAACATATTATTTTTCATGGAATAAATGGACAATCATTCAATAATTAATAAACAACCCTCTGGGAAATCTCTCACTGTCAAACCCCTCTGGTTTAACCTAGCACTAATAATTTACATACAACCACCTGGGAATCTCTCACAATCAATACCTCTCGTTCAAAATGTAAAAAATAAATTCTAAATGACTTCCTAGGTAGCTTTCATGGTCAATACCCCCAGATTAACATAACATAAACAAATTATAAATGACCTCCTGGGTAGGTCTCATGGTCAATACCCATGGGTCAAAATAATGCCAATAAATTATAACCAACCTCTTGGTTTTCTCTCATAGTCAACACCACTGGGTCAATCATCTACACCAAGGGTGATATGGTCCTATATGAATAATGTGTATGTCCCCATAGTCTTCCTGGTTCAAGGATCTTATAGTCCATTGGAGAAACATTGCATATATAATATCAAAGTATCTCATGTAATATAAAACTACAACATGGATAAACATTCACAAGCATATCACGTGAATTTCATATAATCAATAAAACTCCATCCAAATCTACCAGGGCATGGAAAACAAGGAAATACTAACAGGAATCCTTGAAAAAACAACCATAAATAATCAATTATGGGAAATGAACCCATAGGTCGTACCGTAACAAGGAATCTAACCATACGCATGTGAAAGAACCCTTGATCAATAAATAAATCCACAGTAGGTAATAAACATGGATAAATTGCAAATAAAGAAATGCTCCAATCAGGGATATGAGACACGTTTAGTATATATAATGTGAATACAAACAATGAAAGGGAAAAACCACCTACCTCAAAGTCATGTGATTGATATACATGAATGTCGGACCTTGAATCTGCATAGATTGGAATAGATCTACAGAATAGTGAAAGATTCCCAATGTTGAATAACCCAAGAAAGATGAGGAATCGTGAAGAAAGGCACTAAAGAATTCCCGAACACACGGGTTGGATTTAAACGCACCTGACTGTGTCTTAATCTGAGCTCAGATGGATAATTGGGGGTTCGGTCATTGTTTATCATTTCAAACCACTAATGTACTAATCAAGAGAAGAAGAAGGTATTTTTTCACATGAGATGTGACACCTCACTGATATAGAAAATAAAATAAGTACACGACATGTTCTTTAAAACTACATGTTGTGTAGTAGCCTTAACCAGTCCTCATCATAAGAGGTCTTCCAGTTCACCACTCAACCATGTATCTGGCTATTACCCGGCCAACACATGGTTGTGTGTGGATACTCGGTACAGGGTGTGTACATGGAAGTACACAACGTGTACTCAAAAAAACCCCATTTCTTCTGTTTTCCTCAAAACAACCCAAAATCAAGATCCATACCTGAAATTATTATTTGGGTTCTTACACTAATCTTGATTCGTGATACTAGAGTGAATGTTTTAAATAATCATATGACTCTATTAGTGAATGTACATTGGAGACAACATAAAAAGGAGGATGAAATATGGGTACTCTAGGATTCAATAAAGAAAAATACTCTCATTTTTATATAATTTATGTAAAATGAAAATTTGAAGGATGAATTTTATTTGGGAATAATTTGACACACCAATACATTAAAATTTATTTCTTTTTCCCTAAATTTAATTTCTCTCATATCATCTGATATCTACAACATCGATTTTAAACAATAAACAATACTCTATTAAAATAATATTATTTAAATGTGTTGATTTTAATAAATAAATTATGTTAGTTGGTATGAATAAGAGTAAATAAATTATGAAAAAAATTTGGTTTACACATTTTCATTGGGTGTTTATTGATTTTGAATAAAAATAAAAGGTATTTGAATGAAAATGATATAATTTAGGAAAACTGATTTTGTGGTCTCTTATTCAGATATGTAATTTTTTTTGACATTTATGAAAATTAATTTGATAATATGAAATAATTATTGTAATCATACTATAAAACTTATTATCAGTTTATTTTTATGGATTTTTTATAATATGATTCATTTTTTGAAGAATAATGATACCGATTATTATTTATTAAAAACCACTATTTAAATTAAAAAATTAAAAAATAAAATTTTGTTGGAAAATTGTTTTAAAAATTATATTATTATAATAAAATTATTATTAAATAAATTTATGTAATTGAAATCAATTATATGATAAATTTTTATATAAAAGTTTTTTATACTTTTGAGAAAATGTCCATTGGAATCCGTTGTTTTCATCGCATATTAGATTTTAATTTAAAATTAAATTGTAGCACTGATTTATGTTTTATTTGGTTAAAATGATTACATATATGGTATAATAAAAATTATTATAATAAAATTATATAAACTTAATATTTGACCATAATTAATTTTTAAAATAATAATAATTAATTACCAATCTTAAGGTGAAAACAGTTTTACTGAATGGGGTTAAACTAAGCATATAAGGGTTAAAAATGACCGAAAATTTTCTAATTAAAAGTTCATACACATATGTAAACCTTATATAATCCAATTTTTTAAAAAATTACCTTTTTTGGATCCATTTTCTATGTCATGAATGAGGCTTTAATTCGTTCCCTTCAAAAATTCCATTTGTGTCCTCTCCCACAATTACTTATGAAAAATATGTATCCTCCTCGATTCACACTTCCAAAGCCATTTATTTTGGGAAATATATAAAAAAATATATTCCTTACATACCGCATAACATTCTTTAATAATTTTTGTGATAGAAAATCTATCCTAGGAGAAATTTTGGTGATAATATAAATAGGTCGTCTGAAGAAGACATGACGATCCTAATCAAACATTTCTATTTTATTTCTTATACCACATCTGTAAAATATTATTCATTAATGATAATATAATTAATAAACTTATCTCTAATATAAAGATATTTTATTATGATAATTTCATATACTATATTCATATTCTCTTTCATCAATTGGTAAAAAAATCATTGATTGTGTGTATGGAGAAATATCGCCTCTCAAACCGATGTAATTCGTTCTCCATCACCAACTCTCACAGTTGGATATAATGATGGAATTAATATATATATATATATATATATATTGTAACATATTTAGAATTATATAATTATATTATCACATATACCATCTGAAATTCCATTTATGTGGTGGATACGATAACATCGACGGTGTGTGTGGAAGACTACCACCTCGCAAAGTGATGTGCATTGTTTTTCAATAAAACATAACATTGAAGGTAATAAAGTATAAATTTTATGAATATAAGTAATATATATTATATTTTATTTATTATATGAAATTAATCTATTTTTCAATTCCTTAAGCTTTCACTCGTTAACGAAATGATGACGTAATGTTTGTGTACATACGACCAACTGTCTCCATGAAGAGATGTGATTCATTTTCCAGTATCAAATTTCAAAAATGAATATAAAAAATTATATGATTATTAAATATGATATTTATATAATTAATATATTTCCATAGAATTAGGAAATATATACTATAAAAAATAACTATAACTTTAAATACAAAGAACGTCGGAGAAAACAATGCAATTAACTCTAAAAGCAACAATAAAAATGAAATATTTTTAGTGAATGTCTGATAAGATATTATAAAATGATAATATATGAAATTATCAATATTATTATGGTTATATTAAAAGTTATAAACATGTTGTATGCCACTTTACATGACTATAATGATCTCTCAACTACAGCAAGAATGAGTTAATGGATTTTACCTCAATTTCCATTCCATTGGGACATATATGTTAATATACACCTATTTACTTTTATGTGATGTATATACTTACCCATGGAGATATTTTATTGGAATACCAATTTATTATATATATTAAAATATTAAATATTGTTTTATTCTTCCAGAGGGTAATAATTTGAATGTTACTGAAGAGGTAAGAATATATTTTACTATCTCACTTTATTTTAGGATTGATATTTCTCTTTTTGAAGGAATATTGTGATTTATAATTATTTATATAAAATTGTTTTATTAACATATATATATAAATATAAGGGTTTTATATATTTTATTCCATCTCTATCATTCTTTGGTATTGTATGATCCAATTAAATTATTAAAAGAAAAGTTGATTTTATTTTGTATTAAATATGGTATATTTTTTCTTCCATATCCGTGTTTTAAAAAATAGTTCTAAATGATTACTTTTAGTTAATAAAATTGTTTAATAAAGAAATTTTATGTTATCCATGAATTTTAATAGCGGTTGGAATGTAATATTTCAATGATTTTTCAAAAGGTAGATTTTTGGAAAAAAATCCAAAGAAATGTTTCATAATTATACTTTAATAATGGACCCCTACCACCTTAGGTATTTTCCATAATGAAGCATATTATGCACAATTTCAATGGATTTCAAAAGAAAAATATTTTGTGAAATACTATTTTAATTTATCATAGACATTATCTTTATTCTTCCAAACGAAATTATTTTATTACAAAAATCAATATTCTTAAGGAACCAATGGTCACCACTCATTTCTTGATTAATTTTGTGACTGTTAGCATTATCTTAATACAATAAAATTCATGTGGTCATTTTTAATTAAAAATTAAAATTCTTAAAAATAACAATATCCTTTTTATCATGGATATTATTATTTCTGTAAGTATTTAACATTTATAAAAATAGTAGCATCATTGAATGTTATTTTATTAACTTCGAAAATATTGATAAATCTATATTATATACTTGATACATATTTTTAATGATAAGTCATATTATTCCCAAATTAAATAGATTGTTAAATATGTGAGGAATTATTTTGACATGCAATAATGGGTGGGAACTATAATTATATAGACCTTTGATGTAGCAATAGGTATAATGGGACAAATATGTTGCCGAAATTAATTGGATTTTTACCGGTAGTTTTTTATCTAAATCAATATATACCATAATTGGATATTACATCATTTTAGATGATTATTCAATAATTTAAAGGAATACATGGCCCAATATCATAATATTTTAGTGTGTTTGGAAACATAGAAACAAAATCATCAATCTTGGTGAATTCTATTCAACATGTACCATAAGGATATCCACCTTTATTACTTTTACCCAAAACCATTCTTCACAATAAGGAGAATGAAACATAGAAAGGGGTGATCCCAAATGCTCAGTAATAGTAAATAAGGGAGATATATTAGAATAATTATGGGAATAATGCTATGGGAATATGATTATGAAAATAGAGGATCAAACCTTGTATAAAAAAGATCATATATAAGAATCATTCCATAAAGAATGTATATTAATAAGATATGAATCATCAGGAAATAGAGTACATAAGCCAGGAAATAATTACATAGGCATAAAACATAGATTTTTTTAGAAAAATATGCATAAATTATGATTTCTATAGTATCCAAGACATTGCGTTTGAGACCATATTAGAGGATAAAGTACATTACTGAACCAGGTTCACTCCTCATTCAATCCATGTATTGCTGAATAGTGTTCACTCCCCCATCTATCCCTATAATTCTAAACCGATTTCAATTCCCATTCATGCCTTGTAAACCTTAACTGAGTTTATTTTTCATTCCATCCATGTCTATATCATGAGATATAAATGTTTAACCAACGCATTGGAGGGGGATATTGGTCCCACCCATCTCATAATGAAATCATATATACATATTCCATAATATCATAAACAATCATTCGAGAACCCATGAAATGAAATGTGTATTAATAACATGTAATCATGTCTTAAAATGTGTAAAAATATATTAGTTTCATAATCATTTCATCAAAATCATAACACCTAATAGAGAAATGGGTTTTATAAAGACCGTTATATTAAGAATAACACATTCATAGAAATAATATGAATGGAACCTTTAGATCATTTCCTAGAAGTCCATAAAGAGGATCAAAATATGTCATCATACATGTAAAATAATGTTTTAATTTAATTTAAAAAATTTTCTGGAAGAAAAATATCAATTTTTAATTTAAAAACCTTATTAATATATAAAACCATTTGAAAATAATTTTCTTAGAAAATAAATTGAAAAACATATAAATAATAATTGAAATAATTTTGAATAAAGTTTCTCATGAAATCTTATAAAATAAGATTCAAAATATTTTAAGAACATTTTACCTTGAAAAAAATTGAAAACATTGAAATAAATCCTGAAAATGTTTGGAAATCCATTTCATTAAAAATACTTTAAAAACATATAATTAAATGTTGGAAACAATTTGAAGACTATTTCATCAAAAATAACATATTCAATTTTTTTAATAATTCATTAAATTGTACTGATAACTATTTTACTAGAAAATTGGATTTATATATCTTTGGATAACATTTTTGAAAACATTTTTTAAAACATGGTTTTTCAATAAAATTGATTTATGAATGAAGAGAGAGATTCATATTTTACTTAACAAAATTATCTAATGTACCAAGAGTGCAAAATTTTCACTAATACAATATGATATCATGAATTAATAGATGGGATGAAAATTCATGAATGTTATTGAGATATTGTTCATGATATTTTATTAATTGACTCATAATCACTAACAATCTCGAAATGTGATGAGTTTGTTTTAATTAACTCTTATCACTTGGTAATATAGGATGATACTCACCATGTAAGAAATTGAAATTACATGAAGCCTAATTTATCATTACAATATGGATATTCATGATATAACATGTCAAATATAAGTATATACACCTCCATAAAATGTATTTGTTTAATTAAACATGTTTCACTATGAAGGAAAATTGAGACAAAGCTATCTTACCAATTTGGGAAATTTTCAAACCTTAACACCATGAATGAAAGATCATATAATGGAGATATGAATATTGAAAATTTTAATTATAATAATATTTTAATACAACTTTGGGAAATATACATAGAACACAAATGTAATGGGTGGTGAATAAATCAGGTATCTCACGGAAATAAAAAGTGAGATTATATCCCATTACATTATATCACGACTCTCATCGAACTTATTCAAACATCATGTATAATAAATAATAATTTATTATACAGATTTTAAAAAACCATAATATTATTTCTAATAAAATATATGGTTTTTTCGTGAAATTATATTACCTGCTTGTTAACAATAATTTGATAAGGCTTCACTTCGGGTAATATTTTCTTTGTTATTTTCATTGGTCTTAATTTTTTATATCTTTAGCCCTCATACTTATATCATGATTTACATTATGTAAATAATGATGTAAATATCATGTATATTCAATATATGAGTGTTATATTAATATGTATAATATTAATGTATGAAATGGAATACACTCTTCATGGTGATGGTAAGATGTTAGTATGCATGGATGATGTTTCTATTATTTATATTCATATTGAAAACAGGACAAAAATATGTATGTATATGAATATATATAATTATTAAAGTTCACTTATTATACCATATATGTCATATAATTTCACAATATCCATACTTAATATATTCAATGTAGTGTGTGTACAAATCATATTGCTTTTAGGGGTCGGTAGTCCACACTTCCTTAAAAAAAGTTATCATAATTACAACCAATAAAATGTAAAATGTTATGTGTCTTAAAAGGAATATATAATCCTACAAAATAAAAAATATTACATATTACATATATAAATTGGGCATCTAATATAATTTCCACCATGAGAGATGGTAAATGAAAAAAATAAACAATCATCATTTATAGAGGTAGTATTCCATCATTCACATAAACAGAATGTTTGTTACTCATTAGATAGAGGTCTGTGTATGATTAGGTAAAACTGTTAGCAAAAAAATATTATTTCATATTGATAAAAAATGTTTTTTATACAATAATTTAATAATAATATTATAGTGGGTGGTTAGGGTCTATAAAAGAAAAGAGCTTAATAGAAGGTGTTGCCTCTTTATAATTTTGATTTTTTATGAAATCATCTAGTTTTATAACCTATGTAATGAAACAATTAATACAAAAATAAAGTAAGATTTATTAGTAAATATAGAGTCACTGAATTATTAATATGATTTTTAATTTTTAAAATAAACATCTAATTTGTTTTTAAAATTAATTTTAAAACAACAATATGTGGCACCCAAAACACTACATAAACCTCGACTCTAATAACAATGCTTTTTACAAACTATGTGTCAACATATTAATTATAAAATAACAATTGGTCCACAAACAGACCATATATAATATTTTTTAACTCTTAAAAAGAACTAGTCAGAATATAGTTTTTTGAATAATGTTAAATCATTTAATGTAATATAATTTACTATAAAACAACAATAATTTCAATTTTAAAATTATTAATTTAATTTAAATGTTAAAATATAAAAATAATATTTTGAATTGAAATAAAATAATTTTATAGATTTTTAAAATGATATATTAATCTTCAAAAATAATTATCTACAATAATTCAATCAATTCAATTCACTTTTACGATTTGTAGTATTATTTTCTTTAGTTAATTATTTACTAAATAATCACTAAATTTTCATTTTGTAAGCATTTTAATTAATAAAATCTCCAAAAAATATCAATAAATTATTATTATAAAAATAACCCATTTAAATTTAAAAACAATGTGTATAACTGAAAATATTTTTTTACATGTCTTAAATTTTTTTAACTATTAATGGTAACAAATGTTCTCTTTGTGTTTTTTTTCAAACTAAACAATTTATATGGAGAATATCTCTTTAATATAATCACAATATCCCATAGAATACAAAAAATGAGGTTATATGGATGATTAATTGTCTTCCAATGACTTTTGGACAGGTGTACAGATCATTTTGTTCCTCATGGTTAATGTTTAGTCTTTAATTGTGCTTAATCATTCCATGATCACTGTAATTAATTTTAACAACTTTATTTAATCTTTTTGACCAAAAATTAAGTTGAAATTATCATAAAAAATATATTATATTGATTACAACTATGTTAATTGTTTTAAAAAATAAAAATCATAGAATATTAGAAATTAAGTTTGACGTTAATCCCTTAGACGTGATGAGAAAACATGTTTATAAATAAAAGCATTCAAATGTTCAATAAGTTGTTACATACAATTTCAATACAAAAAATATTACATTGACCTAAATTGGGTTAATATATTCATATTTTATCTGATTTTCCTTTAAAAAAAATTAAAATATAATATAACACTAATTATTGTTTAAACAAAAAGGATTTTTTTAATTAAATTGTAGTAATTTTTACTATTCACATAAAAATGATGTTTCTAGTAAAAATCCAAAAAATTTACCCTTTGATAATTAAAATTTTATGAATTAAAAAATGAATTTTATTTTATAAAATTCAATTTCCATTAGTGTCTATAATTATTTTAATTATAAATTAGTATAACTCAGTATTACATGTTACAAAAGTCATTGATAAAATTCAATCTTTCTTTTAATGTATTCTTACCTCAGTGTTCAATGTAGAGAATGTTAATCATTATGATGTGTATAGGTCATGATAACATTATGTTTCATATAACGTACACAAAAAAATTATTATTCAATATAAAATAAACTTTTTAAGTGTGGCGTGAAATGAAAAATATCAAAAACATTAAATTAATTCGAAGTAATAATTCACAAAATCTCATGGTGTTACATTATACACCCATTAAAATGAATTTCTCTATTGAAATTCTTCTGGGTTATCAAAGGATTAATAAATTAATGTTCCGTTCAGAGAAACCCACAGCATAATAATTAATACTAAAACATCTCTTAAAAGGGGAATGTTTGAACCATTGTGTTTACCCAAAGTAACTCATAACGAGATTTCCACATTGAATAAAATAGGTGGGAAGTGAGAATTTGGACTTGGAAGTGAAATATTACTATCATGTTATAATAGAAAGTGATAGGGAATAAGGTCAGGAGAAGTTAATAATCACGAATCCATTAATCTACAATGTCCTATAGAACATTCTGATTCATTAAAAAAAAGGTATAAGGTAGATTTTTTGGTTTTAGGATGCTTTTTCCTAATATTTATAAATTATCATGAAAACATATAATTTTATAATTTTAGTACAACATTACCCTTTTTTGTTCGTCGATCCACTTCCCTATTTATATTGAATGGAAGGTGACTTTTTCATTCCTGAGGTACTAATAAATCATGAGATCCATTATATTCTATCCCATCTGTCATGAGTTATAATCAACACAATTTATTTTGAACATGCTATCAAATATGAATAAATCCTCAAATTGAGAGATTACACGTTGAATTTACTGACTTCATCTGATGTTTTACATAAAAATTCCATAAATGGTTAACCTTATAATCCTTTATAAAGATGAAAATTCAATACTTTGGAATGAATTTCATAAAATCAGCTTTACATTGATCCCCCAATATAACAAAAAGTACCACTTGGTTTTCATATTCCAAACATGTGAATGATCTTATCATATAAATCCTAGAAACATAGTAATAAACATAATAACCATAAATAATTTTGAAAAAAATGAATTATTCCTTATTTCAATGTATATTGGTTCTATTACATAAATCCAAAAATGATGTGAACTTCATCAATCACAACATAACCCACCTATCAACAAGTACTTACTTGGTTCTATGGTAATTTGTGATGTCCAATTTACTTATTCATAACAATATTATCTTAACATAAAGAACATATTATTGGGTTCCTTCCCCTAATCTAAATATCACCTTGTCATTAAATCACATCACCACTCTATTGGGAATATTCAAAATAAACATGTAAATACTGACTGAAAACATAAGTTGAATAATCCATGTATATTTTATCATTCATATAACATAATTTTCAAATCCAAATACATAAAAAATTAATTATTCGAATTTATCCTTATTCCATTTACAAGGATTCCTCACCCAATTACCCAATACCTTATTCCTTTCACATTTCATCGTTAGTCTCTTCATCATTAGCATTGTAACCATTACTCACACCACCTTGTTGGTTACCTTTAGGAGCTTTCATCTTCAGACATTGAGATTCATAATGACTCTTCACTACAAAATTAAGAAACTTAACCTTCAAATATGTCTATGGAAGGCCAATATTCTCATCCATTCTGTTTACTAAAATCTTCGTTTGTCACTAATAGTCAGTTGCATTGTGTGTTTCTTTTACACAATAAAAATATCTTCTTATTCCTCGAATACATTCAATAAGGTGATTCTTTCCACATTCTTGACTGAAAAGAAAACCAAATCATAATTCATCCATGGTCTCCATTACCCAAACTCTCAATGAATTCCTTATTTATCTTCCATTGTGAGTCTAAGAGTTGGTTATGGTACACACTACTAATAATGTTTCGTGAAAGATGATTATGAATGATCACAACTTCTTTCACTCCAGTTATCATCCCACTTGGATTATCATTAGAAAATCATACATCACATTCAACATTACTACAGTTCCTTCTGGTTCCCTCCATTGACTAAAACCAAAAGCATAGAGTGAGAATTACTTATCATAGTAGAAAACCACATAGTCATGAAATGATTTAATTATAGGATGTATAAATCATGACACCTTCCATTATATATGAAACCCTAGGTGTATCCTGGTTTATTCATAACATATATATATTTAAATCCTTCATGATGGTTCGTGATGTGTTTTTTGAATTACCAAAGGATATCTCCTAGTAGTGTCAAACTAGGTGTGCGGTAAGCCATAGTGTCACGTATATATTACCCCTTTTTAGGGCCATGACATCTTGACAGATCTGTTTCCTCTAGGTATATCTATTCCTGGCCCACATCCACATGAAGAATCTAGAGAGGGATAAATTTCTACGAATCCACTAAATCTACCCTTTACCAAAGTTCAAGTAATTTTTTTATTAAATGTAATCTCATACTTATACTTATCGTAAAATATACCCCTAGAAATATCCTTGGAAATATACCTATGGATCTCACTAATATTTTCAAATCCTTGTTTCCAAAAGTTTACTAGACCTTTCTTCTGATACCATCTCTAGAAACACAGGATTAACATATATGGATATTACATCATTTTATATGAATATTTAGTATTTGAAAAGAATTTATGCTCAGTGAACATAATAGTTTATTGTCTTTGGAATCTTGGAAACAAAATGTTCTATCATGGTGAATGAACTTAAACATCTCCAATAAAGATCTCAACCTTTATTAATTTTACCTAAAACCATTCTTCCTAAACAGGGGATGGAAATATTGAAAGGGGTGATCTCAAATTCTATATAAGTGTAAATAAGGGATATATATAAATATAATTATGAGAATAAGTTTATGAGAGCATGATCAGGAAAATATAAGATCATACCATGCATATCAATGATCATATGTAGGAATAATGGCATAAATCATGGAAGTTTATGGGACATGAATCATAAAGAAATAAAAAACATAAGCCATGAAAGCATAATATAGTAATATATTATTGAATTGTGGAAGACACTTAAACATATAATATGATTTCCATTGTAGCCATGGCATTTCTTATAAGACCATCTTAGTGTAAAATGACATTTACTGAATCAGATTCACACCCCATTCCATCCTTATATTATAAAACCGAGTTAAGTCCTCGTTCTAGCCCAATAATACTGAACCGAGTTCATATCCCATTATATAAATTTAAAACTATATTGAGTTCATTTCTAATTCCTTTAATGTCTACCTCATGTGATATAAATCATTACCCAATGTATTAGAGGCAGATATAGATCCCACCAATCTCATAATGATATTATACATATATTTTCCACAAGATCTTGAACAATCATATCATAACGCCCAAAATTAAATGGTAATTATGAACATGTAATAACATTATAACCTATGAAAAATGATAAAGGATTCATAATAATTAAATCAAAATAATAACTAGTGAAGAAGAAATATATTTCATTAACATATAACTTGTGAAAGAGAAATTGGTTTGATTAGGATAATGAAATTAAGTATAACCACTTTATATATAGAATATTAATTGGACCTTTAGAAAATTTTCAAGAAGTGCATGAGAACCATCAATAGATGTTATCTTATATGGAACATAATTTTTAAATGTCTTTAAAAATGTTTCTTGACTAAAATTTCATTTCATATTTGAAAAGAGGCTTTTTTATACATGAATCCATTTGAAAATCATTTTATAGAAAATACATTGAAAATTTATATAGAAGACTCAAAATATTATTGAAAAACATTTTCATTTAAAAATTATAAAATAAGCTTCAAAAATTTTTACAAAAAAAATTTCATTGTAATCAGTTTTAAATAATTAAAATAAATCTTGAAAACATTTTCCAAACTGTTTCATTGAAAATAATTCTAAAACTAATAATTATATATGGATTTTATTTTGAAACCTTTTTATTAAAAAATATTTTCAAAAACATATAATGTAAACTTTAAAATGTTTTGAAAGTATTTTTACTTGAAAATACGCTTCAATGGTCTTTTGAAATAAATTTTTAAATCATTTTGGAATACATGGTTTTCGAATATAATAGATATCTGACTAAACAATGAGATAGTCACATTTTACATAAAAATGATATGTTATGTACAAACAAGTTTGAAAATGGTTCTAATAAATCAATATATCATGAATAATAGAAGGTAATGAAAATTAATGAGTTTTCTTATGATATGGATTGTGATATTTCAAAAATTGATGCATAATCATAAACAATCTTGAAATGCAATGACATTATTTCAATTCACTCTTATCACATGGTTTCCTAAGAGCATAACCTCCATGTAATAAAAGTAAATAATATGAAGATTAAAATATCATGTATATAATAATTTTCATGATATAACATGTAAAATGGAAATATATAAACCTCAAAATAAATGTAGGTGTATAACAAAACATGTGTCTTAAAGAATGAAAATTGAGACAAAACTATCTCACTGATTTGGTAACATTTGAAATCATAACCATATGAATGAAAGATTATAAAATTGATATTTTAATAACAAAACATTAATGTTTATAAATCATTTAATACATCCATGTTATGTATACACACCACAAGAATGTAATGGGTGGTGAATAAAGCTTGTATTTCATAGAAATATAAGGGGAGAAGAAATCTCCTTACCATGTATCTTAACACTCATCATACTCATTAAATCCACATTTATAATAAAAATATATTTATTATACCTTTCTAAAAATATGATATTATTATATCTAATACCATATATGGTTTTTCCATTACCTTATACTACCTTTTTCTTAACAATCATCTGTTACGGTAACACTTTGGGTAATATTTACTTTGTACTTTGTATGTGTCTTAATTTGTTATATATTTGGTCCATATAGATAGATCATGACATGTGAGATGTATATAATGATATAAATATCTTTCATATTCATTATATGTGTGTCAATATAATATATATAAATTATAAGTATAAAATGTGATACACCATTCGTGGTGACGGTGATCCATACATACTCATGAACGTTGTTTCCATTTTTTATTATTATATTTAAAACATAATGTAATATATATATATATATATAATTATTATAGTTGAATTAATGTTCCATATGTATCATATAATTTCATTAAAAACATCCTTAATACATTTCATGTAGTGTGTGAATGAATCATATCACTTTGAGGGGGTGATCGTCCACACTTCATCAAATGAAATTATCATATTTACACTAAATGTGAGGTAAAAATATGTGTGTTGTAAAAGTAATTGGGAAGATTAAATACATAATTAATATAATATATGAAATATATAAATATACTTTCCATCATAATTTCCACCATGAGAGGCAGTAAATGAAATCTGAACAATCATCGTTTAGTGAGGCGGTAGTTCACCATAAAGGTAAATGCTATATTCTTTACCCATTAGATCGAGGTGCGTATAAATGTATGTAAAACTATTATCATAAAACCATAATATTATAATGAGTTTACATTTGTTTCTTATAATCATTTAACAAAATAGAGTTAATGTTGTTGAGAAGGAAAATCAAAGAAATGATTTTGGGAAAGGCGTCACCACTTAACTGGGTAACTCATTTTGGTTTGTGGCAAAAGGCTTCTATGGATTTAATTATCCCCAATTTATGGATTATAGGAGAAATCTAGGTTTTTTGGGAAGTTTATTTGGATGTTCGTGTCCAAAAAAAATATGTTTGAGATGTGTGAAGAAGAGGAAGAGTGATTTGTTTTTTATAGTGGGTGGAGAGTGGCACTCTTGTAAATACTAAAAGGTATTCATTAATAGTAGTTATACCTTACCAAATGTGAAAAATAAAGGGAAAATAATGGAGTTAATGGGAATAATGGTCAATAAAAACCTCCACCACATTAAATACCATTATTTTAATCATTGTCTTCCTCAACTTCTAAGATTCACCAATTTTATTATTTTGGTTGTTATTAAAGAATCTAGTTTTATAAACTAAGAAATATTACCATTAAGAAAACAAATAATGTGGGATTTGTTATAAAATATAGATATAATGAATTAAGAAATAATATTTATAATTTATAAAATATAAAATGCATGTGTTTTGTTAATTAATTTTAAAACAAGTGTATATGATGTGAAAAACACTACTTAAACCCAATCCATGCTAAGAATGTTTTTTTACAATCTAGGGGTCAATATATCTAATTATAAAAAACGTGTCAATTAACATACCATATTTAATATTTTTTCAACATTAAAAATATCTCTTCAATATAAAGTATTTATATTTATTTAAAATAATTTATAGAAATATCATTTATTATAAAATAACAATAATGTCAATTATAACACTATTTATTTAATTTTATTTTTAAAAAATAAGAAAAATTGAAATAAAATAAATTAATTTTACATATTTTTTAAAATTAAATATTAATGATAAAAAACAATTAAAAGAAATAATTAAATCAATTTACTTCACTTTTAAAATTTATTGTATAATTTATTTTGTTCAATTATTAAATTTATAATCACTACGTTGGCATTTCGTCTGCATTATATGTATCAAATTCATATCTAAAATTATTGATAAATTATTAGGATAAAAATAACCCACTTATATTTCAAATTTATATGAATAACCTAAAATAATATGTTTTTAACATATCTCAATGTTTTATAATTGTCAAAGGTAAGTAATGTTCCCCTTATATTTTTTCCTTACGTATCCTTTTATAAAGGGTGGTTCATTTAATAATATACCATTAACCGATAAATTTATAACCAATAATAGATATGGTCAAATTATTGGCATCCAATGGATTTTATATAGGTTTCCATGTCATTCTGTTCCTTTTGGTTAAGGTTTAGTACTTAATTACGCTTAACCATACCTTAATTATTGTGATTTATTTCAATCACATTCACAAATCATTTTAGTAAAAAATTATTTTGATCTTATCAGAACAAAAATAGTATATTAATTACAACTATATAAGTCAGTTTTTAAAAATTCAAATCATATATGTTAGAAAATTACGTTTATTTCCAATCTTGTAGACGTGGCAAGAAAGCGGGGTTTTAAACTAAAAACATTCAAAAGATCAATAAGTTGTTATATCTAATTTAAGTAAAAATTATTCCAATAAATATAATTGGATAATTATATTCATTATTGATCTATTGTGACTTTTAAAACCAATTTTAAATTTAATTTAACTCTAATAATTAATTAAACGAAAATGATGTTTTTAACTAAATTGTAGAAATTTTTTACTATTCACCCATAAATGATGTTTCTTCCAAAAATACCAAAAAATCATACTGTCCTAATTTCTTTATTTTGATTTGAAATTTTTTTTATTTGTTCTAATTATACTTCAATTAATGTATAAATTTATTATAATTAATGTTTTTTAAAACTCAGTATTGTATATTACACAACAGATCGAGGAAAGTCAAACTTCCTTGTAATGAATTCTAACCTCAGTGTTCTGTGTGAATCATGTTAAAAAATTATGTTTAATGTTGTGCACAATAACATGGTGCTGAGTTAAGAATAATTCAAGAAAAATAGCATAAAAATACTATTTTCATCATTGCGTGAAATGAAATATATCAAAAAGATTAAATTAATTTGAAAAAAATATATCACAAATCTCATTGTATTATAGTTTTAAAACATATTATTGATGGTATTTATAGTATATTTATCCATAATCCTGAGATCATGAAATAAAATTATTACGTATTTATTTTATTTATAAACAATTTAATATAATTATTATCCTTCAAATTTTCAAATAGACATTTTCACTACATGTAATTCATTCTCAGTTTATTGATAAAATGACATGTGTTTTCAGTTATGTGACATTCCATATTTATTAATAATTATCAAATAATTATAGTTATGTTATTGATTAAATGGATTATTTTTCATGTTATTTACTTTTATATATTGATTATTTACTTTTGAATCATGATAGATTTCATTGTAATTAACCCTTACTGTGTATTTGATCTCACCACTATTTTGTTTCCTTTTCCTAGGATATGAAGAATAATTATTTAGATGAGTTCATGGTTTCTGAATGTATTCCATTAATATGTTCTATTTTCTTTTCCCAATGTGAAATAGGTATCAAGCTTGTATCTGGTTCCGTAAAATTTCTAAATTGATCAGTCCTTTGGGATATGAACCACTGTATCAAAGATAGTAAAATTAAGTAGACATCAACACTGGTTTCCTGGAGATTAGGTTGTTAAAAATTTTGTTTAACCTAAAGTTCCACTACAAATATATCTATTCCTAATAAAGTTTTCACTTCTAGTAAAACAATAAGAAAAAACATGCTTAAACAATAGACTAACTCCAAATTAAATCTTGTAACCCTAAAAGAAACCAAATTCATTGTAATACAAAACTAAATATAAAATTATAATACCTATCAAATAATACATTATATAAAAATTATAATTATATGTTTATAAAATAAATTTATATATTCATAATATTAATTTCATTTTAAATAATTCATACATATAAATAGTTAAACAACAACTAAACTAAATAAATGAAAATTAAATTTATTTATCTAACATGATATGATAATATAAACTATTAATTTTCGATTTGAGAATAAATATATTCATTCTATAATTTAAAAAACATAGCTTTTATAAAAAATATACAAAATATAATAATTTAACAAAAATGTAATAATATTTCAAATTTTCATACTCTATCAGATGCTATGATTAAATTGCTCTGTATGGTTGGCTTAATCCTCGGTGATCTGTCATATCATATTATTAGTTCTATCATATAGTTATGGGAAATAATTAAATTATATCTTAACTAGTAGTACTATGTACATGATTCTATATTTTATAAACATTGTTCCCTAAATCTAAACACACAATACATCATATTGTAACAAATTATAGTGTAAAATCATATGTTTTGATAAATCTTATGCTCTAGCTCATATTTTAATACACCATAATAATGAAATAAACGTGATTTAAACAAATAATGTCATCAATCATTCTAATTCTCTAGTAATATAGTAGTTAACATTTATCCTTATAATATCATAGCTTAAGATATTATTAATGTAAACATATATAAACGTGTTATTATTTAAAATATTAGAAAAACAAATGGTTACCGTTATAAAAATGTCTTTGATAAAACAAATGAGTTTTGTTAGAATATGGCATAAAGATTTAAATTGTTGGAAAACAATTTAAATATAAATCTATAATCATAGAATCAACTTGAAATATGGAAATCATAAAATAACCATGCATACCACATATTCATTAGGCTCTATATCGATGGAATATTATTTAATAAGATTACTATGAAAAAACTATAAGAAATATTCTATTTGAAGTTAGCCCACTATCCACCAAGATCCATATATGATATGAGAGGATTATTCAATCTCTAAAAGGTGTGATATCATCCTCTCATCAGTGATAAATTAAGAACAAAGAACAAAATAGATTCAACTTGGCCTGGTTTATCAACACATATAAAAATTGGAAGTATATAATGATCTATATTATACTAATTTATTTATTAATAAATTTTAATCACCAATACCACCACTTTACAACTTCAAAACACTAATCATAACTTTTAACTAGATGATTTTTATCATTAATGCTTTAAATGTTAATGTGATAATAATAATGCCATTAATTAACATCATAATGATTCATAACTAAAGAGATACCATTCAGGACATGGAATAAATCGTGATACCACATATCAAAAATACCATATCAATTTAGGTTTTAATATACTAATCTTACAAATATAATAATATGTGATCCTTCCTATATCAATATTTGTGATGTACATCATATGCATATAATTGGTTATGATATAAAGGTAAAATATTCTATAAAATCATACTTTTTTAGTGCATATGAATGACTGTGAGGGTTAATAATTTAGTTTTTGTTAGATATATTTGTAATCCTATACGCTTTATATGTGGTAATATTGAGATATATATTAGGTGAATTTAGGTGACAAATAGTTGTGATAACTAGGGTTGAATGGAAACACATAACTATAGGGTGGTGTGTGGAAATACGAATGCGGATTAATACATGTAAATGACATATTTAATTTCATTACTTGGATTACTCTTGGTTATTCTATAGTATGAGGTTTATTAAAAAATTGGTGTGTTTCTATCATATTTAGGGAAATAGGGAGTTTTCATCGATCATTTTGAAAATGGGGAATTTAATATGAAATGTTTTAATATATTTGTATTTTGAAAAAAAAATTGTTCATTTTTTTGTTAATCAAATTTAATTGGAATTTAAAATTGAGATTCATGTATGGAACATATTTCACTCACATGGTAACCCTATTGAGATTATCCTCATCCCATTCAATTTTCTGTTGGTAAAAAGTATACATGACAGATCCTAAAGAAAAAATGATGGTGAACTATTCATTTTTTAGTGGTTAGTAATGAACCAATATTAGATATAAGGTAATAGAATTAGTGTCTTTTAGTTTAGGTTATTTATTTTTTTATTATCATGTTTGTCATAGATTTCATTTGGTGTGTGATTTTGTATACAAATTATTTTACTATATTATTTTTATTTTAAAATTATTCTAATTTAAATAAATTTTACATTTTTGAGTACCCATTATATTGTTTTTCAATGGTAAATAATTTATTGATAGTATAATTTTATCTTTCTTTAATTTTTTGATCCAATAGAAAACTCAAAGCTACATGGTATTACCAACTCGAACCTCGTGAATCAGTCTCTGGTACAAGGGTGATATAGCATGGTATTAATTCTTATAATTAATAGATAGAAAATTTGAAGTTTTCAAATTATTTTATATTGCATTTATAGTTCACTAAAATTTAATTTTAACACCTAAATACTTTAAGATATATATATTTTTTAAAAAATCAATTTCTTTAATAGTTTACTATACGTGCAACCTGAGCATAAAAGAACAGTGAAATTATATAAATTTATAACCTAATAGGTAAATTGTAGGGTATTAGTAGTGATAAATGAATTAGGAAAGTTATATTTGTTACACATTTATGTAAAATTCCTTGGTTATAAATTTATTATAAATAAAAATAAAAATCATTTGAAAGAAAAATATTTTCTTTTTTTGAAAGCTCTATTCTCTAAAAAAAATTATCTCATCTTGTTTTTCACACTTATGATAAAATTAATATTTAGAACTTCTATAATAATTATATGAAACAATTAAATTATTTTTTGAAATAATAATATAAATCGTATCTTATTTGTAATGTTTTAGAATTTTCTAAATTGATTAACATTCCAAATAAGAGTGAGAAATACTTATTTTAATAAAAACATACCTTTTCATTGAAATCATTTAAAATGTTTTATTTTATATTAAAATTTCTGGAAATTTAAAATTAGTTCAATTATATTATATTTAATACAATTTACATTATCTGAATCAATAATATGTTCAATTATCATATAAATGTTTTTATTAATTTTCAGAAAAATTCTTTTATAAATCGTCTTTTCATTGTGTTTGTGGGTTTATTTTTAAATAAAATAATGTCACTTTCGGGAATTAAATTTGAAAACATTGAATAAATATTTTTAATCATTATAATTAAAATTATATAATAATTTCAAAATAAGTTTTTTTCATAATGAATAGTAAAAATATTAAAAAAATATTTACCATGGTTATGGTCAATACGAGTATATCGTGGTTTAAACAAAGAAGATATGGCCCAAAATAACCATTAATTTAATTAAATTTTGATTTTTAGGACTTATAGAGACCTTATATCATCTAAGGATAGATATATCAATACTTTGAATCCTTTTTTATTTTTAGAAACATGTTTATAATTTATTCTTTTCAAAAATTCCATTCATGTCCTCCCCAAAAATATAATTGGGAGCCCCATCCTATCCCCTTCACAGTAAAAAAAATCCATTTGGTCCATCCAATACCTACAATAATAACTTCATTATATCCCTACTTATGACATATAATCCCCGGATTATTCATAAAACTATTCTATAAAGATGTTCCTATAAACCTAAAGATGTTATCAGAAGAATAGGTTACATATTAACCATGCATCTTCATTTTATTTCTTCCTATAACCCATTATATTCATCTCCTGATATAATAAAATAATAAACAAAAATTCTAAAATATACTATTTTATTATTATGTAAACAGAATTATATATATATATATCCCCTCATCCATCGAATGTGAAACGGAACTATCGATCTTGTGTACATAAAACTACCACCTCATGAATCAATGTAGTTATTTAACTACACCATCTCATTTGGAAGGATATAATGATTTTTATACTTGTTATATATAGTATTAATAATAAAATTAAACTTTAATAATTATAATATCAAATTAATATCTTTACCTTATAATACTTCATAAAATGATAACGTCATGCATGTGTATGTGTAGAGTACCGCCTCTATGTAGAGATATGATATGTTTTTAATTTTCTTTGGAAATTGATGATAATAAGGTAATATAGAATGAATTTATGTTGTTTATATAATATAAAAATGATTATTTAAATGTGAAATATTATATATATTTCTTTTATTCAGTCCATTAATAAAATGAAAACAATATTATTTCATTCATACGACCTACTAACTCCATGAAAAGTTCAATTCCTTTATCAATCTCTAATTTTTATTAAATATTATAAAAAATAATATAATGTATATATATATATTTTATATTTTTTTTCATTCTGAATATTACAGCAATATTACCAATTTTCAAGGACCGACAATACAAAATAATAACACACATGAACAGTAATGTAGTTTTTAATAGAAGCACAGTTTTTTACTATAAATTGATAATAAATGGGTGATAGAATATTATATATGAATCTTAAATTGAATTATATGTATGAATATTATTCTATAATATATTTTTAATTAGTATATATTTATTATATTTGAGGTTCTAATAGTCACGAAGGAAATGACACCGCTAATCAGGGTTTCTAATCTCGGTTTTACATCGATGAGACATATACCATATTCCACAATTATTTTTTTCTATGGTGTATATACTACCCATTTGATATGAAATATCATGATTATATTTATATTAATGTTATTTAATGTTTCATTTTAATTTATTTATTTCATTGGTGTTACGACTAAAATGTTACAAAAGCAGTAAGGGTTTAATTCGCAATCTCGTCATTATTTGGGATTGTTTATGTTTATGTATCTATTGGGGGAATTATTTGATATTTATACCTAAAATTGGATATATATTCTAATAAAATATTTATTCATGAAATCTGCATGTAATATTACCATTTTCCTCTCAATGGTACTTCAAATTATTGAGAAATTATTATTAGAAAAAATGACTTTACGTCTCTCTTCTGTCAAAAATCCATTTTTAATCCTTTCTATGTGTTCTGAAAATATATTAAAAAATGATTTTTAAAATTATGTAAATTATTTATTAAATATTTTTTCACATATTTTACATTATATAGAATGGATTAAAAGGAATTTGTTTACCAGTTAATTAAGAATATAAATTTTTACCTTTTTATAAGTGATAATTGAATGTCTTTTAATGAAATGTACTAAATTTACCTACATCATGATAACTCATTCCATTAATGATTCCATATATATTTCTATTGAACTTTTCTATTAGTTTTTTCCTTCAATATTTTGACATATTTTAGATTTTAAATAATTGATTTCAAAATGGAAATGATAATTTCCATAATAATGCTTTAAAGTTATTATTATGGGGTTTGTATTAATCACTGAAAAAAATAGTCATTTCACATATTCTTCATTGGGAATATGTTTTGATAATATCTTATTAATTATTATTTATGGATTTTCTGTGATTAGTTTGACTGGGGATGAAATATTATGACCACATTCTCTATGTTACTCGTGAGGGTTTATGATTATATTTAAAAATTAGGGAAAGTATAGAAAAATTATATAATATTTTTTCAATATGAATGGTTATATAGATTCTGTTTGTCCCATTTCAAAAGAGTAATTCATTTGGTTTAATAATTGATTGGTAGGTTTTGATATATTTCATTTGTGCTTTTGTGGGTATCATGAGTCAAACTAATAGGGTATTTGGCTGAGGCCTAACCCATTTATGTAAGATGTGTTCATACCAGTCCTTGATAGTATGTTGATGATGTTAAAAATTATTTATTATCTCATTAAGAGATTTAGGATTTTTGCCTTCTGATTATTCGATTAGATAGAATATCCATCGATATTTTTAAATATCTAACTATTATTTATATGGAATTATCTTATCAGCATGCATTAATTCTATATTATTCCTCATTTTAAATTTATTGATTAAATGGAATATTTTCCAGTTATTTAACTTTCCATATTCATTATGAATTATTTATTTATAGAATCTTACACTGTATACGTACCATATCTGAGCATTCTAGATAAACAATATATTATTTTTTACTTTCCCTAGGATTCTCGAAACTGTATTATGATTTCTATGTTGAGATATGGTAAAGGGAATAATTGTGTTATCAAAGGGAATTATATATTCTATTTTATATTCCCAATTACAATGTGACATTAATTTATGTATCTACTTTAGCAAAATTACTAAAATATTTTTCCCTTTAGAATTTTATTCCTTATATATAGTTCCAATGTAATAATGTAACCAAATCCATCCAATGTACCTAAGAGACCCCAAAATATAAAATACCGGGGGTTGGTTTTTTACATTTGGTATCATAGTATGTTTAAAATAAACCTTTGGAACTAGATTTTGGAACGCCTATATTAGAGATCATATCTTTATGACCGAATTTGAGAATAATTCATTTTAAAGTATGTCATCCTAATGTTTGGTTAAGGTGTAGATTATGTAGTTTTTCTAGAAAACCTCTTCATCTACATAATAATAGTGGGAACAGTTACTTTATAGTAGTACCAAGGGGTAATAACGTTGAAAATGGTAAATTGGTATTTGAATCGATTTTCATCTAGTTCATGATAATGTGCCTTACTACACACCTAGATGGACACTCTGATAAGTTATGCTTTTGATAATTAAAATTTTATTTTCAAACTGTTATAAAATATTTGAAAATAGGATTATAATTTAATTTTTTTTAAATAGACAATATTTAGGATTATGAGATTTACTATGCATCATTTTTTAAATTTATGTTACTTTTTTTTTGGATTAAACATTATGATACATAATGTTATGATCTAATCTTGTATATTTAATTGATGAAAAATGGATATTATCATAAGGAACGATAACCATATCCATGAAAAAAATCCATGTATAGATTCCCCTCCTGAGTAAGATAATGTTATTGGGGTTGGAGATGTGGCTAAAACTAATCAAATTCTAACCATATTGGGAAATCTAACTCAAATAATGAGCAGTAAAGTTTATCTTATAGATCAAAATAAAAATCCAAAATGAGGCGTAAAATTATTATACAACAACATACATCAAGATCCACTATCATTTAATAAAATTTTCATTATATTTTTAGAAGAACAATGGATAATTTCAATAGAGGAGATATGATTCACATTGGGATGTAATTAAAGGGTTAAAATTTTCATGGATGTTTATTTTATTTTAAGGTATTTACAATAATAGTGTTCATTGATTCAAGAAACTAAGTATGAAGAAAAAAATATAAAACATAGAGTTGAATGATTTTCAGGTACTCTTCTATGTAAAATGTTCTCTTTGTGTCCAGTAGAAAGATATGGAGAGACAATTCATGAGACTAATAAAAAAGTAAAATGATAATATTTCTACGCATGTATCCAAAATTATAAAGTTTGAAAGGAATACTAAATTATATATGTGTAATTCAATGCTAAATATAAAACTTTTCTATAGTGGTCTTATGAAAATCCTTCTAATAGTACTATTCTCCAAAACAGTCTCATCATACAAGAACATAGTATCATTTGAAATTAATATAGAGAAATAATTCTTCATGTATTATTGATTAATGGAAAATAATGGTATGAATAATTTGATTTGGAATTATTGAAAATGAAACAATGATTAAAGGAATAATGGAAGAGTGTAATTTCTATCTTTTAATAAATGTGGAATGAAATACAGTGGACCATGCTTCTTTATAATTGGAGTTTTCAACATGTGTGAAGAGAAATGACATAATGATCATCATTTTAAGGGAAATAAATAATATTTAAATTAAAAATTCATCAACATAATATATACTGGAAATTATGTGAATGAATTTCTTATATGATAAGGTAATTTTCACTATAAAATCACAAGAGAGAAAGTCCATTCTTGTATGATTAAAAAATCTAAGTTTTATATCTCTAATGATGTTGTGACTGGTAATTTTGTCATTTACTTAAATTTATATATTGTTTTATTTAGTTATACATGTTTATACTCTTATATAAAATCCATGTTATAAAAAAATTATATTTATCCATCAGCTTAACAATGGAGTTAGCAGTCAAGAAGCCTATTAGAAGTCTCACTACAACAAGGATATGTCATAAAGATCCCACTACAACCCTTAAAAATTCGATATTATCTAAATACATAATGAGAACTATTTTTTATTTTCATATAATCCATTCTATGTACTAAATGTCAAAATATGGTACACTAATTTATTTCAAATATAATGAATTTAGGATTCATTTTCATATCCACCCCCCAATAGCTCTTCTAAATGACATTATTTGGGAAGAATAGTAGACACACTATTTTTTGGAAAACAAATATCACCAAATTGAGGTTTTATGTATTATTTATTAATACATTGATGTATTCCCATTGTAATTACATGGAGATCCATCAATGAATGATGTTGATTTTTTTAATTATTTAATCTCTGATGAAAGAAAAATATCATAGAAACCATATAAAACGTCCACTATGGAATTAGTGGAGTATAAGAAAGAAATATTGGAGTTCCGTGAAATTGGATTGCAAGACAGAATGTTTCAACATGGGTATTGCCTGTTATTTTCATTATGAAGGGATATGGATATATATATATATATATATATTTGTATTAATTATATTGAAATCAATGATATCATGATAAATAACATGTATCATCTACATCACATTTGTAAAAAAATTCATTCAAAATAATAGAGCTTAAAAGTTTTTAAATATTGTCCTTCATTTTGGGTACTATCAATTTGAAATAAAGAAGGAAGACATTCCAAATAAAGTTTTTTGAGTGATGTATAGAAAATAAAATTTCCATGTAATTACATTTTTATTGAATAATAAAACTGTTATCTTAATGAATATAATTATTAAAGTATCCTCAGAATATATTAATAACATTATTATGATATTTATTGATAACACTGTGATGAACTATAAGAGTTATGAGTATCATGATAATCACTGGAGGTCATTCTTTACACTCTTCTAAGAATGGAGTAATATTGGAAATTAATGAAATGTTAATTATAGTTACAAAATTATTCTTCCTTGGGAAATATTTTCTTGAATGATAGAAATTCACTTGATACTACTAAAGACAAATGCCGTCCAATAATTTCCTATAAAAATAAAATAATTGAGATACATAGTTTTATTTGGATTACTTGTCAGAATGGGAATTTTGATCAAACTTTTCCAGTGTTGGCAAACATCTTTTCTAATCTTAATCATAAGGAAGATAATTTCATATAGAAAAATTAATATGAGGAACGTTTTTATGAATTTATTCGGGATTTTTTAATGTTATGAATTTTGAATCTACCATCTAGAAATTATAGAATTGTAATGTATAGTTATTCATCAAAAAAGGTTCCTAAATGGGAAAATGTGTAGAATGATATGGTTATTTTATATACATCAAAGTAGTTAAAGATTCTTGATACATAAATTAACCTCAAGACCTTAAGATATCAACCATAATATTTTCTTTGATAATATGAAGCTATTATATCTATGGTGAAAATTGTGATATATATACAGACTGGTAGTGTTTGAAATACATATCTTCACGTAATCATGTCAACATGAGACAAATGATATTGCTTGAGCTACTCTAGTCCAATGATCACTCAATACAATACAACAAAAAAGAAGGGAAATAAGATTGTGGATGGATTGTGCTAAAAATATCATAGATTCCTCGATAAAATTAGAATTGATAGGGATCATATGTTCATTGATTTAGTAAATATGGATCACATAATCATTAATAAATATCATACATCACTCAATTTTTAAAATATTTATAAAACATATTTGTTGGGAATGATAAAAAAGTTCTCATCTAGATGATCTGAATTTAAAAAAAATGTTAATAACATGAATGATGGAAAATGGGATGACTTTTTGGTCATGATTTATTTATGAAATTAATAAAGAGATTATATGTCTTATATATATTTGAAATGGAGATGGAGTTATTGAATTATTCTCATAGTATCAATTTCTTAATAATCCCTTGTAGCACCAAGATGTATTGGGATTTAAAGTAACATTTTAGTGGCATAATTGATGTGGGAAATTTCTAATTATGTGTCAAGATGGTTAGGATTCCACCAACTGATGAATAAAAGTTATAATCCAAGAGGATTCATGGAAACACATATAATATTTTATGATAATGGGATGACATTACTATAGACTATGTCATTGGAGTACCAAAGACTCTTGTTTGCACAAGTTTGTGTGTAAGTTGTATTTTTTATCAATAGTTGATAGTATTGGTCAAAATGAAGAAGGAACACCAATGTGAAAGGAGTATTGTTGATGTGATGATTTTTGGAGAATTTTTAGGGATTCTTAGCATTGGATTCCATGCTTGGGAAATTCTCCATGTTGTTATATCATGCGATTTTTGAACCGGTTCTTTGTTCTAACTACATATATCAAATGTGATATATTGTTTAAAAAATTGAAGTATTATCCATTTGTTTATGATCATAGTGTCCTTTGAAATTAATTTTCCAAAAAATAATAAGAAAAAGAATATTTGTGAGAATGCTGAGAAGATATGTGGAAGAGGCTTGGTGTTCTACATTTGAAGGTAGCCAAGTTTGTTTGAAGTACCATGTTGTCATGACGCCTCCCCCGGGGTCCATGCCAGGACTACCCTAAGCCTACTTTCCATAGGCCAGGGGTTGGTGACTAACACTGAAAAGACGTATCACTAAAACAAAAAGAACTTTCCTTAATACCTATACAAACACACATTCCATGAATACAACCAGATGCAACCGCGATGTAAAACTACAGTAGTAAATGTGTGTATCATGTGTAAAAGGAGTCATAATACAAGCCCAACAGAAAGGTACAACTACAACTGAAAAATAGAAAACATCTATGAAAATCGTCCACTGAGGATCATACATGAAGTGTACGTTCATCTCATCTCCACTGCTCTCCACATCATTTAATCTCCTCCATGTATTGCCTGGTCCTGGATCTCTCAAGTCTCAACCAATCTTCTTGTCGTCTGCACAAGACACATCAAGGTACGAGCGAAGCTCGTTCAGGGGTTAGTATAACAATACCCAGTAGGGACCCTGAGACCCCCAAAGGTCTCTAAGAATTCCACAAAGGAAAGCTACAAAGAATTATCTAAATCTGAAATAGCAAAGAAATAGACACAACTCAAACTAGGTATAAGTAAAGCACAATAAGTAAAGATGATTAGTCGCAAAGATAGATCCTCTTATTTTGTCGATAGGCACTATTGCTGACCATATGGAGTCTGACCCACAATGTATCGGGAGGTATTAACCCTCGTAAGACCCACATAGGTTATAATCCGCCTCAAGTCGATAGGTACTAACCCCCGAAAGACCCACACAGGATCTGACCCACACATGATCGGTATGCACTGACCCACACAAAATCACTAAGCGCTGACCCACACAGGATCTGACCCACATAGGATTGGTATCCCGATTATCCAGGATGGGCCGATCTAAGGCTGGTCCTCGTCAGGTCGCATACTATTGATCCTCACAGGATCACTCCATGATCATCCAAAAAGGATCGCTAGGGGTTGACCCACACATGATCACTAGGCGCTGACTCACATAGGATCACTTGATATTATCCTCTGCATGATCAATCTGCAACCTCCGCCTCACTTGCAGCCACTGGATTCCTGCTCATAGTACGCTAGAATTTGGGAGATCCGCTCCTCCAGCCATCAGTCATATTTCAACTAGCATGAAGTCCCACAACGAAGAAACCCAATGATCATTCATGTCAGAGGGGTTCTAACGCAATAGATGGCGTTCCAACTAGATTCTCAATCTCTTAGTTATAGGAATTTTAGTGCCGGGAGCTCGGTTGGATTTTGGTAAGATCATACCCAACCGTACACCAACATTATACAAAACTCTCATGGAATATCACAAAAAGACCGTCTAGATCCAGGGATCCTAGCAATGAAAATGGTTCATCTAATAGACATTAGGTTCACAATATATATCCCTTTATGCATTTCTGGGCCCAAGAGGGGTCAGGGTCCCGTCCAACCTAGTCGGACCGACCCGGTCCAAGTCCGACCCAGCCCAGCCCGAACCAGCCTTGGCTGACCCGATTAGGCTATGCCATGGCGAGCATGGCCCACTGGGCTGTGAACCAACCCGACCCAGCCTAGCTGGGTTGGTCCGTGGCGGGCCTCATCTACTGGGTCCTAGATCGGTCCGGCCTATCGGCTTGGCGCGGTCCACCATTTGACATGGTCCGGCCTGCTGGCACACCCTGAGTAGGGTGCGCAGTCTGCTTGCCGAATGGATCAAAGGATTCATTCGGCCCCTTCCAATCAGTGACGGAACGTGGCACCACCACATGGTCAACGGGACCCATGGGATGAGGGTCCCACTTTCCTTCATCGCGGCTTCGATCTGTGGCTTCTGTCAATGCAGCAAGAGAAGGCACACCCCTTCCGCCTCCACGGCTAGCCGAGTTCAGGCAGCCTTCTGCAGCCACCGCGACATGATGCCCTGGCTCCCCTCTGCGACGTGCGATGACACACCGCCTGTAACAGCCATGACCAAATGATGACGGCTGCTCCCCGTCACTCACCGGTGCCAGATGATATTCCACAGGGATCCAACGATGCTCCAGAGCTCCAATCCCACTCTTGTCCGTGCCTACGGGCCTCCCAGACTTTTGCCTTCATAGCATGAACCTCTGTCACGTGTTTCCATTAATTTTGAAAACTCTCTTATGTAGAACGCAATGAAAAATAAGCAGTGGAGTGTCTGGGAATTATTCTTTTGGTCTGCTCCCTCCACATTAACATGATAATAGGTGGGAGAATAATTCCTCAAAGATAATCTCAAATGAAATAAACCACTACATCAAGATTCATTGGAGGTTCCACGGTTGTGGCGGGAAGAGTGTCCATGTTGGATGGATTCATCGGCGTTTGTCGACCCAAAATCATTGTCGCCTGAGCATCCTTCCTCCATCAGTGGAAGTTTCAGAAGGATTTTTCCATAGTTTCTTCACAAAAAGAAGTCGTGCCAAAACCCCACCCCGTGCTCCATTTAAATAGGAGGGGGAAAGGTGAGTATCACATAGAAGAAATAATGCGGTTCATTAAATGCATTAATTAACCTCTTCTAATTCACAACAGTGAAGTCATGCATTTGATGTGTCAAGCCATTAAATGTCTTGACAATTCACTAGTCCCACCACCACCACTCATCCGTTAGAGAAAAAGAAAATAAAATTATAATTACATGTTATTTAAATTTCTTTAATAAGTCTGAAATCGATATTTTTCTTCCCACCTACTATTGTCAATGTGAAGCCACCCTTAAGAGAATCCCAGGGATGTGGATTCAATAGTGTTCTCATATTTTTAATCTGTGCATCGGTTCAAAAGATATAAAATGCCACCTATGCATTTACTGAACGTACCATCAAAAAGTTCCGAAATTCATTCTGGGAACCCTGGTCATCAAAATCGCATGACGCCAATTTTCACAGACTCATAATAATCCCAAATATCTTTAAAAAAATTACATGAATGTTTTCTAGGTCTTTAAATTCTTCCCACCATAGGGATTTTCATCCCTGAAAGGTATAACAAAACTAGGGGATGAAATGGTGTTACTGAGCACGCATTTGAGCCTCCCGCTCCCATGTTCTCTCCCGGTGGTTCCCATGATACCAATAAATGAACCAAAGGTATCGACCACTCACAAAATAGCCACTCATGTCGATCCTCTATCTCCACCGAGAACTCTACCAATGTCTCCCCATTATCGATGTCCATCTCACCCTAGTTGATAACGTGTGATGGATCATTCAAGTATCTCCTTAGCTGCGACACGTGGATAATATTATACACCCAGTACATCTATGGGTGATGATCTAGATGTTATGCCACCTCGGATACTCTACTGAGGATCTGAAATGTCCTGGGGGACCTCAGAAATATTATGCCGCCCCAGCCAAACATTTATAATCCTCATCGGGGTGATACCCATTTGAAGACATGGTATCCCTCCTGAAACTCAAAGGGTCTCTGTCTCCTGTAGTCATATGACTTATACAAGCTCTGTTCAATCTTCATCCACTCTGGGATGACCTACACCTTCTCTATGGTAGCCTGCACCAACTATGAACCCATTAGTGTTGACCCCCAAGGTCTGTCTAGTAAAGAGTTGATCTTCATGGTTTCCAGTAAAAGGCTTCAAATAGAGCCATGCCGATGGTGGAGTGATAAATTTTTTTGTATGAAAACTCTACTATGGGCAGGTGGTCCTTCCAACTATTGGAAAAATGAAGAACACAAGCATGGATCATGTCCTTCAGCGTCTGTATGGTCTGCTCTGTCTGGATATATCTCTGAGGGTGAAAGGTTATGCTCAAGCATAGCTGAGTCTTGAACGCCTCCTGCAATCCCTTCCACAAGAGGGATGTAAAATATGTGTCGTTATCTGAGACGATCATCGATGGAACCCCATGAATCCGTGCAATCTCCTCAATGTACAGACGTCTCATACTCTTTACTGATCGATGTTCACATATGTGTAGAAAGTGGACCGACATTGTGAGTTATTGAATGATCACCCAGATGGAATCGTGGCCCCTATATGTACATGGTATCCCTATAACACATTCCATGGATATACTATCCCACTTCCACTCTCGTACCTCAAGTGGATATTCTAAGCCCGAGGGTACTTGATGCTTGGCTTTCACTTGCTAACAATTTAGGTATTGGGATACAAACCTTGCAACTTCTTTGTTGATCCCTAGCCACCAGTACTGACTCTGGAGGTCTTGTTACATCTTCACCATTCCAATATATACCACTAAATGGGATGTGTGTAACTCCCATAACACCTCATCTAGAAGCATCACTGGTACTATAGTGCATCCTCAGAAGAGGATGACGTCCTCCCCACCTTAAAAAAATCCATCAGGAGCCATTCTTGAGGATATATGAGCACGTTGGGCCTCATAGTCTATGTCCCCAATCTGTGCCTCCAAAACTCACTAATGAAGTGGGGGAGTGAATTATATAGACTGAAGGTAAGCTACTCTATCTCTATCCACAAATGATATCTGCATCACTGCTACCTGCTCGGTCGCCTCACTCAGTAGCAATAGACCAGACCTCATGTTGAGTGCATCTTCTATTATGTTCCCCTTCCCAAGAGTATAGAACATATCAAAGTCATAGTCATGGAGGACCTCTAGCCATCAAAACTATCTCAGGTTCAAGTCCATCTATGATAAAATTTTCCTGAGACTCTTGTGATTAGAGTAAACAGTACAACGTTTACCCATCAAGTAGTGTCACCACATATCTAGCATAAAGACAACTACTGCTAACTCCAGCACAAGGGTAACATAGTTCTGCTCGTGATTTCTCAGCTTCCATGAGCCGTAGGCAGTCAGTGGTCACTCCTGCATCAGAACACAACCTAGTCTGGTCCCCAATGCATCGCAATAGAGTACATATCCAATGCCCTCTTCTGGTAGCCTAAATATGGGGGCACTCATCAGTCTCTGCCTCAGCTATTAGAAACTCTGTTGGAACCTCTCCATCCACATGAATGGTATCCCCTTCTTTGTCAAGGATGAAAAGGGTGATTTTACCCTCTATCAGTCAGGTAAAAATCTCTAGTAGTTCGTAGCCAATCCCAAGAAACACTGCACCTCAGTCACAGTACTGGGTGTCTCCCAAGCATGTACTGCCTCTATCATTTCTGGATCCACTATAACTCTAGCCTCCGAGATATTGTGCCCCATGAAGTGGGCATCAAGTATACATAACAGGTACTTCAAGATATTTCCATAAAGCTGGTTCTCTTAGAGTTATCCAAAACTATCTGTAGGTGCATGGAGTGATCCTCCTCCGATGACGAGTATATCAAGATGCCATTGATGAATACCCCCACAATGTGATTTAGGTATGGCTGAAAGTTCTAGTTCATGATCCCAATGAACACTATCGGATTGTTGTGCATGCTGAAAGGAATCACCTAGAACTTCTAATGTTCATATCGACATCTGAAGGATGTCTTCAGTACGTCCTTGTCTCGTACTCTGAGCTGATGATAGCCTGATCTGAGGTCTATCTATGAAAACCATCTAACTGCCTTTTTCTAGTCGAAGAAGTCATTGATCCTCGGTAGTGGATACTTGTTCTTCACGGTCATCTGTTTCATATATCATTATAATGAAAGTACATTCTAGACCCTATTCATTTTATCACCTATAAGGAAATAGAATTGGAACCTTTTATATATTACAATGAAGAGCCTATCAAGATTCTGGAATCTAGGGAAAATATCATAGGAGTCATATTATTTTGGTGGTAAAGGTACTTTGATGAAATCAAAAGATAGGAGCAGTGATGTGAGAACCTAAAGAAGTAATTATAAGGAACTACCCAAATATTGTTATGTGGTGATATTGTAAAAACTTAATGGGTGAATTTTTTCAAAAGATGGAGTAATGAAACAAACAACAACTTTTCTATATATATCTTTTTAAAAAATTAAATCTCTTTGGTAGCTTGGGATACACACCACCCCGAGTCGAAAATAACTGTAAAATAATATACCATTATAACCAACCCAATAAATTCAACAGTATAAAATAGAAATAACTTAATTATTAAAATTTGATGTTTTATAAATTCATAAATAAATTTATTTATTATCAATTGACTATAAATAAAAATAAAAAACATTTAATGAAAAAAAAGTTTTTTAGAAATAAACTATTCGTTCTAAAAAATCGTTACGTCATGTTTTACATAATAATGTCAAAATTAATTTATATAGATTTTTGAAAATTTATATGAATAATTTAACTTCATTTTTTAAATCATTGTGAAAAAAATATTCTAGATTCATGTTATGAATTTTTTTATAAAAGATTAATTTTTCTATGAATTGTGAAAATACTGATTTCTGTTTAAACATTACTTTTAATTCAAAGCATTTAAAAATTATAAAGATGATTTTAAATAGATATAAAACTAAAATTATTTAAATTAAATTTTAACTAATCCATATTTTTATTTCAACCAATTATATGTTCACTTTTGGTATAATATTTTTATAGTTTCACCACCTTTTCCTCTCAAAGCCCATTTTTTCAGCGCATTTGTGCGGTGTTCATTAAATTAAATTTAAAAAATCTTGGTAATTTAATTATCTTAAAGTGATTAAATATTTTTAATATTTATAAGAATATTATATAATAATTTCAACAGAATTATTCAGAATATTGAATTAAAAAATAGAACAAATTAATTTTTGTGGTCAAGGTTACAAGTAGTTTACAAGGGGTTCAACTAAGTGGAAGAAGGTTAAAATAGACTAAATTTTTTCCAAATCCTTTTTATTGAAATATTATGACCATATATCATATTAGTAAAGATAATGAGACATTTTAGATACTGGTGTCATGTGAGAAATTTGGATATAATTTATTGTTTCAAAAAATTTCATGTTTTTCCTCCCCCCATATATAAAAGGGATCCCCATATCCTCACATATTAAAACATCCAAATCCCTTTGGATTAGACAAAAACCTATAGAAAACCACATATAAATACATCCCCATTATCTACAGTAATGTAATTGATCATAAAACCATTCTATAAATTCATTATGTATAAACCTAACGGGGTTTCACCAAAGAAGAAGTATAGTTCATAACCATGAATCGTCATTTTATTTATAACTATAACTGCTTAAATTCTAATAAATATATGATAAAATAATATAATCATAATTTTAAATATACAAAGATTTTATTATTTTTATACACTAACTTATATCCATCCCCTATTCCATCATATGGGAAACACAACTATTGATCATGTGTACAACAGACTGCCGCCTCACAAGATGATATAATTTTTTTTCATTATAGTCTCTCCAAGATGAGTATAATGAAGGATTAATTACATATTTTATTTACCTATGAGATAATTATACTTTTAAAATGATAATTTCATATATAACTTTTTACTTTACAATCTGTTGTAAAATGATAGTGACGCTCGTGCATATGTGTGGACGACCACCTCCGCATAGTGATGTGATACATTTTTCAGTTTATTTTGATATATATGGTAAAAAGGATTTATTTAATAAATAAATATGTTGCATAAGGTATAATATTGATACTATAATTCTAAAATATTTTTACATTTATTTTTGCATCCATCGATTAAATAAAAACAACTTTCTTACATACATAAAGCCTATCGCATACATGAATTGATTGATTAATTTTTCAGAATCTATTCTTTATGGACAATTATAAATACTAGATAATGAATATATATATAATTTATGTCATATTTAAAATTTCATAGACGACGAAACTCAGATCCCTGTAAAATGACCAACTTTTCCAAACCCAAACATAAAATAAAAATGATGTTGTTATTACACAAATTAGTTAATTTAACAATGAATTTTTAATAAGTGGGTGGTAAAATAATATATGTAAATAAATATGGTATGATAAATATTATAAAAGTTCTATAATATTTTTTAATAATTATATATTTATTATACAATACAATCAAATAGGTATGATGGAAATCGAACATGACGTAAGGGTTTCTCATCTCACATTTACTTCTATGAGACAAATTCCACAGTCACCACTTAATTATTTTGTAGTGTGTATATGATAATACATTGATATATAATATCATGAAAATATTTATCTTTAAGTTATTTAAAGATTCATTTTATGTTATTTATTTCATATGGGTTATGGTTCAAAAGTAGGTAAATATGTAAGGGTTTAATTCACAATTCCATCATTATTTTGTCTTGTCTGTGTTTAACTATTCACTGAGAGAATAATTTTAAATTTAAACATTAATCCCAATATATTTTATTTTCCTATGTTTATTCATGAAAATTTGATGAAATAGAACCATTTTCCACTCCTTGGAACGTTAAATTGGTGAGAAAATGTTTTTACTAATGGATGAAATTATTTCTCTCTTCGATCAATAATATTGTTCATTAATATCCTTGTTTCACAAATATATTTTCAATAATGTTTTGTAAAATTCTTAAAATTAATTACTAAATTATTTATATATTTTAGTGTCTTTTTAAAAACTGGATTGAAAAGAATATTCTTGTTTTTTTTCTAAATGAGGTAATTTTTGACCGTTTTACAATATGGAGAAAGGAAAGTTTTTAACAGCATGTATGAAATTACCCATTTTCATTACCACATGTTTTTTTCAATATTTCTTATAGTTTTTATTGGAATTTTCAAAGAAAGTTTTTCATTAATATTTGGGATATTTTTCAATTTTAACGAATTTCTTCAAAATGGAAAGTATATTTTCCACATGAATGTTTTAAAGATCTTATTATCAATTAAAAAATCCTAATTTCAATTATTTAATATTCAGATTATGTTATAATGAAAAAATACTTATTATTTATCTATATGTTTTATGATCCTTTTTATTGGGGATGTTCTATTTGGATACCATTCTCAATATTAGTCTTGGTGGTTTGTCAATATTCTTATTAATTAGGGATAATAATTACGTTTTTTATGATACATTTTCAATATGAATGTTTATGTGGATTATGTTTCTCCCCATTAATAATAGTAATGAATTGGACTTAGTAAGTGATAGGAAGGCCCTATTATATCACCTCTTTATATTAAAAGGTATCATGATAAAAACTAACTGGGTATTTGGATAAGGCATTACCCAGTTACATAAGATGTTTTGGTACAAGGTCTTCACGGTATGTGTATGTGGTCTATAATTATGCATTCTCTAACTATGATATGATTTATTTCTATCCATGGGATTGTTTGATTTGTTATAATATCCAGGGATATGATTCAAGACCTGGTGATTATTATTATGAGATTATTTGATCATTATTTCTTCCTTCAATATTATTCATCATCTTCATAATATTGACTAAATGTCATGTCATTTAGTTATTAAAATTTTTATATTGATTATTACTTATTTAATCATTATATTTTCCTCTATATATATACCCTTAAAAATTATTTTAGGCCACACCTTTCATATTCTTCCTTTCCCTATGATTTCGAGTAGTTTATAATGATTGATATGTAGGGATATGTTAAAGGGAATAATGGTGTTATAAAAAATAATTATATATTTCTTTTTAAGTTATCAATTTTAATATGAGATTCAAGTATGTATGTATTATACCTATATTAATAAACTATTTGGTCCATCAAGATGTGATTTCATGTATCTAGTTCTATTGTAATAAAGAATGCATTGATTATGAGATACTAGGTTTCGGGTCATTACTATAGTGGAAGAGCATCAATGATCAATGACGTTGTAACATCCTTTTCCTATCATAAAATAAAAATAAGATGATATTTACTTTGATATAAATATTGGTCATCCATGAACACCATGGATGGATGATATATTTTTGTTTATAATGGATGATATCCTGATGTTATCCCATTTAATTCCTACAAGTGAGATACTTTCAATTGATCATAATTTTAATCTTTATTTGATGGATGTTGTTATAATTAAAGTGGTTAAAAATTATATCATCTAAAAAATAACATCAATTTATATTGAGATTATATATAAGACTTTAAAATAGAATTTGGATATTTTTTGAAATGAATAAATAATCTCATATTCATAGGTATGGATAGTCTTTACATGTTATTCATATTTTAGAATATATTCCTCAAGTGTGTGTTCTAGATTTTTAGAAATATTTGGAAGATAACCTTTCATTGGTGGAGTTTTATTATAATAAAAGTATATATACATATATCATTATGTGACCACATAATAATCATTACCAAAAACCAAGTAAGAGTCAATTCTATTAGGCTGATAGAAGTGAGAAGACTCTTGAGATACACAAGTCAGTACAAAAGATGGTTAATCAAGATAAATAAATTTGAAAGAACATGATCATTGATCAACATCTAAAGAATATGAATTTTTATCAACAACTACAACAATAAAATTCAATGTAGTTATTCAAGTCTTTTTTAATGTGAATACTAGTTTAGGTTATATAAATATTAGGAAGTATGTGAAATTTTTTTCATAATATGATGTCCCATTGAAAATCATCATGCAGATCGATAATATTATTTGAATTTCCACAATATTATACTATAAGTAATAAAATATTTCTTCTTAAAAAATTAACTAACTATTCAACTAGACCAAGTATACATTTTTATATTAGATTTAATTTATCTGGATCCTTATGTGTTTTATATAGAGAAACTATGTAATTTTTTGGATCTTTGGGTCAATATCCTCAAATTATAGAATATTACACTTTTTTTGGTATTACTGATGCATTGATTTAAATAAATAAATATTTTTCAAATAGAGATTGAGGTGCATTATAAGTGGTCTTAGATTTTATTATGACGAGGTTTTCTAGTCACTTTTGGATGATGAAATTTCTTATGGTTAGGAGAGTAGAAAATAATCAGTATAAAAAGTGAAAATTATATGTACTTAGGAAATTTTAAAGGAATTTAATAGTTTATGTATATTATATTTTGATAAATTAGTTTTTGTATTATAACATCCCATGATTTGATTAATGTGATTAATCCACTATTGGGTCCATCGATATGATATCCATATGGTTAGAGGATGGTTTTATTTAAAATTTTTATTCTATTTATAGGGATGTTTTCTTTTTAGGAATAATAACTATTTCTATGATATGGGTGATTAATTATTGGTTAAATTTTTAAAATTTGAAAACATATGAGGAGATTTAAAGATTTTGGGTGCCTGTAAATGGGTGGCACCTTCTAGACCAGCCTACATGTGACACTAAGTAGCCAGTGGAAGGCCATCGGGTACCCTAGACTATGGCAATGTCCTAGGTAAACTGGGTGTGCCACGGGGTACCAAATCATACAAAACGTGGTCTTCAATAAACTATATTTTTTATTAGGGTATATTTTTTCCTTCTTCTCATTAACTTCTATTTAACCCCCTAATTCTTTACATCATCTTTTATTTCTTCCCATCCAACGGTATCTCCTCTATATATTCCCGTATGTTTCCTCTTTCTATTCCCCATAGATCTGGATTCACAATGTCTCGATGCCAAATTTTCATTAATATACTAATGTTATGGTTCCTTTTAATTCCCTTTTGAATACCTTTAACTTTTTTTTATTTTTATACATATATCATGGGATTTAGTGGATAATTTCATTGGACTATGGTATAACTCATCCAAGACCTTGTGTATTCCTCTCATCTTCCTTCATATAGGTTCATGAGTGTTGATTTTTCATTTTTCAAGTTCATTTTTATAGAAAAATACTATGTTAATTTTTTACCTAGAGTTTTTTATTTTTCTGGGTTGAATTTATTGTTGTTTTTTTGTTATTTTTTAGGTATTTGTACTAATATATTTCAAGGATAATTTTTTATGTTCATTTATTTAGTTTTCAATTAGTTTTTTTAATATTTGTTTAAGGAATTTTCGTTATTTTTGTTAAGGAAATGGGTTCTAATTGATTCAGTTGTATTTTGGGAGTTGTATTCAAATCCAAAATCTCTTATGTTTACTAGTACGTGGTCTTGAATCACTCAGATATTCTTGGTATATTCTTGAAACATCACTACCTTTTCTTTTCCTAAATTAATAAAAAAAATTATTAAAATTTAGATGATATAAATTAATTACTTTAAACCATATTTTCTATTTAACTTTTCAAAAAAATAAATTAGATTCTTTTGGATTTATTAAATGAAAACAAATTCTCTTTTTATTATATTACAAAAAATAATAACATTGGATTCTTCACTTTGGTTCATTGGATGTCTTGGTCCTTGTTGTAGAAGTTTACTTAATATGTATGTTATGTAATAAATGTTATGAAATTGGATCTAAGGTCAATTATCGCCAGTATTTACCTTTCAATTGATATTTGACATGGGATGAACTGGAGACATATGTTGTCTTTTTAGACACAAATATTTTTAGTAAATCCTATAGGCTATGAGTCATTCCTTGGACTTAACAATAATTTTTTGTTATTATATTACTATGGATGATATCCATGGGTGTTGACCATACTCCAGTACCTGAATTTTATATTCCCACCAAAGCTTGAGTGAGATATAAGGCAATGTGTAAAACAAAAAATGTAGGTTAGAGATTTTATTGGTGGAGACATTGCACATGTATTTACAAAGTGGTAGTATGTGATTCAACAAGAAAATACTAATGTATTTAATAATACCTAACATTGGTTCATGATAATTTCTATTTTTATAAGGGGTGTTAAGGTATATAAAGTTTTTTTTAATGTTTTTGTTTTGAAATCTGTCACTCATGAAAACATTTTCTATATTTAATTAAATATTTTATTTTTCCCACATTCAAGAAATTATTTTACCAAAATATATTTTAAGGGGAACTCATCATTCCCCATTTGAAATTTTATTTTTAATAAACATATATGTTTCAAGTTTTAGTTTTAATTATTTTAGTGTGTTTTGTAATATAATGTATACCATTGATCATCTCCATTAGTAATACATAATCATTAGTTATTTGAACCCCCAGATTGTAGTCTATCACTTGGCCATGTTACCTTGAGCACATATTCTATAATTCCATTACATAAAACCACAATTAGATTATATAAAACATGTCAATATACCCATAATAACATACTAACACATTTATTGGATTCCTTCTATCATGTCTTGGGAATAAAATTTGTTTTTACCAATGTGGAAGAATTATATTGACACTAGAATTTTTTCACTTATCTGGTTGTTATAAATATTCATGCAATATTATACTACATTTCATGTGCATATAAACCAGTTTAATTAGTTTTAAGCCTCTATTATCTAATTATTTGATGCATTTACCATGTATATTATTGTAATAATATATTCACATATTTCTATTCATCGTGTTATTTTTTTCTAGTGATGAGTGGGTCGGTTGACAAAGTTTTCAGAATTACATTAAGTATATATATCACATCTTATTTATCATGGATAATACTTTTTTTCTCAATCATGGTTATTTATGTAACCATTAATACTCTGTTATCATAGATAACCCTTTCATATTTGTTAATTCAAGTTTGTAATAACGATGGTTATATAAAATTATGAATAAAAAGGTCCAAAAAACAATTTTTTTATTATTGTTATATAAATTTTTTGTTGGTACCAACTCAGTGGTTTCCAAATTAAAAATATGGGTATAGCTATAGGATTTCATTAACTCTATTATACCAATTCCCATATTATAAAATGGGCAAGAAAGAAGATCACCCTGAATCAAGTATACATGAACCTCTAACATCAATAAAATGGATAATTTACCTATTCTACATTACAAAAATTTAGTAGAAATTACTATAATATTTCATATTCCTACTCAACAAAGATCATAAGATAATGGTGAATTCTGGTACCATGGTTTTGGATCCTCTTAAATAGGGGGTATCATGTTCTGGAATGTATAAAATCTTGAGTTTTATCTCTCTTAGTTTTAAAATATTCCATGTTTGTGACATGATAAACTATATTACCGTAAATGTTTGTAAATTTTTAAATATTTTGAATAATACACTATTTAAATAATTGTGTGTTGAGATATCATTGTAGGTTCCCTATTAAGTGTTTAATTATCACACCATACATGGACTCCATGATGGACATGGAAGATATTTTTTCTTCAATTCAGGTACATAAATGTTCCAGTAACTATAATATCGCCTTAGTTGATCATTTCTGTTTGTTGTGGTAGTATAAATAGTTCCCAATTCAATGTTGAATCTACTAGAGGTGGTTAGAAGAATATTCTATATCTTATCCTAATATTTCTCTACATTAATATGTGATAAGACACATTTGTATTATACTTCACTTGTATTTATGGGTAACAATATTGGTTTTATGGCCTTTTATGAATACATATTTTTTGTTATCATTTGGTTATAATTACATTTTATTCTCTTTTGACTTTTTTGGATACATTTTATTTTTGGTACATAGATGTCATAGATGAGGCATGGGGTATTTTTGGTAGATATTTATGATGATGTATAAATTTAGAAAATTAGTTAAATAATTACACAAACAAATATCGAGACCCTTAAAATTGGTCACTATAATGAGGGGATTTGTTAAAGGTATTCGTGTTGTAGAACACATAATATTAGTGTTGTGAAAGAATCATAGTCGTCGACATTACATAATGGTATCATAGTAGTATTTTAATGTTATACGGGATATAGAATGTCTTTGTTAAAACATGATCTTGGACAATTATAACTTTAGAAGTAACCCATGAAAAGGGCTTATGAGTCTCTTTATTTAGAAATATTATGTCTCCATGGGACATCTCAATACTCATTATGTGCTATTATTTGTGTGAGGCATTGTTTGTTTATCTCGATCAATATAGTTTGGATCTCAAGATGAGTATTAAAATAATATGATAGAGTTAACTTTTTTTCTTCATCAATGAATCACGTTAGGTAAATATTGATAGGAACACATTGGTTGTCAATCCATGTTATATATCCTCTTGTGGTTGTTATAATATATTTCAAAACAATTGGGATTTTTATTAACTAAATCATCATTACTGTATATATATTGTGATTTCCTATATATAAATTAGTGAAAAAGAAGTAAATATGAACCGAAGTTGTTTTATTAATAGTGATAGACATTATTTTTTTTTGATAGTCATCCATTTTTAATGACTTATTTCTACTAGTATTTATTTTTTATCTTTATTTCGTAATTTTTTAAAATTTTAAATGTATTCTAGTTATAATTTTACACCAACAAACATACCTTATTTTTTATTAGTGTTTCTTGATTAACATTAAAATTTTAATTTCAATATTACATGAAAATAATGAATCTATATTATTTATATAAAATATATTATTTTTAAAAAAGTTGATTGTTTTTTTATTTTATCACATTTTGAGTCATGTTATTTCCTAGTATTTAGTATATTTATTTTTTATCTGTATTGAGATGTTTTTAAAATTGTTTATGAAATTGAAATAATAAAACATTATGGTCGATAATTTCGGGTCATGTACAATGGGAACACGATACTTCCTATTTGAGTAGTTATAAATACATTATTTCAATTTTTACATAATGAGACTATTTTATAAGGATATATTAATATAAAGTAACATGAAATATCTTATTTTATTTTGAAAATATTATTTTTGGAATGAAACTTTCATTTTGAATTTGAACTAAAATTAATCTCATGAAAACAATTTTATAATTATCTATATTTAAAAATGGTGGAAGATGATTCATATGTAATGAAGATTCCAAAAATAGAATAGAAATTTTGAATTTGGAGGGTAATATAGTTTTGGTTTTGATATGAATTGTAATTTAATATTAAATCTAGTTATAGTCTACACCTTTTCAAATTCGTGAGATATTCTTCTTAAAGAAAATATGGGTGTCATGGAAAGTTAGATATATATAGCCTTAATAAAATATTATGGGGAAATGTACCTAAGTTTTTATCATGAACCATTGATACAATTTTTAGAGTCATAATTGTGATGTTTCAAAAAAATTATTGTGATTTCATTATGTCATTGTATTCGATTTTGGATTTTATAAGTCACACATAAAATTCATGTTCCATCATTAGGTTCTAGATTCAAGAATTTAAAGTTCAAATTGATTCAACATGAATTTAGGGTATATGAATTAGAAATGAAATAAATGATTGAAATATTATTTTAAGTGAGTTTTGGGCCGCTTTTTGATAATTTGATATTGGTTCAGGGATTTTGGATTTGGAATTACTTCGATTGGGTGTTTTGATATGAAAATTTATATTTTCCCTTGTGAACCTAATGGATTACTTCGTTGACGTATCATAAACATAGGAGTACAATGTTTTTCGCTAAACATACCCATGGAAATATAAGGTATGCTAATACATATAGTGGGGAGGTTGTAATGAATCATGTCCTAACTATAATGATGAAAGAAATATTAGGGCCTTAATACTAACTCTGGAGTGACAAATAATAGGATCATTTGAATTTTTTATTCCATTTAAGTGATTGTTTTTCATTTGAGGATTCTAAATACGTTTTATATGACTATTGATGAATTTTTATGAGTTTTCTTAAGAATATTCAATTATTGAGGGAATTTTTTATGTTTACATTGCACGACATACCTATAAGTGACACTCGAAACTTAGTGTATGGACACCAAGAACCTACTAGTGTAGGAAGTGGTCTAGTTGGAATAGGAGTTCCACTAAATAACCAGTTGTACATGGATGGGTACCCAGTAATATTTTTTAGTGTTTTCATTAGTGTGGTTATTTTGTTAATTTTCTGTTAAAACCCAATTTCAACCCCCTTTCTTATCCACTAATTTTTTATCATTCCAAACCATTGCGATCTCCTTCATGGATTCCATTTGGTCTCTATATCCTATTCATGATAGATCATGATTCATGGCATTTCTATTGATTGTTTTCATACCTAAACAAATAGTAACCTTCTCTTCAATTCCCACTTCACTCGCCTCACCTACATTCAAAAAATTTATTTACATTTCTAGTTATTATAAGTATATGTAAGAACCCAGTTTTTGCTACCAAAGACTTTGGAATATTCTTGATGATATTCCAGAGCAGCGCCTTCAGACGGCGTGCGATTCCGAACCCTGGAGTGGCCGGAATTAAATTTTCAGTGCGTTCACAATGGAAATGCTAAATAAATGAGATAACTCCTAAACGGAGTTCCGGATCAGGAATCTGAGTGACCGAATGGGTCTGGAATGGGGTGTTTACCCTAGGAACAACATAAAACTTGTCGGTGCGGGACGTTTGGACCCCTTGCCTGCTCCCGGAACGTTAAACGGATTAAATAAATTTATTTAATTTGTTTAATGGAGAAACACGAGTATCTATTAAACGGTGGCTCAAATTGGAAAACCGAGAGCACCGTTGAGTTCGGAGCATGTCGTTTAGCCTAGGAGGGGTAGAAGTTTCGCGGGTGCGGGCTGTTTGTAAAAAAATGGCCCCAGGGGCGTTTTCGTAATTTAGCGGCTTCGGACGTTAAATTTTATAACTTTTGAACGGGGTCTCAGATTAAAATTCTTAGACCGTCGTTGCGCTCGGAGCATCGTGTTTACCCCAGGGGAGGCTTAACCTCGACACTGCTGAGGGTTTGGGTTCGGGCCGACGGGCGGGTGGTTAATTGTTTTCTATTTAAACGCTTAACACACCCCTTCCTCTTCTTCTTCCCCATCTGGACAGCCATAGGAGGGATCCTCCCCTCTCCTCCTCCATCTCAGGTGAGACAGCTCCGGCAAGGCGCGGCGCGGCGGCAGACTCCCCGTGAAGATCCGGGCATCGCCCAAGAGGTAGGAGGTTGCGTTGCATTTTCATTTCCGATCCTTCCTTTGAATTAAAATTTAGGCGTCGATTTGATGTTTGATCTTCGATCAATGCCCGTATATTCGTAGTACTTTTTCTGTTCTTCCCATCTCTTCTTCCGGATCAAAAATCCGAGTTCGGACATAGTCGCAAACTCCCGCCGAAGTTTGCGGGTTTTGGGATTTCGCGACGGCAGCGTGGTGGTCCGGGGAGCTCTGGGGCGGCGCGGCTTCGGTTCTAGGCGGCGGTGCGGCGAGCAGGTGGTGGTGCGGCGCTTCGTTCGGGCGAGCGGCCAGCAGAGGTGGCCGGCTTCATGGTGACGGCGAGGCGGCTACCAGGCGGCGCCGGCGTAGCGCGAAGGGGAGGAGAGTCCGCCGGGTGCGCAACCCCGCGTGCGGCGACCGCGACCAGCGTAACGCGGGTCGCTGCGGAAAGGGGGAGACCGGCCTTGACGGCCGGTCGGTGGAAACAGGCCACGGCCACCTGGCCGCGGAGGGTTGAACCGGACCCGTGGCCGGGCAGCGGGCCGGCTGGGGGCGGACCGGCCGGTCCGGGCCGGTCCGACCCAAGGGAGTGCCCCTTTGAATGTCTGACGTCCGTAGCATTCGCTACGGGTGTCCGTTTTGTGCGCCGTCAGCTGCAACACGAACCTTGCAACGTGGGCAATGTTTTGAGATGGTTTCGGGAATTTTTAATTCCCCAAACGAGAGGCCGTGGAGGCGTGACACATCTTTAAGTGGGCGAGCGTATTCCCCGAGTTTCTTGTTTTGGACGGCGCGGACGCATGCGACGTCCGCTTTGAGTGCTGTCAGTTGCGTTGGGACCCTGGCGTAGGGGTGAAGGTTTCTAGGGTGGTTTCGGGCATTGGGACTGAATTTGGGGCGTGGGCCCCATGGCCCATCTTTCAGCTGCGTGCAGCGTTTCACGCCTTTTTCCTCGTACGTCCGTTCGGGGCGTGCGAGTAGTCGATGTTGGGTGTTTTTCTGAGGGCATCACGTTGGCGCAGTTTGCCCGCTGTAATTCCGCATGATGGTACGGGCCCTGCGAGGGCCATTTCGGGAGTTGACGGTGATTTCCAGCTTTATCACCAGTTGACCGTTTTCGACAACTGAGTAGTCCATCTTGTGTGCTTTTTCGAGAGGATCGCAACAGTGTGATCCGTTCGTTGAGTTTCGGGACCGGGATGTGGGTCCCACGTGGCACCGCTCGTGTGCGGTGCGCCGGGATGCACCTTTTTCTCCGGATATCCGTTTCACTGAAGTGAGTAGTGCTTTTGACGTGTTTTCCCGAGGGAATCGCAATTGTGTGATGCGCCCGACTGTTTTCGGGGCCGAGGCTCGGGTTCACGGGGCGTCGTTCGGGCGTGAGGCGGTGTTGGCGACTTTTCCGTCAGATATCCGTTGGAGGCTAGTGAGTAGTCGATCTCGCGTGTTTTTCTTCTAGGATTACAACGGTGCGATCCGTTTGGTTGTGCGGAGCCTCTTGTGCGATCTTGTTAAATGTGGACTATGACAGGTGCTCCGGTGGTGGTTAATCCTACTTTGTCTGTAGCGGACCCTTGGCGTGTGATCGCTCACTCTTGGGAGAGTGATGTAAATGTTTCATGAGATGTGGTTGGTCGTGCCTGGGCCTTTGAGGTGGAGTTGATATGTCACGCCTTCGCGTTGAGACTGGCTGCCGCGTGCACAATAGCCCTTGGGCTGGTGACGTGTTATACTCCGGGAGTATGCGGGAGCGCTTGGAGGTACGTGTTGTTTGTACCTGAGGATGTTTGTGAGATCAGTTAGGGTTGACTTGGGTCCATACATCGTGTGGGCCCCACGTACGTGCCATGATCTGTTATACGTACTTTGACCTCTCGCGACGTAGAGGGTCCCTTTGTGCTCATTTGTTTGACCAGCAGGGTGGAGTTTTCCCCTGGATTTGTGCTTGTTTGTTTGACCAGCAGGGTGGAGTTTCCCCTGGCCTGGTGCTCTTTTGTCTGACCAGTAGGTTTGAGCGGTCTCCCCCTGGTTTCGTTCTCGATGGATTGTCTAGTAGCGGTGCTAGTGACACCCAGTGCTGGGGCAGACGCTGCACCTCTTTTGGGAGAGCTGTTCTGGAGTTGGGTGGTTGTGCGACACCCACTCCGTGTTCGGTCGGCCAGTGTTGTACCCTCCTGTAGAGATGGAAGAGCGGTTCTGAGTTTTTCCCTCCAGCGGGGCTGGGCGGTGGGTTACTCATCGACTTCTAGGGTTTACCCTCCAGCAAGGCTGGGCAGTGGGTTGCTCACTGATTTCTAGGGTTTACCCTCCAGTAGAGACTGGGAAGTGGGTCACCCGATGCTTTTCGGGTCTACCCTCCAGCAGAGACTGGGCAGTGGGTCACCCGACGCTCTTAGGGTCTACCCTCCAGCAGAGACTGGGCAGTGGGTCACTCGACGACCTCTTAGGGTCTACCCTCCAGCAGGGCTGGGCAGTGGGTCGCCCGTCATCTAGTTCCAAGCCTACCCTCCATCAAGGCTGGGCAGTGGGTCACCTGTCGACTTATTCTAGGTCTACCCTCCAGGGGGACTGGGCAGTGGGTCGCCTGATGAGGTATTACGGTTTACCCTCCAGCGGGGCTGGGCAGTGGGTCTCCTGATGACGTATTATGGTTTACCCTCCAACGGGGCTGGGCAGTGGGTCGTCAGATGATGTATTAGGGTTTACCCTCCTGCAGGGCTGGGCAGTGGGTCACCTGATATTTGGTTATGAATTACCCTCCAGCAAGGCTGGGCAGTGGGACACTCGTTAGCATTCTAGACTCAGTCCTTTCTACTAGGCTAGTATGTGGCTTTTCCTCCGTGTTTATCGGAGCGTGACCCTTGGTTGTACGGGTAGGTGATGGAACGGCTTTAGCTTTGAGGAGACCTCTTGACTGCGGGGCAGTGACGAGGCGTGGTTTGACTTCCCCTAGAACTCACAAGTACGAGGGACACTTTCCCCACCGAGACGCGTTCTAGTGATGCGATCTAAAACCGTGCGGATGAGTCAGTGTCGCCCAAAGCGGATAGTGTCGAGGTGCGTTCATTGAGCCCCTTGGCTTGCGGTTCGGGGTAAACGTGTGAGATGCTGGGCATCGATAGAGTTTCTTTTAGGAATGTTGGCTACTCTTTCCTTGTGCTGAGCTACGGGACGGAGATCCCCTTATGAGGTTGTTCGAGCTTCCTGTAGAGCCTACATTTATGTATATACCTTGTTCGAGTACCCACTCCTTGGGTTTTGGCTACTCTCTTTCCAGGAGAGGCGAAGACGCGCGGGGTATTCCATGTGCTTTCCGTGTCTAGCTTCTCGTGGTTGGATGAGTCTACTCTCCTAATATAGGTTGCAAAGACTCGACGAGAAGTTCATCTTCTCACTGTTTCCAGCTCCTTGTGTCTGGACGAGTCTACCTTCTTTCCTTTTGTTGGGTTGAGCTGGACTCTTTTCTGTACTCCTTACTGCCCTTTCAGTTATACTCCTCTACTTTTCTGTTCTCTCTACTTCTCACCCTCTGGTACCTCCTTTGTTGCTCCCTCGAGCCTTCGGGGTATCCTACTGAGTATTTTTATACTCACCCCTGCTTGGGCTTTGCCCGCACTTGGTGTTCCCTTGCAGACGACGGACAGGTGGAGCATGACTTCAGTGGATCATAGGAGCTTGGGAGCTTGGAACGCGTGTGGTGGTCATAGCCAAGTTCCAGGTGGGAGACCAGTTAGATGTTTCTTTTGTTTAACTGTTTTGTCGGTTTGTGTCACTTTTCTGGTTGGGCGTGTGTTTTTCCCCTTTTTCCTTTTCATCACTTTACTTGTATCTTTTAGAGATCGATGCACATTGTGGTTTATATATAGCAGTTGTTCTTTTTACTCTGCTTGTTATTTATTTACTCTGCACTTTTGCATTGAGTGTGCTGCGTGTGTGTGTACAGGTGTTTAGGCAAAGGCCTCCCCGAGTTATTGTGCCTTCGGCGCTGGTCGCCAGCCCCTGGCCTATGGAGTCGGGCATGGGGTAGTTGCGGCTCGAGCCCGGGTAGGGTCGGGTCGTGACAATGTGGTATCAAAGGTGGTTCGTTCCTTGGGACGCAGTTCGGATGTCCCTAAAAGAGGAATTGGTTGGGATTTAGGGCAACAGTGTTAACGTGTCTCGAGAGCGGCTCTCAGGCCAGGGAGTGCAGTGATGGTGTGGCGGCTGACGTATCCATTCACCAGGACCTTGATAACCCGCTTGTCGACTCGGAATGCTTAGACACTTGTTGCAGAGAAATTTTTTTGTGCATCACATAGGACTGAGTCTTTGACTGTCCTTCTTGAGTCAGCTCCCCATCGTTGTTGTTGTGGTATATACATATATGCTCATCTGACCGCAGCACTCCTTGATAATATTCAGGATGTCTCCACGAGGACAGCCATCCAAGATACCAGCTTTGGTTCGTGACGATGACCCAGTGAGCTACGAGGCCACAGTCAAGGACCCATCATGGGAGCCCTTTCTCCGGGTGGGCTGGTATCAGCACCCCCCCCCCCCAGTTGAGCAGCAGACAGTTTCAGCAGATCAGGCTGAGCCCGAGCGCAGGTTGAGCGTGCTCCGTGAGTTCCAGTGGTAGAGACCGCTGAGGTTCAGTGGTGAGCCAGACCCTCAAGTAGCAGAGGCTTGGCTTGAGACAGTGGGTTTCCTTTTCAGGCTTGTGCAGACGCCGACAGATCAGAGAGCGGCTTTGGCAGCCACCCCTTTTTATGGATCAGCTTGGCGTTGGTGGAGTCTGGTGACTCGGTTTCTAGAGGAGGCGTCACTTTTGTGGGGAAACTTTTGGTTGTTGTTCCATGAGGAGTTTTTCCCTTCCTGCTTGAGCTCCATTCGGAATCAGGAGCTCCTGCAGTATCAGCAGGGAGGGAAGACGGTGGCCGAGTACGCGACTAGTTTTGCAGACCGTGCACACTTTTACTCGGACTTGTTCCATGACGACAACCTCCAAGCACGGAAGTTTGAGCAGGGTCTCCGCCGAGAGATTCGTGCTATCATAGTACCCTTGGGAATTTCCACATATGTCGGGGTGTTAGATCAGGCACTGGTGGCAGGGGGATTCCTGTCATGTTTTTCGGTTGGTAGTGGCAGTGGGCGCGACGGAGCCGGGACGTCTGCCGTAGTTAGCAGGCGCCGGAGGATAGGACCTCGATGCAGGTGGCCTCCCCACTGCCGGTTCCAGAGACGTGGTTGTATAACACTGTGGTGAAAAGGCGCAGGGACTCATCCGAGGATACCCTTCCGTGAGTGGATCTCGGGCCGTGGTCGTACACCATAGTGGCGCCGGAGGGCAATAGGGCATCCCAGAGAGCGTCGGTGCTATGCTTGTGACGGGCGAGGTCACTTGGCACGAGACCGCCCAACCCAAGTTGCTGAGAGCTTCGGGCAGGCAGCAGGCGCACCACCACGGTAGAGGCAGCGCCGTGATCGGAGTAGTAGCCTGAGAGGTGGTGCTAGCAGAGGAGCGGGAGGAGCTGGGGGTGGGGGACGACCTTATGAGATCTCCCCATCACCTCTAGGCGGTCTACGTCAGGCTCCGGGAGCTGACGGTTGGGACCGCGGGTAGCCGCGAGCTTTGGATGTCTACGATCCAGCAGAGCACGGGATGGTGAGAGGTACCTCTTGCGACTATTATACTTCTTGCAGTAGAATTGATAGGCTCTGCGTGTGGAAGACGTTTCTCCCTTCTCCTTGTTTGGGGTGCTGCCAGGGTGACGCAGGGCGTCGGGTGTAACCCTATGTTGGTAAGGAAAAAGGCATGAGACCTTTTTCCTTTAGTCGATGGTGTTGGCTCCTTCGCCTGTTGAGCGTGTGAGAGAGCATCGACTGTGGAACCTTGTGTGACCAGATAACCTTGGGTGTTTCACCATATGGATATTCTGAAGGAGGGAATCACCGGGCCTTGTTCCAGGTGCGGGCGGTGATTCCAGTCGCGACATGCGACGTAGAGGTTTGACCGGGGAGGTGAGCTACCCCCGAGGGCCTTCGGGCCGTTTGAGACCGTGCAAAGGGATGGTGAGGTTCCCTACTACCTTGCCCTAACCCCAAAGTCTTGAGTGGGTGCACGACATTGGCAAGGGCCGACCTCGCATGAACAGATCAATCCTTTGGTTTGTGTGTGGTGATGCAGAGCTGTGTGTGGGTTCTTCTGGTTATGGGAAAGCAAGGTGTGGGCTTAGTACCCTGTGTTGCTCCCTAGTTTTGCTTTTCGGGGACGAAAATCTTGAAGGATGGAATGATGTAAGAACCCGGTTTTTGCTACGAAATACTTTGTAATATTCTTGATGATATTCCAGAGCTACGCCTTCAGACAGCGTGCGATTCCGAGCCCCAGAGTGGCCGGAATTAAATTTTCAGTGCGTTCACACTAGAAATGCTAAATAAATGAGATAACTCCTAAACGGAGTTCCGGATCTGGGATCTGAGTGGACGGATGGGTCTGGAATGGGGTGTTTACCATATGAACGACATAAAACTTGTCGGCATGGGACGTTTGGACCCCTCGCCCGCTCCCGGAACGTTAAACGGATTAAATAAATTTATTTAATTCGTTTAATGGCGAAACGCGAGTATCTCTTAAACAGTGGATCAGATTGGATAACCGAGAGCCTTGTTGAGTTCGGAACGTGCTGTTTACCCTAGGAGTGGTATAAGTTTCGCGGGCGCGGGCCATTTGTAAAAAAATGGCCCCAGGGGTGTTTTCGTAATTTAGCGGCTTCAGACGTTAAATTTTATAACTTTTGAATGGGGTATCGGATTAAAATTCCGAGACCGCCGTTGCGCTCGGAGCATCGTGTTTACCCCAGGGGAGGCTTAACCTCGACCCTGCTGGGGGTTCGGGTTCGGGCCGACGGGCGGATGGTTAAGCGTTTTCTATTTAAACACTTAACACACCCCTTCCTCTTCTTCTTCCCCACCTGGATAGCTGCAAGAGGCAGCCTCCCCTCTCCTCCTCCATCTCCGTCGAGACAGCTCCGGAAAGGCACGGCGCGGCGGCGGACTCCCCGTGATGCTCTGGGCAACGCCCAAGAGGTAGGAGGTTGCGTTGCGTTTTCATTTCTGAACCATCCTTTGAATTCAAATTTAGGCATCGATTTGATGTTTGATATTTAAAAACGTTCCGTATATGCATAGTACGTTTTCTGTTCTTCCCATCACTTCTTTCGGATCAAAAATCTGAGTTCGGACATAGTCGCAAACTCCCGCCGAAGTTTGCGGGTATTGGGATTTCATGGCGGCAGCGTGGTGGTCCGGGGAGCTCCGGGGCGGGGCGGCTTCGGTTCCAGGCGGCGGTGCGGCGAGTAGGAGGCGGCGCGGCGCTTCAGTCAGGCGAGCGGCCAGCGGAGGCAGCCGGCTTCAGGGCGACCGCGAGACGGCTCCCGGGCGGCGCCGACGTAGCGCGAAGGGGAGGAGAGGCGGCGGGGTGAGCGACCCCGCGTGCGGCGACCGCGACCCGCTAACGCGGGTCAATGCGGAAAGTGGGAGACCGGCCTTGAAGGCCCGTCGGTGGCGACAGTCCGCGGCCACCTGGCCACGGCGGCTTGAACCGGACCCGCGACCGGGCCGCGGGCCGGCTGTGGGCGGACCAGCCAGTCCGGGCCGGTCCGACCCAAGGGAGTGGCCCTTTGAATGTCCGACGTCCGTAGCTTTCGCTACGGGCATCCGTTTTGTGCGCCGTTAGCGGAAACGCGGACCTTGCAACGTGGGGAATGTTTTGAGATGGTTTCAGGAATTTTTAATTCCCGAAACGAGGGGTCGCGGAGGCGAGACACATCTTTAAGTGGGCGAGCGTATTCCCCGAGTTTCTTGTTTTGGACGGCGCAGACGTATGCGACGTCCGCTTTGAGTGTCGTCAGTTGCGTTGGGACCCTGGCGCAGGGGCGAAGGTTTCCAGGGCAGTTTCGGGCATTGGTACTAGATTTGGGGTGTGGTCCCCACGGCCCGTCTTTCGAGCTGCGTGCAGCGTTTCATTCCTTTTTCCTCGTACGTCCGTTCGGGGCGTGCGAGCAGTCGATTTTGGGTGTTTTTCCGAGGGCATCGCGTTGGCGCAGTCTGCCCGCTGTAATTCCGCACGATGGTGCGGGCCCCGCGAGGGCCCTTTCGGGAGTTGACGGTGATTTCCAGCTTTATCACCGGACGACCGTTTTGGACAAGTGAGTAGTCCATCTTGTGTGCTTTTTCAAGAGGATCGCAACGGTGCGATCCGTTCGTTGAGTTTCGGGACCAGGATGTGGGTCCCACGTGGCACCGCTCGTGTGTGGTGCGCCAAGATGCACCTTTTTTCCGGAAATCTGTTGCACTCAAGTGAGTAGTGATTTTGACGTGTTTTCCCGAGGGAATCGCAATGGTGTGATGTGCCTGACGGTTTTCGGGTCAGAGGCTCGGGTTCACGAGACATCGTTCAGGCATGAGGCGGTGTTGGCCACCTTTCCGTCGGATATCCGTTGGAGGTGAGTGAGTAGTCGATCTCGCATGTTTTTTCGAGAGGATTACAACTGTGTGATCCGTTTGGTTGTGCGGAGCCTCTTGCGTGATCTTGTTAAATTTGGATCATGAGAGGTGCTCCGGTGGCGGTTTGTCCTACTTTGTCTGTAGCGGACCCTTGGCGTGTGATCACGCTCTCTTGGGAGAGTGATGTAAATGTTTCACGATATGTGGTTGGTTGTGCCTGGGCCTTTGAGGTGGAGTTGATACGTCACACCTTCGCGTTGACGCTGGGTGCCGCGTGCACAATAGCCCTTGGGCTGGGGACGTGTTATACTCCGGGAGTATACGGGAGCGCTTGGAGGTACGTGTTGTTTGTACCTGAGGATGTCTATGCGCTCAGTTGGGGTTGACTTGGGGCTACATGTCGTGTGGGCCCCACGTACGTGCCATGATCTGTTATACGTACTTCGACCTCTCATGACGTAGAGGGCCCCTCTGTGCTCGTTTTTTTAACCAGCAGGGTGGAGTTTTCCCCTGGCTTTGTGCTTGTTTGTTTGACCAGCAGGGTGGAGTTTCCCCTAGCCTGGTGCTCTTTTGTCTGACCAGTAGGGTTGAGCGGTCTCCCCTGGTTTCATTCTCGATGGTTTGGCCGGTAGCGGTGCTAGTGACACCCAGTGCTGGGGCAGACGCTGCACCTCTTTTGGGAGATCTATTCTGGAGTTGGGTGGTTGCGCGACACCCACTCCATGTTCCGTCGTACAGTGTTGTACCCTCCTGTAGAGATGGAATAGCGGTTCTGAGTTTTACCCTCCAGAGGGGCTGGGCAGTGGGTTACTCATCGAATTCTAGGGTTTACCATCCAGCAGGGCTGGGCAGTGGGTTTCTCACTGATTTCTAGGGTTTACCCTCCAGCAGAGACTGGGCAGTGGGTCACCCGATGCTTTTAGGGTCTACCCTCCAGCAGAGACTGGGCAGTGGGTCACCCGACGCTCTTAGGGTCTACCCTCCAGCAGATACTGGGTAGTGGGTCACCCGACGACCTCTTAGGGTCTACCCTCCAGCAGGGCTGGGCAGTGGGTCGCCCGTCATCTAGTTCCAGGCCGACCCTCCAGCAAGGTTGGGCAGTGGGTCACCTGTCGACTTATTCTAGGTCTTCCCTCCAGCGGGACTGGGCAGTGGGTCGCCTGATGATGTATTACGGTTTACCCTCCAGCGGGGCTAGGCAGTGGGTCGCCTGATGACTTATTCTGGTTTACCCTCAAGCGAGGCTGGGCAGTGGGTCGCCGGATGATGTATTACGGTTCACCCTCCAGCAGGGCTGGGCATTGGGTCGCCTAGTATTTGGTTATGAATTACTCTCCAGCGGGGCTGGGCAGTGGGACACTTATTAGCATTCCAGACTCAGTCCTTTCTACTAGACTAATCTGTGGCTTTTCCTCCGTGTTTACCAGAGCGGGACCCTTGGTTGTACGGGTCGGTGATGGAACGACTTTAGATTTGAGGAGACCTCTCGACTGCGGGGCAGTGACGAGGCATGGTTTGACTTCCCCTAGAACTCTAAGTATGAGGGACACTTTCCCCACCGAGACGCGTTCTTGTGATGCGATCTAAAACCGTGCGGGCGAGTCAGTGCCGCCCAAAGCGGATAGTGTCGAGGTGCGGTGATTAAGCCCCTTGGATTGCAGTTCGGGGTAGATGTGTGGGATGCTTGGCATCGATGGAGTTTCTTTTGGGACTGTTGGCTACTCTTTCCTTGGGCTGAGCTACGGGACGGAGATCCCCTTACGAGCTTGTTCGGGCTTCTTATAGAGCATACATATATGTATATACCTTGTTCGAGTACCCACTCCTTGGGTTTTGGATGCTCTCCTTCCAGGAGAGGTGAAGACGCGCGGGGTATGCCATTTTCATTCTCTGTCTAGATTCTCATGGTTGGATGAGTCTACTCTCCTACTATAGGTAGTGAAGACTCGACGAGAACTTCATCTTCTCACCGTTTCCAGCTCCTTGTATCTGGACGAGTCTACCTTCTTTCCTTTTGTTGGGTTGAGATGGACTCTTTTCTGTACTCCTTACTGCCCTTTTAGTTATACTCCTCTACTTTTCTGTTTACTCTACTACTCACCCTACGGTACCTACTTTGTTGCTCCCTCGAGCCTTTGGGGTATCCTACTGAGTATTTTTATACTCACCCCTTCTTGGGCTTTTCCCGCACTTGGTGTTCCCTTGTAGACGACAGACAGGTGGAGCATGACTTCAGTAGAGAATAGGAGTTTGGGAGCTTGGACCGCGTGTGGTGGTCGTGGCCAGGTTCCAGGTGGGAGTCTCGTTAACTGTTTCTTTTGTTTACCTATTTCCGGGTTGTGGCACTTTTCTGGTTGGGCGTGTGTTTTGCCCCTTTTTCCTTTTCAACACTTTACTTGTATCTTTTAGAGGTCGATGCACATTGTGGTGTATATATAGCAGTTGTTCTTTTTAATTTTCTTGTTCTTTATTTACTCTCCACTTTTTCATTGAGTGTGTTGTGTGGGTGTGTACATGTGCTTAGGCAAAGGTCTCCCCGAGTTATTGTGCCTTCGGCGCTGGTCGCCATCCCCTGGCCTATGGAGGTGGGCCTGGGGTAGTTGCGGCTCGATCTCGGGTAGGTTCGGGTCGTGATAGTATAATTCTACTTGAGTTTAGTGGAATTATTCAAAAACCATTGGGATTCATATTATCATACTCCAAGGAGGCTTGTTTGGGTATATTTATCATGGTTCATTTCAGTTTTTATGTAATATGATTTCTTATGGATTATTTAGGGATTTAGGAAACTATATTTCTTTTATAGAATATGAGATGTTGATTTATACCAATATTTCATTATTGTTTTTTATTTTCCAATATGGTTTTTATATATTTTTGGTTCATTGGAAAGCCAATTTTCGGTTCATTGGTTTTAGGATAATATTATTAATGTATTATAATAAAAAATCTCACCTTGTACTAGAAGGTGATCTAGACTCACTGAGTAATTCTTAATATGTGCATCTAACATGTCTATTTATATTTGTCATAAATTATTAAAGATAAAAATTTATATTTAGTAGATATAAATGAGTTTTTTAAATATATATTTTCTATATAGTGGTTTTAATGATTTTGACGAGGTTTATTTGGATTAATATAATAAAAACATATTCTATTATGATTTTATTAAAAAAATTAATGCATCATTTCTGTGCTTATGTATTCCTTGAATATATTAATCATTTTAAGTCATTAAATCAAGTTACATAACTTTTTCCGAAAAACATAATACACACCATTTAATATCTGGTCTACCTTATGTTTGTTATTTTATGTTTGAATATTTTTGAATATGAAACCGATAAATAAATTATTGATAGCCTAAGGTTAGATGAAATAGTGATGTTACTAATCAATGAAATTTAGATATCCTAAAGAATTATACAATACAAAATGTTTAAAGTTCTCATGTAAAACTAGTAATTTGAATAATGAAATCCTGATTAGTTTTACATGTTTTACAAATCATTATAGAGGCGTTGATGCAACTCAATGAAACATATGGTTGAAAGTTCCGTCCATTAGAAGATGAAAAAAATGTTAATACCAATGCCATTGTAACTGACCCCATGATATGAAGAATTTAACTATCATGGGATTTTAAATAAATATTGATGTACCCCATAGATCAGAATAAAATGAATATATGTCATGGGAAACCCTTGAAATCTATAATAGATTAATGTATTCACCATATTCTTGACTACTGTACATTTGAGTATTTTATAGTGAAATACTGAAGCTTTATTTCGAGATTTATTCATTATACAAGGATCTTTAATATCTTTTTGAAATCATTTTATCTAATCTACTAGTGATTGCATCATGGAAAACTGAGATACTGGTTGTTATAGCGGAAGTACCATGATACCAATCTAAGTATCACGGTAAACCAAGGTAGAGTTTTTTTTGAATTGAGAAATACCAATAGGGTTGATAAATAGAATCTACGTTATGGAAGATAATGATAAGAATATGGTATTGAGAAGAAGATACATTTATATGGGTTGATAGTCAAGGATACATTTGATCTGGTACATATATACATTTAACATTCTTTTAAAAGATCCGGTATTAATAATTTATTTTAATAGAGAATTGTGTTTATACGATCAATAATAAATATTTATTTTTCAAACATATGATATATTCATTTCTCAAATCTTTGGAGTTAATTATTGCTTCAATTATTTAAATTCAGTTATTCTAAAATAGCAAGTGTCACTAGAGGGTGTGCTTGCAGCTCTGGGTCTGGATGCGCATCCTTCATCAGTTCTAATGGCTCATGGAGCCATCCACACTTTAACTGTTAACAATATGGGTATCGACAAGAATTCTTCTCAGGAACATCGTGGTCTGTCAATCATTGAAAATTCAATGGGTTGTGCCTTTGAGATGAAGAAGGTTATGAAACCAATTATTGATGGAGAAGGCTTCACTATCTATCAAGGGAGAAAGTCCAAATCACAAATTGCATTTTCATTGGAGGGAGGAAAGAGTGTTGGTCTTGTGGAAAAATCTGAAAGGGAACAAGGAAAATCCCATCTTGATCTGAGCAGGGATTCTACTTCACACCAAACTGTTTCTGGACATTGATCTCTGTTATGTGATCTTAACCCAAATGCCTCTACCTCTGAAACCTGTTTCACACGGTCCAAGACAAGGAATCGGGAATCCAAGGATGATGGAAAAGTTCTCTGAGTTTGGATTTTAATTTCTCATAAATGGATGATTGAGACATGAAGGTATCATCAATTGAATGAATCTTGTTTTCAGTTATCACTTTTGATCTCACGGCTCGTGGCGATTTGGTGGCGGTGGGATCAATACGTGATTTCAGAATCAGGGGTTTTTGGTAGGTTTCCATTTTGGTTATTGAATTTGAATTATGAAATATCATTGTTGTTGTATTTGAGTTATGAAATGTGCGGTTACCACTAACCTTAATGCGGCTTTTAGAAAATTTAAAAAAATGGATTTGGAGGAGTTATTCTAAAATTCCATTTTGTTAACAATTTTATTAGTATTCCATCATAATGTCGATGGTTTCTATATATATGTTCTGAACATTATGTTCAAGGATAATTTAATTTTATGGATACATAAATATTGTTTTTATTATTTTTATTGTTTTATCTGATCATTATAATACGGATACAAATATATATTTTAGAGGCTGGAAAATTGTAATATATCTTCAAACTAAAATCCACCCTTCGCATTACAGTGTAATTTCTATAGAAATTATTACCAAAAAATTGATATTAAATAATGGTTCTTCACTTTAAACTAAACCTAATATATTTCCATTACTTGATCAAATTTTCATATTCCAGTTTCCATGGACCAAACTGTGTTTGTGGAATTTTTTATGTGTCGATGGTATACATGAAAGATCAATCAATAATATAAATTCAAATAGACTACTTATGTTTAATGAAAATGATTATGAATATTTGAAATATATAATGAAAATATTTTTTATTTATAATGGAGTTGAAAACTATATCTTTCTTTTTAGTGGCATTAAAATATCAGAGAAATAAAAAAATTCCCTAGAGAATAAAAAAATGATGTCTGGTTAATCATAAGATGTAGAAATAAATTTCTATATTATATTCAAAGAAATAGATATATCCATGTACCCTATTATAGAACAACTTTTATTATATTGATGAAATAATATGATAAAAATTTTAGAACATAAGTTTTTTATGAAACCAAATGGGATATGTTAGTAACAGACCATCCAGAATTTGATTTTCTCCCTTCGAATTATATAGCACAAATTCATAAAAGATTACAGACAATTGAAAATATTCTACACTTCTTTAGAGAGAAATATTTAATATATGATCAAATTTTTATTAATGATATAGATATTTTACCTAAATAAAGTTAATAAAAAAGAACATATATTGATGAAACAATGACTATTAAAAAAATAAGTCACGATGAATTAATTGGAACACTCGTGAAATATTAAATCAAATTAAAAATATAATATTAGAATGAAATATTGAAATGTGATGAATCATTTTCCTCTAGATAGTAGTGACATAATTGCAAAATATGTTATATGAAAACCATAGATAAAAGTGATTGAGAACCAACTAATGGTGAAATTTTTTTCTAAGAAACAAATAAGTTCAAGAATTAGTATTTGAAAAGAGACTCTTTTCTAGATAGAAAATATATAAAGGATATGTTCAATAAGAATTATTTTTTTGAAACAATATGAAATGGATCTATAAAACCTGGTCATATTCAAAAAGAATGTATTGTGCTAAAAAAATCCATTTAATATATATTCCTGTATGTATTTGAAAAAGAAACGAACTAAAAATATAAATGTTTTGGATACAAGGAATTCAATTTTTTGTGAAACTACTTCGGATATATCATTTGAATATAGTGAGGATATAAAATAATTCATAGAATTTTATTTTAAAAGAAAAGTGTCTCTAGGGAAAATATTATACTTATGAATGTTCAAATTGGAAAATAGATTATAAATTCTTATTTTCGTTATAAATTAAAAGAGATAATGATGATGAATATTCATCCTATTATGATGATGATGGAAAAGATCCAAAAAAATAAAATGGGATGAAGGAATATGAAACTAAATGTGATTACATGAAATATAAATAATATAATATATATACTTATATATAGAATACAATTGTAAAAATAAAACATATAATTCACTATATTGAAGTAATACATATTGAAGTCGTAATGGATAACTACAAATGCTTTCCTCGGTTTTATAAGGCCAAATATAAAATAATAAAACATTACTACTGAGGTAGATGGAAAAAATTAAATTGAATTCATCAAAATAATATCAAAATATAGAAAATAATATGAAATAAAATTAAATAAATATAAAGGGTAATGTGTCTTCTTATTAGTTTAATGAAAATGTTGTAATCAAGATGAAATTAACGATTGAATCACTATTGTAATTTAATGAAAATTATACCACAATAAGAACTGTATTTGAGAGTATGTATAGTTACTTGATACCTATCATAACTACATATTTATTGGGATGAAAAACCAAAGGATGTACAATTTGTCAAAAATGATATTTTGTTCCAAATAGTTCACCCTTATGTATTTTTTCAACAGAAAGGTAATTTGAAGATAGATTCCTCATTGAATATAATTCTATCATTAGGAAGACATCATGAATTTATATCAAAGTAGATTGATGCATTTGAACATAAAAAGTATTTTAAATGTGGGTTCAAAAGATATTGTTTGATAATTCATCTAGATCCAAGGTGGCATATAAATCGAAAATAAAATTTTGATGTCTTAATATACTCTATATTGGAAACTAAATACATATCAATGGTTACTCAATTGTTTTTATTTTTTATGTATATAAATCATTTAATTTCTATTTCCTTACTATATTCTATTTATTCCTTTCATTTTGGCAGATTATTTGTTAGTTGTTTCAAGAAATATTGTTAACCATTTTTTTATTTTTCCAATATCATAAATATTATTTCAAAAAATAAATACCTCTATAATTGAATCAATACTATCATGTAAATCATTTTTCCTTTCATTTTTTAAATAACCAAATTTTTGTAATGTTTTTTTATTTAAAATAATTTAATTTTAATCTAAATTTATAGTTATTGTTTTATTACTTGTACTTATTATTTGGAATTTAAAAATATTATATATTTATCGATATTTAAATTATATTAATTTAAAATATCTATATTTATTTTCCTAAATTTTAAAGTTATGTTTAATATTTTAACACATTTGTATTTTATAAATTAAATAATTTCTATAAAAAACATATGAAATCCTGTGTTTTGGAGGAATAATGTTTTACCCATTTGATCAATAAAATATTTATTAACTATACTTATTACAAAGATATTTTTATAAATAGTTGGACTGATTTTTATTTGGATTAATTCATTTCTATCCTAATCTATGCTCTTACAATTTTTCATGAAATGTGGTTCTCATATATAACAGGATAATGGTTTCATCTAGAGAACAATATAGAAAAGACATAATATATAAAAGGAAAATAGTTTCATATCTATTTGAAAAGTATTAGTTCCTACTAAAGGATGTAATTATTTTTCAATAATAGAGAAAGAATATTTCTATAGTGCGTGAACATGAAATAAACCACCCTCCTCTGAATCATGGATTTTAAGGATATACTAATTGTTTTGAAGAATAATTTGTTGGAGGATAACCTTTGTGATTTTTTTATGGAATGTTAAAATAACTTTGTGGGGGTTTTATAAGCTATTAGATGTTCCTTTTAAAAGAGAATAATTTTTCTTTCTCATAAACTATTTTATTTTTTTGGAGGGTTTATCAAGTATGATGATGAAAAGAATCTTGTGGGGATTATTGATAAATTTTATGAAACCAAACAACTGTTTACTCATGTATGAATTGTTATTTAATAGATCATATTATTTCAACTACTAAGGAAGATAGATAAATAAAAAATAAAAATATATGAAATATAATTAATATATTTCCTTTTGGTTTTTAAAATGTTTAATATTGAAATATTTTCCTGGTCATATATCGAATCCTCACACAATAGTGAAGTTATGATAGAGGTCATAATATATAGATGATTTTTCAATCAAGTTCTAGTAAATTTATATAGGGAAGAAAATATTGATAATGAAGCCCCACTAGAACAAAAAAATGTAATTTCAATTAATTTTGAGACAATATAAAGGATTAGATTGATATGTGATTACAAACAAGGAATGTAGGTTAAAAAATAATAAGTTTTAGATTATGTCAAAATTTAAATACTATTTAAAGGTCATTAAGAAGTTCATATTCAAGTGAATATCAAATAATTTGACATTCCACTTCTGGTAAATGTCTTGAGGAAAATAAATAAAAGATAGTTTAGGAGGATAAATCTATAAAATAAGATATACATTTTCATAAGTAAAAATAATGAATTGATAAAACTGATATAAATCTAATAGAATGTTCATAAAAAATATATATAATTTTTTATGAGAAGATAAAGATGTTTATTTATTCTTATTTAGGTTTTCTAAAATAAAAATTTATTGATTCAAAGAAGAATAATTATGAATAAAGATCATCAGGAAAACAATTTTTCAGTTCAGATCAAAAAAAGGGAAATAATTGAGAGAATAATCACTCTAGAATATGGTTGATGTGAAATTTTGGAAGATGTTTTCGCTAAAGCTAAACCCATATGAAATTGTTAAATCTATCCTTCATGGATTCACAGTTAAGGAATATTTTTCTAAGGAAACATAGATGGGAGAAGTTTATTTATAAGGTTAAGAAATAGGCATTTCTTCAGATGTTTCTGAAAAATCATCATCTGAATCATCAACTCATTGATTAGATAGAATTCTAGTTATGAAACAATTATATATTGAAACATATGATTATAATTTATACAATTCAAAATCATCTTTTGATCCACCTAATGTTTCTCCTCCTCTATCTTCTAATGTAGATTTTTCTCTTATAAAATATTTATCAAAATATTTATTTTGTGAAATCAGTTGAGAAAAAAAATTAGTAATTGAATCAACCCCAATTTTATCATTATTTAATACATTTTATTTAGTTATGTAAACACCCTCTATGAAATATCTAATTAATGTTCCATAGTAAAATTCCATCACTATATTTTTAGGTATTATTACCTTATTTTTTAAAAAGCATAATGGGGATAAATGAGATAAAATTCAAATTATTTTTAAAATGGTTTAAATTATTTTTAAAATGTGTAGATATTTTAAAAAAGTGATAAAATCCATTTTACATACATAGGGTGTGAAATAATTACATAGTTTTTATAAAATATGGTTTCAATATATAGATAACATATCATGTGTAGAAAGAAGGATATCATTTTATAAAGACATACTAGGAGTATTTCAGCTCATTCTAATATTTTAGCTTGTTTTTATTCAAAAAAGGAGATATTGGAATTTTATTGATGCTTTTTATTTAACTTTCTTTGAATGTAGAGAAAAATGTCATTAAATATTTTATCTATCTTAATTTTGATGCTTCTTATTAATTGACATTATAATATATAAATGATAAATAATTATTTAATAAATAAATTTTTAATAAAATATTGATACTATTGATTTATTAAAATAATATAACCTATGATATTAAATAATACTAAAATTTTATTGTATTAATGTAAAATTTAAACTCTTAGTATTGAAATCTTGATAACCTACAGTCATTTTATAAATCACTTTAGCGGTTCTGAATCCACTCCTCATGAGATGCGATGAGAAATTGAATACATTGAAAGAATAATAAAAATTTACTACTAATTTGATTGCAATAAACCCCTAGAAATATAACAAATTACTATAAGATGGTTTTATGTAAATAATTTCAGACCTCGTGGATAAAAATAAAATAAATATATGACATAAAATTTCTTTGAGAGATCCCATCGCCTGAAGTCATCAATATCTTTTTGACTAGTGAAATTGATATTGATTGTATTTTTGTGTATTTTTAAAGCTATTACTATTGATATTTCTTCATTGTAAAATATAATTTTTTTAATTTTTTAATTTTTTTACCATAGCTTCTAAATAATATAATAGGGTAAACGTTGATATTGATTGTTGTTGTGGATGTTCCGAGCTACTGGTCTGGGAAGCAGGGTAAACTAAGCTTCATGTTGGTGCATCGGTAAATACTTATTAGGTAGATTAATTAATTAGGAGGTATGTAATATTGAGAAAACCTTCATTCATTATGAATTAAATACCTTTTGATGGGTTGATATTATAAGATACATAATATCAATTCTATTCATATCCTATTCACTTTGTTTTAAATGTATGTTATTTTATAATATCATTAATGGATTATTTTGGTTTTCTTGTCAATAATCCATGTTCATATTTTAAAAACAATTTGTATTCATTTCTAAATTACTTTTTAGTAAGTTATTGTTTCAGTTGTTGGAAAATTTTTTGGTAAAATTTCATTTATGTTGTCTTGTGTATTTGATTATGATCATAATATAGATTTATTTTATATTTTTTTGTGCACGTTATGTTCTTTGGTAGTTGTAAAATACTAATATATAAATATTGTAACTATTATTTTGTTTATGGATTTATCATATCATTATTTTATTGATAAAAATATATTATCAAGAGGATGAAAAATTGTTTGTTGTTTTAAAAAAGCCAACTCATTTACTGTAATTTTCATACCTATTACGACCCAATAGATACTTGTTATTGTGGTTCCATTAATATATATGTAATGTCACCCATGTTTAGATATTATATCTAGGAAATTTTTCACATTGATTGGTCCATTAAATTTATATTAGATATTTGATGAGTTTATGATAGTTGATTTATTGTGAGAATCAGTCCATTTTGAGGATACCCTAGTGGCTATGATCCTTTCTATGAAATTTACCACCATTGATTGTAATTATACAACTAAGGGTCACAAACGTGGTTATTGAGATTACTCTATAACATTAATCACCTTTTCATACATTATATTAACTGATCTATAAGTTAATAAACCACATATAACATATGATTCCATGGATTTTTTTGTGGAGTTGTCGATTATGGGATTAATACGTGGGAGTAAGTGATTCAAATTGAATATTATAATATATTTAGTATTACCTAGCCTGAAAATTTATAATTTTCTTTTTTTATAAGTGTTTTTAATGTATCGGATGTATTGTTTAAAATATTATTTTAAAAATTATCTATCCTAAAAATAATTTCTCAATTGAATATACCAATTTAAAATATTTATTATTCATAAAAAGGCCATATAAAAATATATTTTCCTAAGCACTCATCTTCACTCTATTAAAACATGGTTTTATATGAATATTAATCATATCATGATTTGGTTTTAAATTTTATAGAGTTGGTTGGAATATACAGTGAATCCTTGAATCCCTTTAGGAGTAATAAAAAATCTTCTATTAATTGATTTACATAGTTATATATTATCTCTTGTGTTCATAACATAATGTATTTATTCTAATATTACATTAATTTAAAAAAAATTGTTTTATATACACCCAATCAATCTATCCATAATATCTAAATGAAACTATAATTGGTATCATTCTAGTCTATCATGGAAGGAAAGTGTATTATACCCACATGTCTCTATTGGAAGAACACATGTATGATTTTCCATATGTTATTGTTTTAAATATCCTTGGAATAGTATACTACTCTTTAAATGTTTGTAAACCAAGTGGGTTACCTTAATGCCAATATGATATAATGACTGGTTTTATTGAGCATAATTATCAATATTATAATATTGTAAATTATTTTTACCAAACATGTTATTTATTCATTGTAATTATAAATTTTGTGGATATATTTTGTGTCCTCTATTTATATATGTCTAATAGATCATCATTATAATGACTACTAATTTCTTATTAATCATGTTCATTTTGGTAACTATTAATGGGCCTTAACCAGGGAAAAAGATTTTATATCCATTAATTTCAGTCCATAACTCGGAATGATATGTCATTTATTGTATAAAAACATACCTAGGTTTAGTATCTATTTGTTTGGATATTATATAAAATACATACAGGTACCCATTTAGTGGTGTCCCAATTAAACTACTACGAAGGGATGAAAAATTCTACTGACTCTATTATACCCATTTAACTATTCCTAAAAAAATGAGTTGTATGATCACTCAAACTTGATTTTTCATGAACCCCCACCCTCTCTGATATATGGTTTTCACCATAAATAATTTATTCTAATTTATTAAGAAGGAACAAAATTTCCTTATCCAAGTTATATCATATCATTTTTGGGGCTTAGAGAAGGAATGAATAGTATGAAAACTCTAACTTTTAGAATTTGCTGGTTGTAGTATAAATAGAATCAAGGAAATTAACCCCATTATTTTAAAAAAATGAAATATTTGTGACCATATAAACTATTATACTATTTAATAATGTAAATTAGTTGACATTTCTATCCATACATATGTTATATTAATGATTTATTGAGGCTCCATTGGTTGTTCTCTATAATGTACTTTATACCCACACCTTTCTTGTACATCTTAGTGGAAATGAGGAATCAATTTTTATTCTCTTCAAATACATACATTTACTTGTCGATTTTATATCAATTTGTTAGAGATTTCATGTTTTTCATGAAGTGATAGTGGTACAAACATTATATTTAGGGCTAAAAAATGTGTTTGGGTGTATTGGAAAACTCTTCAATTATTTTTTTTAATGTCACATATCTTATAAAAAGTTTGTCATGTTCCTAAAATTAAAATGGTGTGTATGACTATGATTTATGGTTTTCTTAGATTTTATTCGTATATATAATTTATCACCATTTTTTTATCATCCAAGATTCCTTTATTTTCATTTTCATTCTAGGAAGTATGAATCATGTATATGGAATTCCTGATTTCGAGTATAAACTAACCTTGAATTATCCTTAAATAAATATTTCTAAATAATTATCCCAAATTATATTGGGACCTTGGGTGATATAATTTCCCACATAAGGATCGGGGATACCACTATGGGATGTATCACATGTGATTTAGGTTCCATATTGCTATTATGGTTCCAAAGATTACATATCTGGTCACTAATGGGAGTTTTGATTTCCTCATCTGATCCTTAATAGGGTATTTACATTAAGTTCCATGTTCTGTGGAATCTAGGTTATTGAGAGGATTTTGGAGGGTTTTTACTTGGGATTCAGGGTAACCTTTACAGTCCATTATAATATTCATGATTCCTAATCATTTTGGATAATCATATTTAGTTTTAAATTGATCAATCACTATGGTTTTGAGGACAAAACATAATGGAAATGTAGTTAAAGAAAAATTAATTGATTTCACCTCTATAAATTTTCAAATTCTATATATCACCTAAATATTCTTATTAAAAATACATAGATAACTCTAAAATTTCTTGTGTAGAATTAGTCTTATATCATCATCTATTTAATGCATCCTGATTATGGATCCACATTTTGACATCAGATCTTGGGTAAGATCTAAAACTTTTTCCCATATATTTCATTCCACCAATATGTTTTTCTCTAAAATTCTTATATGAATATGTTATACACATAATTTATTGATATAAAATTTTATTTTTCATTAATTTTAAAATGAAATTGAGCAATTTATTATGTTATTTGATCTTTGAACATTCAACAAACCTTTTTTTAATTTATAAAAACCACTTTTTGGTAAAGGGAACTAGAGGATCCACATAATCAAGCATTTGAAAACCATGACATTCCATATTCATACATCAAAATTCAAAAGACAAAATTCAAATCAAACGCCATCATTAACATTGAGCCACTAACCTCAAGTTGCTAATCAACTATGATCCACAATCCATCATCCATCAGGCGACGACCTCAAACCACGTTAGAAGTTCACATCACTACCTTCTGCCATCATCAGTTTCATCATCTTCACCATCCTCACCACCAGAATATACGCATCGACGTCCTCTTCATCAATGACCACCGCCACAACCGGAAAACCAATGAACAACAACATCATCGCATCGCCAGCCATCGGGAAATCATGCCACCATCGTGAAGAACATGGACGGTAGCCATCATAATCAGCAATGAACAATAACAACAACCAGAGATGAAAACATCTTCACTAATAACATTAAGGAAGAAAAACCGAACAAAATCCATGGAACAAAAAAACAATCCCCATTATCATTGTCGAATCCACAACTGAATGTTGCCACCCACAAAGATAATGAGTACCACATCCATCTTCATAGGAGAAATAAAAAGGAACATTGAAACTGATGAAAGCCACCACAGGTTGCGCCACCCAGAAACACTTACTGCACCTTGAAAACATACAAAAACCTCATTGGTATCGGTCACACCTGACCGACCTAGAAGGGAGAAAAGGACCCAGAAGCTAGAGCGGGGAGGAGGGGCAGAGAAGGGGCAAGGGAGAAATTTAACCGCCATGAAATTAGAAAGAGGATAACTGAAACCTTAAGGGAAGCCATAATAAAGGTGTTGAATCAGATCCATTGAAAGAACCACCAATTAACGAGAAAAGTGAAACCAAGGCTGAAACCTGCGAAGAATGAACTGATGAAGCTCGAACAAAGGAGATTGAAGTTCCATCACTGTGGGTAGCCTTATGAGTGACAGCAACACCACTGGAGAAGGGTTTCCAAGGGAAAACCTGGAAATCGTAAGCACCTACCGAGCGACCGAGAGAGGTCACGGGACGAAGCCACCGATGCTGAACTGAATCCGATGAAGAAGAAGCCAGACAGGGAAGAAAGTTTGACAAGATGAAGAAAACATAGAAGAAAATATGAATGCGAGCGAAGATGCGGGAAAATTGTTTCGGGGAGAAAAACTAGAAATTTCGAGCACCGAGCGAGTAAGGGAGAATGGGTGGCGGGAGGACCGAGAGAATGCAGAGCCGTCTGATGATATTTTTTCATTGAATCTGAGGATTCTTCACAAATTAAACATCTATTTATGTGGGTTTGATAATGTTTATGAGATTTGATAATCTAGTATGATTTGATGTTTAGTTATGATAAATAATTTATTCAAAGTGAAATATTTTTTTTAATTAATTCTTTTTTCATGGATTGATATTTTGGACATAAAATGGATTTCATTTGAAAATAAGAAATTTACCTCATTAATGACTAAAAATCAAATAGCATATTTTAAATAGAATTATTTTATTTTTAAAATACTATTTTTTTGATATATGATTTATTTGATTATGGTGAGTTTAAATGAAAAAATATACTTATATTGAAGGGTCTATGAAATAGGTCTTATTTTCAGTAAATGGCCTTGGTATATTGTTTTTTATTTCTAATCTAGTAATGAGTATGTGAAAAATTAATTTATTCCTAGAACTATTTTCAAAACTTGAAACATTACCCATGGTAAAACAAAAACATACAGATTTTAATTAAGGTGAGAAATTGTTGGGATAAGTTACATTGAATATTCCAACCACAAAATTTTATTTGGACATGTGAATGATGATTCAAACATATGGTAATATATATAGTTTTCATCACTCTTTAGGAAAACAGTTAGTTTCTTGGAAATTTTGAGGAAGATGTTTTTTTCAAATAAAATGTTTTTATAAAATTATTTTGTATTTATAATATATTAAGTGTTATGTTATTTATATATATATCATCCTAAGTAAGAAATTTGATTCATGTTTAAAATCCTATATATTTTCTACTCACCACCTACATGTGAACATTGTTGGACACATTGACCTGATTAATCATTATACTAGAAAGGGGACGACTTCATTGTTCATTAGTGGAATGCCATAGATACATTTTATAGATTTAGTGGTATATTTGATTTTATGGATTTTGGTTTTATTAATTTTTTATCATAACGAGTATCAATTTTTTTAGAGTTTAATTTCATAGTAAAAATATATTTTTTTCTACAACAGTTTTTTAAAGGGTTTTTGTTGAAACATATTTTAAATTATCATGCATATATTATTTTTTTATAACAAAAATAATTCCCCAAAATATTATTCTTATCATTGAAAACATTTCAGAAACATGTTATAAATATGGAGCACAGTTGATAACAAGTGGAACTCTCTAATCGAGTGTCATGATTCAAGATCTAGGGAAACTATGTTACATGAAACATGTCTCTTTAACATGCCTCATAAATAAGTTATACATTTAAACATATTAATCAAAAATTAAAACAACATAATATCATTATATAGTAATGATAAATTTAATACTTGATATATTAAAAATTAAATTTGAAGATAAGAACATTCCATTTTATAGAATCTAATATTGAAAGATATCATATTCCAATCATCCTATATGATACATGTATCATATGGTTCTTGAGATACTCTATGTTTCCTTATAATATGAACACATTATAATTCATACAGTATTTCATATACATATGTATATTGTACAATATGACATTAAAAAGTTCTATAATATTGTTCATATTATTTAGGGAATATTTTCATCTATATCCCACTTCCATTAAATTTTTTAGACATTATGAATTTTAATGTTATATTATATAATATTTAATTTCTTGTGAATCATTTCCCAATTTTTTTTATACAACCTCAAAAACTCTTTATAATTAGTTATTTATCAAATTATCAATGTTTTATACAAATTCATCATCAAAAAACAAACTATTTTTACCCCACATTTTTAGGACCATGTGGGAAATTATTGTAATAAAATTTATTATTATTTAATTCTTAATTAATAATAATAATAAATAATAATAATTTTAGAAAATAATAAATTCTAATCAAGATACAAAGTGATATCGGAAGATCTCTATGAAACAAATTAGTCTATATTTGAACATTGAATATATGTATCACATACATAAACAGGGATATATAACATATTTATCAATGATATCAATTGAATTCATGGTTCATAGAATATGAAAACCTCATATAGGTCATCTCATACATTCATGTTTCTTAGAGTAAGAAAATAATAATATTTATAAATAAAAACAATTCCATTCATTAAAATGAACACAATAAATACCATTACTTTGAGTTGATGTGTACATCACATGTTACTCAACATAGTGTAAATTTTCACTTCCATACACATTTTTTTCAAGGAAACAAAATACATACTGATAATATGAGATTAAAAATATCATATTTGTAAAATCCATCACAAGATCAATAGCATAACCAAATAAATCATGACCCGCTCTACCTCAAGGATATCATAAGAAAGATACCAATGTATAAAGGTTCACATAAATTTTACTATGATAAAATCATATATTTAAGATTACTTTAAAATATTCCCCTATATATTATAATAAAACTATATATGAAACTCCATATGGTATACTAATAAGGTTAAACAAGAACATAGTTCTTGCTTATTTTTCATGTGTAAATGTTGTATCCCTATATGGTCCTATACTCATTTTATTTTTAATATATCACCATAACCCATATATTTCCAGGGAAATCACCAACCAAGGAGAACAATGTTATTTATCTCTATATTTTTATCATTGATACATAATTAAATTTGAAACGCGTGTTATTTCATTTCCTAACTGTGAAGTCACTAAAATGGTCTCCTATATTAGTGGACGATATTTCCTCAAGATTTCCTCCCCATATGCAAGTGTTTGATGACTATCAGTATGGGTCAAAAGGTCATACAATAGGGTGACTATTCCCCCATGGATCATTACTAAATAAATTGAAGGATTAAACAAATGAAATAAACAGTGGACAATAAATGATTCCCTGACATATTATAATAATAGATAAAAAAGAATTATCAAAATAAAAAATACATGAATGCATATGATAAGTTAAATGTAAAATGAAACCAACATATAGTAGATAAAACATACCAAAAGGCTAGACCGAAAAAACAATAAATAAAATAAATGATCTAACTATAGTATGTAGCTTGAGTACATGCTCTGCCCCCATATCTATATCATCTCATAGACCATAGTGAAGAAAAAATACTAAGGACAAATCCAAGTCCTTACCTAAAGTACGGATGTAACACCTCGACCCTAGATACCCAGAGTCAGTGCATTATTACATAACATTGGAATGATCACAAGAAAGATCAAGTCTCGAATGACCGATTAGTTTAGTAGCCTTGGAAACACTAGATATATTCATAAAGTTTACATTACATCAATGAGTAAAAAACTACAACAATATATTGTCTTCATATCCCCTCATACTATCCTTGTAGGTCATTCATAAAATACTTCTTCACATCCTGGGAAAAATAAAACATAGAAAAAGGGGTAATCTCAAATGCCCAGTAAGGATAACAATATAGCGGAAAGTTTCATAAATAAGAATAAACATTTAAGGAAATGTATAACTAAAACAAAATCCTTTTAAACTTGAACTTCAACATAGTATGGAAAAAATAATATTAAATAATTCCATTTACATCTCCACATGGATATTCTACTAATTGAATAATTACATGCAATATCAATAACCCCTTTCATAATAATGGAATGCATAATTCCAGACTATCATAACCATATAGACAAGGCCTCATGCCAAGACTACACATAAGATTTTTCCAAGGCCTTGTTCCAAGACACTAGTTTGTCTCATGAGACCTACCGATGCATCGAGGAGCTATAGTGGGCTCCACCCATCACATATTAAGTCCAATTCATTCCCATATGAAAAGGTTTAAACATAACATAAACATTCGTATTAAAATTAGCATACGAAATGTAAATACTTCATCCATAAACCACGAATGGTATAAAAATAACACATCCACAGTCTAACACATCACAAAAACTTCAAAACAATATGGAAGTTTTGTATCATAATAAATCACCTTCAAATAGACATAAAATCCATAAAAAGATCTTGATATAGATGAAATCAAAACTATTTGAGAGAAATATCACTTTTTTTGAAATCATTTAAAAGTCACACATTTATTAAGGAAGTAATTTAAAAGATATTTTTGAATCAATGTGTCCCATACCACTTCGAAACTTTTGAAAAGAAGTATCATTTTAAAACATTCATGTCCATATAAATAAATCCTTAAAATCATTTGAAAACATGGACATTAATTAAAAATATTTATAAAGATAACTCTTTAAAATAGTTAAAATTATGATTTTGATAAAGAGTACCTTTCAGAAAATCTTAAAATATTCATTTTGAAATCATTTAAAAGTCACATAATTATAAAATAAAACATTTACTCTGAAAATATCTTTATAAGATTGTAAGGTAAGCTTCGAAAATTCTATAACGGTATAAAATAGTCGCACCTACCGTATAAGTTAAAAAAAGACATTCTTACCTTAATTCTGTCGAAAAGGGTAAAAAGGACCTTGTTTGGAAAACGACGGAAAGATTACTTTATAATCATCTTATAAAAATTCAAACAAGGGTATAAATGACTTTTCCCATATTCTGTAAAATAGTATGAATGTTTTGAAATACACTTTCAAGAAACATGGATGTGGATGATAAAGTGGTCTCATTAGATAATTACGTATAAACAACCTCGGATAATGAAGATATTGTGAAATAACACTTACCTTGTACTTTTTTTTGGACGGGGGTAGGTTAACCTCCTGTATAATGGTGAAATAATTTGTATTAAATTATACAAGAATCATATACATCAATATGATATCATATATGATCTTTTAATATTGATTTGTTAATAATATCTTAGTATTATCGTTGTTTGGGGTGTCAACTTACTCATTTTCTTTTATATGTTTTGTTACGTAAGCCATGTTTTTAATGGATAGGTTGTCTATTAATAATATCCATAATGATATCAACTCCATAGATAATATTATTAATAATCAAATGAGAATTATACTTGAATGGATACGATGGAGAATGAATCTCATCGCGTTCGTGGAGACGGTAGTCCGTACGTATGCACGAGCGACAATATGATTCTTTTGATATTAAAATAATATATAATTCGATGTTATATCATATATAAAGAATCATTATCATGTTATATTTATTATTTACATGAATTAAAAATCATTATTATACCCATCCAAATAATAATATATTGAATAACAATTACACCACGACGTGGAGAAGGTAAGCAGTGCGTACACACGTATGGTGACATGTCATTCAAAAGATGGATAGAATACTGAATATGGTTGTACCATATTTATAATAATATTACAGTATATAGTATATACTAGATTTATTATTTTAGAATGGGTATAAAAAAGAAATAAGAAGTTGAAGAAGAAATGAATTTGAAAAAGGGTGGTGAAAACATTACCTCTTTTTCGGGTTCTTCCTTTTGATTTGATCAAAAGGGCTATTTAGGTTGGCTTTATGATCAAAATAAGGCCTCTAGGTTGCAGTGAGGGCATTATAGAGAGTATTTTGGCAGGTTTTGGCCATGCCAAAGTGCTTTGAATGTGTGAATTAGAGAGAAGGGGGAGTGCCCTTTTATAAGAGGGGTGAGGGGCACCTTTGGAAAATCTAAAACTATTATTTTATAATAAATTCATATTCGGTATCTAATGGCTCAAAAGTGTATTATTTAACGCTTAAGGTGGGGATGGGTCGAAAACCACTCAACCAATATAATTTAGACAGGTTTGGGTGAGTATATTAACCTTATCTTTAAGTATTAACTCTTAGTTAATTAGTTTCACTTTTACAATGTCTCTTTGTATTTTTATATTATATGGTTAATAAACATACTATATACATTCAAGAGACCCCCATGTGGTCCATTAATGATGCACCTATCATGATATAAGTCTCTTGGACGAACCTTAGATTTTTTGGAATTTAATATCAATTAATAATATAATATTTGTTTTAAAAACTCTTTTATGTCAATTTTGACACTATTCAATAATTGATTTTTGTAAAAATCATAAAAGAATGATTGCTTCAAAAAAAGTTAATTAAATAAATTATAACATGACATATTAACCTATAAAATTATTTATATTTATAAAAAGTCTCAACTTACATTTATTTGGGTATTTATTATATCAATTATTCTAATTTTTCATTAATAAGGTAATTACTGAATCACCATTGTGTCATAAATAAATTAAATTATATAATATATAAAAAATATAAATAAAATACCATTATGTAGGAAATTATTTTATCTTTCTAATTAATATTTACAATCTAATTTATCATATGTATAACCCAATATTAAAAATGGATTAGTAAATAAACTTTGATTTTAACTCTTTTAACTCTTCTTTGAATTAAATAATAATTAATGTCCTAATCTAATACAAGTGGACCTAAATGATAATATTTTACTCCTAAGATTTTTTTTGGTCGAGATACACTTGTAAAATAGAATTAGGACATGTTTTAGGATAATATTAATATCATTTTTACCCTTAATTACCCTATTTACTTTTAACCGTGGTAAATAAAAGTAAAAAGTTACTATTCACCAAAAATAATTTTCATCTCATTGAACCACATTTTACTCCTTGATATTAACCGTGTCTCTCTGATTTTTTAAATTCCACTCACAGAAGCGGTAAAATTTAGTTTTATGAAAAATTCGGTTTTTTAACTACCAATTAGTGGTTTCACTATTCATCAAAAAATGAAAGTTTCCAGAAAAATACAAAAAATTAGGCCTATGATATATTTGATATTATGAATTAAAAAATGATGTATATTTTACCAAATTCAGAACATATCAGTTGCATTAATTAATTTAAAAATTAATTCCCGTCATCAAAACAAATACCGTGTTTTTAAAAGATAATAATTTTCAAAAGATTGACACTTGTTTATGTCTGGTTTAAATGTGAAATTACATCCAATGACCAACATTGTATTAAATGGTAAAAATATATTCTAAATACATTTTAAAACCCCTCAAATTAATAATTTATCACGATTAATTATTTCGATTAAAAAAGTTGTTTATAATTAAAATTTAGTAATTTTCACTATACATCAAAATATGAAAGTTATCTGAAAAGTACCAAAATTTCACCCTAGGCTAATTTCGATATCATGAATCTCAAAATGAAGTCCATTTCGAATGATAAAATTTATAAAATTTCAAAAAAGTAGGTAGTACTATTCATAACTGCTAGTTTGATTGGTTGTGGTGTGTTAGAATCTCGAAGTTGCGTACAATGCATGCCATTGCATTATTCAAAGGGAAACGTACCGTGGAAGCTTGGGATGTTTCATTGTAAATTTTTGATTTCCCCATTCTAAAAAGTAAATTTATTTAGTCAAATTGAATATATAAAAGTTTAAAATATTTGATTTAAAAAGGGTTCACTATTAAAAGTTTGTAAAAGTGCAATACTGAAAATGAATTTGTTCTTACATTATGTCTAAGAAACTCATAATATGGATTCTAAAATTATAAGGATTATATAAAGTTTAAATTTTATTTAATACTATTCATAACCTCTTTTGAACAGTTTGTTTAATATGTCATGGTGCGCTTGAAGTCGTTGTTGTGTGTAGTGCAAGTTACTGAATTATTTTGAAGAAATAACACACTATGAAATCATCGGGTGTTACATTAGCCCCTCCTTCAATAAATTGCGTCCTCACAATTTGAAATTGTTTTTAGAAAATAAAAGGTTGAATATAGAAAATATCTTTGTGGGAAAACCCATATCGAAAATTGGGTTAATAAAATTTAGTCTTAATAAGAGTAATAGAGAAATGAAAGTGTTGCCACTAAATTATGATCTCTATTCGGAGAACATTGGTGGCAATTAGAGACATATAATTGGAGGGAAAACATAAATATTTATAAGTAGTGATTGAGGTCATCAATCACAAACAAGTGTAAAATTTAGGGCCTTAAATTCATCAATCTATGATGATTTAAAATACCATCGGTTCAGCAAAACATTTGATATTAGGATAACACATTTTTTGTTTTAAGATCCCTTCACTAAAATATAAGAATTAATTTATTCATTGAATAAGACAAGGAGAAATGTATATACTTGACAAGTAGAGTCTCATCCTTTAACTAAGTTCTACCACAAACTCATCTTTCACTCTAAAAGATAATAGAACTTAAAAATAATATTCTATTTATCCTATTCGTATAAGGTTAAAAGAAATGAATTTATAATTCATCTACCAGAACCATAAAAACGACATTATTCAATCTAGGACATCACGTGGGTCAGTGGTAGGTGATACACCCTTGTCTCCCTTCGGTTGTAGGTTCAAGTCTCACGGCCTTGCCGGACGCGACGGGTTGCCGCCCGACCTCCAGGTTGTCCTTTTATAGCAATCCAAAATAATTCAAACTAGAATTATCCAAAATACTTCATTCCAAAATTTATAAGGAAGGTAAACACAATGAAGATCCTTTTTTCCGCGTAATGACATGTGAACACCTTCATCATGTATACTTTTAAAACACTGTAACATCCTGAATTACCATAAGACCTTATTGATTACATTCATGATCCCTTATTCCGTAAAGAATAATATATATACTCCTTCAATACAAAAATGTTGTAAACCCAAACAATGGTAGAATATACAAATCTTTAATCAGTTTTGAGGTAGTCAAGAATATCCAATAAAATTTATCCAAATCAATCATGTATTATTCTAAAATCACTACCTCAGTATCAGAACCATATTATGGTTTATCTTTCTCTCAACCATATATTTTCCAAAAATTAAACCTGCTATTGAGTCAATTTTCTTTGTTTCACACAATCTAATGTCCTTAATGAAATAGTACTGCAGTACAATCCTTATATACTCCATAATAATTATAACAAGTACATTGTTAATACAACACTCAAATGACATAATCAACATAAGAAATCTAATCATTCCTCTTCATCTGTGGTATTAACATAATTTGATTATTATCCAATAGTATCATTTGCGGCATAGTCTGATGACTGGGACATAGGTTTGCATAGTGTCAAAACTCCTTGCAAATGAAGCATTGTACATTTGAAACCATTTTCTTACCCTTGCAGTCACATACTTTGTGCCCTTTTCCTCCACACTTATAACAAACTCCCATTCCTTTCAGGCAAGTTCCAGGGTGTTTCTTCCCACATTTATCACATATGGGAAAATTCTTCTTTACCCTCTTCCCTTTATCCATCTTTCCCTCTTCCATCCTTTTCTTCTCTTGCTTCCCTTCAAAGTCATAGGACTCAGTAAACTCTTTACTTGTCTTATCAACACATGATATTATTTCTTCATATGATGATAATACATGGGAGACTATTTATATTATAAATTCGGGATTAATACCATGAAAGATATGATCCTTCTTTCTCTTTGGATCATGTGCATTGCTGGAGTTCTCATTCCTTCTACTAGGTGTCATTTCTAAACAATGGCATACACAAGATTAGTTTATGAATAACAATAAATAATCCCAAACTTGTAAAACACATAACATAAATTAAATACTTTATGGATATAATCCATAATCATAAAAATGTCTCCTTTAAGGAAGTATATACTCATAAACCCTTCATAATCGTTTGCAAAGAAAATGAGAATTATCCTAAACATATCTCTCAGGAGTGTCGTAACCAAGAGTGCATCAAGGCTCGTTGTCGTGCACCAGTTCCCGTTCGAGTCTAGCTCAAAGCGGTGTTTTCGGGTTTTACCCCTAGGTACATCTGTGCCAGAGCCGCCTCTACCTGCTCATATCCAGACAAGGATGTACTGCTCGGAAAACTCGAAAAATCTCTACAATACCAAAATTCTATGAATTTCTTCTATACTAATCCTCAAAGTTCATCTTACGTCTACGTTCTCTAATCCGATTTTATCTAAATCTAGCTTCCAAGGTTTATACTAAACTTCCTATGATACCAACTTTAACGCCCCGACCCATGATACCTAGAGTCGGTGCATTATTACATAACATTGGAATGATCACAAGAAAGATAACGTCTTGAAAGACTGATTAGTTTAGTAGCCTTGGAAACACTTGATGTATTCATAAAGATTAAATTACATCAATACGTGAAAAACTACAACAATATATTGTCTTCATATCCCCTCATACTATCCCTATAGGTCATTCATATAATACTTCTTCACGTCCTGGGAAAAATAAAACATAGAAAAAGGGGTGAGCTCAAATGCCCGGTAAGGATAACAATATAGCAGAAACTTTCATAAATAAGAATAAACATTTAAGGCATGTATATCTAAAACAAAAGCCTTTTAAACTTGAACTTCAACATAGTATGGAAAAAATAAGTTGAAATAATTCCATTTACTTCTCCACATGGATATTCGACTAATTGAATAATCACATGCAATATCAATAACCCCTTTCATAATAATGGAATGCATAATTCCAGACTATCATAACCACATAGCCAAGGCCTCGTTCCAAGACTACAAATAAGATTTTTCCAAGGACTTGTGCCAAGACACTAGTTTTTCTCATGAGACCTACCGATGCATCGAGGAGCTATATCGGGCTCCACCCGTCACATATTAAGTCCAATGCATTCCCATATGAAAAGGATTAAACATAACATAAACATTCGTATTAAAACTAGCATATGAAATGTAAATACTTCATCTATAAACCATGAATGGTATAAAAATAACACATCCACGGTCAAACACATCACAAAAACTTCAAAACAATATGGAAGTTTTGTATCATAATAAATAAACTTCAAATAAATATAAAATCTATCAAAGGATGTTGACATAGATTAAATCAAAACTATTTGAGAGAAATATCACTTTTTTTGAAATCATTTAAAAGTCACAAATCTATTAAGGAAGTAATTTAAAAGAGATTTTTGAATCAATGTGTCCTAGACCACTTAGAAACATTTGAAAAGAAGTATCATTTCAAAACATTATTGTCCATATAAATAAATCCTTAAAATCATTTGAAAACATGGACATTAATTAAAAAGATTTAGAAAGATAAATCTTTAAAACATTTAAAATTCTGATTTTGATAAAGAGTACGTTTCAGAAAATCTTAAAATATTCATTTTGAAATCATTTAAAATAACATAATTATAAAATAAAACATTTACTCTGAAAATATATTTATAATCTTGTAAGGTAATCTTCGAACATTTCATAATGGCCGAAAATAGCCGCACATGCCGTATAAGTTAAAAAAAGACATTCTTACCTTAATTCTGTCGAAAAGGTTAAAAAGGACCTTGTTTGGAAAACGACGGAAAGATTCCATTATAAAAATATTATAAAAAGTCAAAAAAGGGTATAAATGACTTTATCCCATATTCTATAAAATAGTAGGAATGTTTTTAAATACACTTTCAAGAAACATGGATGTGGATGATAAAGAGGTCCCAGAAGATTTACGTATAAACAACCTCGGATAATGAATAGATTGTGAAATAACCCTTACCTTATACTTTCCTTGGCTGGTGGTAGGTTAACCTCCTGTATAATGGTGAAATAATTGTTAATAAATTATACAAGAATCATATACATTAATATTATATCATATATGATCTTTAAATATTCATTTTTTAATAATATCTTAGTATTATCGTTGTTTCAGGTGTTAACTTACTGATTTTCTTTTATATGTTTTGTTATGTAAGTCGTGTTTTTCATGGATAGGTTGTATCTTTATCATATCCATAATGATATCAATTCCTTAGATACTATTATTAATCATCAAATTAGAATTAGACTTCAATGGATACGATGGAGAATGAATCTCATCGCGTTCGTGGAGACGGTAGTCCGAACGTACGCACGAGCGACAATATCATTATTTTGATATTAAAATAATATATAATTGGATGTTATATCATATATACAGAATAATTAACATGTTATATTTATTATTAAATGAATTACAGATCATTATTATACCCATCCAAATAATAATATATTGAATAACAATTACACTACGACGTGGAGACGGTAAGTCGTACGTACGCACGTATGGTGACATGTCATTCAAAGGATGGATAGAATACTGAATATGTTTGTACCATATTTATAATAATATTATAGTATATAGGATATACTGGATTCATTATTTTATAATGGGAATAACAAAGAAAGAAGAAGTTGAAGAAGAAATGAATTTGAAAAGGGAGGTGAAAACATTACCTCTTCTTCGGGTTCTTCCTTTTGATTTGATCAAAAGGGATCCTTAGGTTGGCTTTATGATCAAACTATGTCCTCTAGGTTGTATTGAGGGAATTTGAGAGAGTATTTGGGCAGGTTTTGGCCGAGCCAAAGGGCTTTGAATGTGTGAATTAGTGAGAAGGGGGAGTGCCCTTTTATAAGAGGGGTGAGGGGCACCTTTGAAAAAACTAAAAATATTATTTATAATAAATTCATATTCGGTTTCTAATGGCTCCAAAGTAGATTATTTAAAGTTTAATGTGGGTATGGGTCTAAAACCACTCAACCAATATAATTTAGATAGATTTGGGTCATTATATTAATCTTATCTTTAAGTATTAACTCTTAGTTAATTAGTTTCACTTTTACAATGTCTCTTTGAATTTTTATATTATATGATTAATAAACATACTATATACATCCAAGAGACCCCCAAGTGGTCCATTAATTATACAAATATCATGATATAAGTCTCTTAGCCGAACCTCATATTTTTTGGAATTTAATATCAATTAATAATATAATATTTGTTTTAAAAACTCTTTTATGTCAATTTTGACACTATTCAATAATTGATTTTTGTAAAAATCATAACAGAATGATTACTTCGAAAAACGTTAATTAGATCAATCCTAAAATGTCATATTAGCCTATAAAATTATCGGTATTTATAAAAATTCTCAAATTACATTTATTTGGGTATTTATAATATCAATTATTCTAATTTTTCATTAATTAGGGAATTACTGAATCGCCATTGTGTCATCAATAAATTAAATTATTTAACATCTAAAAATTATAAATAAAATACAATTATTTAGGAAATATTTTTATCTTTCTAATGAATATTTAAAATTTAATTTATCTTATGTATAATTCAATATTAAAAATGTTTTAGTAAATAAACATTGATTTTAACTCTTTTAACTCTTCTTTGAATTAAATAATAATTAATGTCTTAATCTAATACACGTGGACCTAAATGATAATATTTTACTCCTAATATTGTTTTTGGTCGAGATAAACTTGTCCAATAGAATTGGGACATGTGTTAGGGTAATATTAATATCATTTTTACCCTTAATTACCCTATTTACTTTTAACCGTGGTAAATAAAAGTAAAAAGTTACTATTCACCAAAAATTATTTTCATCTCATTGAACCACATTTTACTCGTTCATATTTACCGTGTCTCTCGAATTTTTGAAATTCCACTCACAGAAGCGGTAAAATTCAGTTTTATGAAAAATTCGGTTTTTTAACTACCACTTAGTGGTTTCACTATTCATCAAAAATGAATGTTTCCAGAAAAATACCAAAAAATAGGCCTAAGATATATTTGATATTATGAATTCAAAAATGATTTCTATTTTACCAAATTCAAAACATATCAGTTGCATTAATTAATTTAAAAATTAATTACCGTCGTCAAAACAAATTCCGTGTTTTTAAAAGATAATGACTATCAAAAGATTGACACTTGTTTATGTCTGGTTTAAATGTGAAATTACATCTAATGACCAACATTTTATTAAATGGTAAAAATATATTCTAAATACACTTTAAAACCACTCGAATTAATAATTTATCACGATTAATTATTTTGATTAAAAACGTCGTTTTTAATTAAAATTTAGTAATTTTCACTATTCATCAAAATATGAAAGTTATCCGAAAAGTACCAAAATTTCACCCTAATCTAATTTTGATATCATGAATCCCAAAATGAAGTCCATTTAGAACAATAAAATTTATATAATTTCAAAAAGTATGTATTACTATTCATAACGGCTAGTTTGATTTGTTTTGGTGTGTTAGAATCTCGAAGTTGCGTACAATGCACGCCATTGAATTATTCAAAGGGAAACGTACCGTGTAATCTTGGGATGTTTAATTGTAAATTTTTGATGTCCCCGTTCTAAAAAGTGAATTTATTTAGTCAAATTGAATATATAAAAGTTTAAAATATTGGATTTAAAAAGGGTTCACTATTAAATGTTTGTAAAAGTGCAATACTAAAAATGAATTTGTTCTTAAATTATGTCTAAGAAACTCATAATATGGATTCTAAAATTATAAGGATTATATAAAGTTTAAATTTTTTTTAATAATATTCATAACCTCTTTTGAACGGTTTGTTTAGTATGTCATGGTGCGCTTGAACTCAGTGTTGCGTGTAGTGCAAGTTACTGAATTATTTTGAATAAATAACACACTATGAAATCTTGGGGTGTTACAACGGAGATCTATCTAGGTACCAATCAGAGGCTCAGACATGGAATGAGTAAAAATTATTTAGAGAAGACCCATAGTATTTGAGGATCATTTATTTTGTGAATATAAAATACAATTTTCAGAAGATATAATAACTAATGTTTGTAGATAAATGATGCATAAATAACTATATCGAGCGTAGGATTCTCATTGGACACCAAACCGACTTTACGTACTTTATCATAGGACAAAATGTATGAGCAATTCATGATATATATTAATCAACTGAAGAACCTTGGTATATAACTATGACATTCATGTCCAATGATATTCCTACATGGTTTTTTATTTATATAAGTCATCTTCCAGATCATTCATGTTAGAGATATAAAACATCATGTTAACTTAATCTCACATAATAAAGATGGAATTTCATGTCTATAAATTTCAAATTAACAATAAATAACATTAGGTTTATAAATTCATAATGAGAAATATAAAATTTCATGTTTTTTTATTTAAAATTTGTAATATGGGATGCCACTTCCAAAAATTACATATAAGTATGATTGAAAGTCATGTATGTTAATCTCAAATTTATAATTAGGAACCCCATGTAATAATTTGATAATATATAATGAGGAATTCCATGTCCAAGTTATAAATAAATGTGTTAATTTCATTTATCAATTACATATATAAATCATGACATGGCCCATGACTAAGTTGAGGATAAAAAATAGTTCATGTAAGCTACCCATTTCATTTTTACCATTAAACCTACTTCATTTAGTCACTTATTCATTAGATAAAATCCAACACACCTTAGGAGATTATTTAATTTCATAAGTAATGACTAGTCACATATAACATTCAATATCACACACCATAAATCGATGTTTTAAACACATTCTATCAACCTTTGAGGGAATCATGGGACTCATAGTCATAAATATATAGATTTAATTATATGGAGTTTTACTTCTCATTAAATTCAATTTTTATCCAAGACAATATTTCCAAATTTATCATAATCTAAGTAATTATACATTCCCAATCATAATCCAATCATTACAATGAATAACATTTAATTATTTCTATTTATAGGGGTTAACCCAAACATACATAAGTGATGTTTTAATTGATTAAAACCAATTGAAAACAAGCATAAATAACATAAAAAACACAATGGTTTGGCCCAAGTTATGGTCACCATCTTCAAACCATGTTAATGGGTCTAAATAAAATAATTTCTATAGTATTATCATTGAATTTTAGGTACTTAACATTTTTGGAGTAACAAATGGAAATTCCTATGTGCGGTATAATGGAATCATAATATAATCATTTGGGACTTTAGGGTAAAATACATATTACATGTAACTCATTTTTATGAATCATTACTCATCCAATATCAAGCTTCGATGCACATAAAAATGAGATAAATTGAAGAATAATACAAATTCCCATAAAATTTGGTGTATTTGGTCAGACAATGATAACATGTGTATGGGAATGAAAAAATGATAAAGGTATAAGTATGAGTGTTATAATTACTTCTAGGATTAAAATGTATATGATTACATTTGATTCAGACCATGAATTAATAATATCCACACTATGGAAGATGATAAGAAGTAGATCACATGTAAAGGTATATTGGATGAAATGAGGCACAAAAATACTTAAATTAATTAATGATTTATAAGGGTAAATGATCCTTTTCCTGATTTTTATGAGGTGAATGGTTAGGCGACATGGTTTGGAAAACAATGCACTTACCGTGTGGTGGTACTGTTCAATAACCATCATTTCTGACTATTTCCTCACTCTTTTTACCTAGAGTGTGCCAATTATGTTGGCTTCACTTTCCAAGCACCAACCACCTCCCATGGCTACAATGAAATGTTAGAAAAACTATGAAAAAACTATTTAGGTATCTATCTGAATCTAAACCAAGACACTACCTTTCTAAGATCAATTTAATAGTTAAAATAACTATGCACCATAATAAAAAATAATGCATGGTTTCGCCACATGTTTAGGAATAAAAATTCACTAGCTGAGTGTAAAGGGAAGACTCTCCCGAAAGTGATGTTTCAATTATTCACAATCATAAAACCTTCATTGGAATTCATGATAACTTTATCGACTTATAAAATAATTAAAAAAAATTAGGTGTTCCAAATTTCTTTATTTAATTTTGAGTGTCATTCTAAAATTTTTCCCATCAACCAAAGAAAAAAATGAAAACCCGTTGAAAATTTCAACTGATATAAACATTGGATCTTACATGTTAATAAAAGAAAAGTATAAATTTATTTAAATAACATGATTTATTTTTATATTCATAAAATTCTTTAATATAAAAAATGATAAAACCACATATATAATTATAAGATTTATCATATCCAAATACATATAAACATTAAAAAACATTTTGTTTTACGAATTTAATTAGTTTTATTAAAAAGATGGTATGTATATTTGTAAAAAAAATTATTCAATAATATGTATCCCTCAAAAAAAATTGACCCTCATATTAATATTTTATCTGAGATTACATTATTAAAAAATGGTTATTTGGATAATGATGAGATTTGGGTTCGTAATACAAAATTTCAAATTCAGAAATTTCAATACAAATAACATTAATTCACAATATATAATATTATTATATCATTAATTTTTTAATTAAAAAAGATTAAAATTATAATTCTTAATATAATAAATTATTTATTTATGATCGTAACTAAAATACAACAATATAACTCTTATATTTTTCCATTCAATTTACTAACAGATGTCTTAATAATTTCTCTAGTACCTATGATACTTTTTTAGTAACATTCACAATGAATAAATTGGAATCATAGAAATGAATATTTATATGTTATTTAATTAATTTATTTAATATCTAACTTCTCAAATCTAAATAAGATCTCGTACAATAGTTTTAATAAATCACTTTTTCCTCAAAATCTAAAATTCCAATAATTGCTTAAAATTTATGCACTAAAATATTATCTTATATGATTTACATTATGGGATTACCAAAAATTAAAATTAAAATCTCGTGTATATTTTTCGAGTCATATGTAATATATATTTAGAAAATTATTAATTTAATAAAAATTAAATATGAAACATTTTCAATTTTTGATATGTTCATATAAAATATTTTTATTTAACTAGAATTGAAGAATTATTAACACTTGCATCCATATCATACTTTTCATACATGGATACCCTAAGAGTGGTACAGAAACCATGGAGGGAGGATGGGTGATTCATGTATTTTTATATTATTTTTCCAAATACAAAAAAAATCATTAAAAATTTACCCCTTTTGGGTTTAAACCTATATAACCTCTTATGATGAAAGTGGATGTGTTTTTATTTTCCCAATAATGTAGGCCACATGAAATTTTTATTATGAGAATGATTTATAACATAAGTGTTTTTATATAGACCAGGTCTAAAGTAGGAAAACTACTCATTGTTATGATTATTATTTTCATGTAATTAATTATATACTTAAATTTTAACCATAAAATAATGTTGGTTCTCAAGCTATCATACTAAAACTGGGCCCATGGAATTTTTCATGTAACTATTCACAATATTATTCAATTGAAATATACTACATCCCATATTCACTTTATAATGATGTTGAACAAGTTCCTTTAACACTTAATCACCCTATTTATGTAGATAAATAAAATACAATGAGATAAAACTAATTTAAAATTGTATTTTCATCCAAAAAAATCATGTCTTAAAATTCCTTATTATGCTCTGAACACAACACATGAAACCTGGACTTTGTTTCTTCATTTCATCATTGAACTTGATAAGAATAAGAAAATGGTATTCTCATAAGTAATTAATTATGAACACAGGCATAACAAATCACTTCTAATGAGCATAAAATGAAATTTATTGATTTAGAGTCCATATTAGAAATAAATGAGTGAAACTAGGGTTAGTTATTTCTCACAACACCTTGTACGTCTTCTACCTTTCCAATTTCTATTTCTCAAAAAACATACAACACTGTGTATATTGGAGATAGGTATGAAATAATTCCTTCTTATCTTTATATATATTCTTTTCATTAATACCCAAATGGTATTCATTCAACAAATGGGATTTTTTTCCCTTCGATGAAATATCAATTTTTCTAGGATCCCTCTGCTACATCGTTCTACACTATCAACTCTACTTTTTCTCTTATGTGAACCCACATTCTATATTTTCCACAACTATATATTTTTTTGGTATTTTCTCATTTCCAAAAATTTAAATATCTCATAGTATGTGTGCATGATGAAAAAAACTTGTATATCCAATCATGAACCTCTATATATAATTTCCTAAATGTTTTTCACTTGATTATTACTATGAGGAATAAAAAAACCCTTCTCATTTTCCCCACTAAATCTCTCATTTTATTGTCCAAAAATTTCTTATATGAAAATACAATATAGTAAACGTTTCCCAAATTATTTCCACAATACCAATACAAATATATATATATATATAGTTTTATAAAAAACTAATAGTATCTTTTATCTTGGCATGTCTGTGCTCACAGAATGAGAGATTTATAGAAAACCATTTGAAATTCCAACTTAATTCTATAAAAAATATATTAGCTCAAAAATAATTTCTGATTCTCATTATTTGATTAAAAAATCATTTTTTAAATTTAAATTAATGATGCATAACATATGAATCAATAGATTATTTATCTATTTCAATATCATATAATGAGTTTCATGTATTCTCATTTAAATCTCACATATTGAATAATATAGTGACCTCCTCCTCAATATTCTCATTCAATCAGCCTATACTCATTCTAAACTAATGAATAAAAATTGAATGAGTATAATTAAAAAAAATAAAAAATAGGCCCAAAATCTTTAAAAAAATTATTAGATTTTATGATTCTGTAGAATCCATTTTTAAACATGATAAATGATCTCAAAAATATACATTCTTTGGTCCTACCTTCCACAACCTGAAGATCAAATTCTCATAAATATTTATATTCAATCACACAAATTTTATGTGATTGTTATGTTTATAGAATTTTGAAATGTCTTCTGAATCTTCTAATTGATTACCAAATCAAAATTTAAATTCTAGAAACATAAGGATTTCTTAACCTATATGTAATGGGAATCCCTAGATGATGATCCAAAAGTGTATCCCAATATTTATATATATTTTTATGTTCCCATTATATTTATTTTCATATATTGTAAGATCCCATTATGTGGTTTCCCTGACATCAATGACTTCGGAATATATCTCCTTCTATTAGAATAGATCCCATTACGTGGTTCCCTAGATCATATCACTTTACATAGATCTGATTTAATATTTAAAAATACATTTTTATCAATGTCCCTACTGGGAATCCACTTATCTAGTGACATTTCCCTTTTTATAAAATTCCTTCAAAATTTCAAAATTTCATTAAAATAATTCATAACAACTATAGTGAGACATAGAAAGAATTCATGACCTTATTGAGCACATCCAATTATCTTAGATCAGCTTCAAATTTTTCAACATATTTTTAGAACAATGAACACACGTTATCATTTATACAAGGAATATAAATACATAATTAGATTATTTCCATATGCCTCACTTCGTATTTCCTTCCTCCTTCAATTTAATTTATTTTAGACTTCGTCTATTATATATTATCATTAATTTAAATAACAATTAAACATAAAACTATATGGGTAGTTTCTAAAATAATTAGGATGACATCTCTCAAAAACATCATCTTGTTTAAATCATTTTTAGCATATATATATAATTTCACTAACAAAAAGTTTATCTTCGCTATATTTTCTCCTCTGAAACACTAATTTAAATTATTTTAGAATATGATCTTTAACAGACATTCATCACTTTTCTTAGACTACTGTTTCACCTTAACAATCAAAAAATATTTTAGGGATCCCCACATGAATCTATCTATCCTGTTATTAAAAGGAATCATTAAATTTAGTTATTTTCATATTCCCCATAAGTGTATAGGATTCAAACATCATACTCAGTGGGTGGATACTCACTCTATCACCCATCATGAAAATTAATTTACCTTCTTCCATAAAATGAATTAAAAATAAATCAAACACTAAATAAAAATGGGACACCACTATTTTCTTTTTTAATAATTATGAACACAAACTATAGATCTAAATTCAATGTCCTTTATCTCCGATTTATTGAAAATAAATTTAAAATATTAAAAAAATATCTCCCTATAATTAATAAAATGTGTTTAATGGGAATTATCTTTCATTCCCATCTAATTTTTAGACATTCATACTCTCCAACATTTTCCCTCTCCCCTTGAGGGATTCATTCTACATTAATTTTATATAAGTGTAGAACAATTTTTTTATAGAAATGATTCATCAAATAATAAACTCCAAGTCTACTAAAACTAACCTAGTTCTAAAAAAATAAGAGAGTTCAAATAAGAAAATAAATACAACCTTAAATATTCCTTAATATTATACCAATTCTTCAATTCAATAAATTTGGGGTTGTTAAAATAGATTTTCATGATGTTTTATAACATGAAATTCTCAAAAATAAACACAAGAAAATTGTTCAAGTGAAATTTATTTTCTATATATTTTATTAGATAATAACTCCATATTAAAATAATATTAAATATTAATCAAAAAATGTTATTTCAATGAAATCATAACTCTTTTTTTGAGTTCACATGGGATATCTAGCTTCTGGACTAAACATGGAATGATTTATGTATAGAATCTTACACTTTTAGGATAGATCTCCCCAAGGGATACTCTCCATAATTCACCATAGTTGATTCTATATATGTATTATATATGTTAAATCATCATTAAAATTATGACATGAATACCCATGAGATATTCGATAATGGATGGATTTATTGAGCAGTATAAATGTCAATGATTTCATCATTACTCATGTATTCATCCTTTACCTTCAATTAGCAATACCATGATTTATAGAAAAAAAATATGAGAATATCATTGGCCTTCAATTAGAAATTAAATATTTTTAATAGTGTTTATAATTTTCTCTTACCCCATAAATTCATTTCCTTGAAGATCTGAAATGTATATTACTCATTATTCTTGCTATAGTATTGACTTTTAAAACCAATTATGAATTGAGATACATGGATTCTATAAACTTTTCAAATTAATTCATAGAGAAAATTTATTATATACTTATATAGCAAGGAACATCAATATTTTTCAATAGGATCAATTTTCTTATACCATTCCTTTTAATTTGGCTGTATGATTAGATAAAAATTAGGCTAATACTAATTATTCAATATGTGTGCACAATTTATTCTTCTATCTGTAACCCTTGTACTATGATAAATATATTAATTCTTATTGTTTCATTCTTCTCATAGGAAAACAATAATATATTAAATATCCATGTGGTATGTATTTTTTCACCTTCAACACATCAATTTATCATCATTTAGGCTTCCTTTCATTAGAAACCACTCTGAAATTCTAATTCTTCTTCTTAGATATCAACTACTATAGATATCATACTATCAAATTCTTTGATTGATTCTTTCCATATGAATTTTATGATTCTCTCTTCTATATCGATTTACATGGTCATAATTTCATGGTTCATGATGTAGTATCTCTTAAAATAGTATAAATATATTACCTCCTATGACATGGCATTATTCATTATCTTTATTACTGACTTCTTGGGTGTAGTAACTTCCAAACTTATCTACAGATTTTTTCTATATTAATACTTTTTAGTTATTCTATTACTATTTATTTGATTATTTTATATTCTCTTCATGTAAAATTTATATATAGGGAAATAATAATTACAATAAAAGATAAGATATTTATCTAACATATTATTTGAACTAAAATTTCAACTTCAGATAAAAATTATTTTTTGGGATTTGATTATCTGACTTATGTTTTGACCTAAAATGTCAAATTCGGATATAAAGACAATGTTGGGGTCATATTGATCACATTTTGGTTCCGATTTAAATGAGGTTTATTCATAAAAATTAAAATAGACTTAAAGTTATTATAACAAAATTATCAAAATATTCTGAATGAATTTTCTGGGTTTTCAGTATATCATGTTTCATTTCTTTAAAAATTTCAATTTATAGAGAGAACACACACTTTGTGTCATACATGTCTCATTGTGTTTCATTTTGATGTGAAATATATTCCTAAATAACTAAAATTATATATGAATTATTTTCTTAACGTATTAATATAATATCAGTTTTTTTCTCTCTTTTCAGTAAGTGACATATATTTCGAACTAAAATGTCAATTTTAAATGGATTAATGACACTTTGAGTAACATAAACTAACTATATATCAGATTGATTTGCAGATGATTCGTACACAACAAAAATGAATTATGGGTTATTTTTATAATCTACAAAAATATTTGGAATTTCCTTTCATGGTATTGAGTAGGTGATGTGTGTTTCGAAATATAAGGTCAATTTTAAATAAAAAGACACACTTGGAGTCATAACAACCACAAAATACATTAGTTTGATGTGTAGTTGATAGCAAGACATAGAAAATGACCTTTGTATTAATTTAATTTTGTATCAAAACAATATCAATGTGTTTTATATTGTTTCATTATGTCAATTTTTTTACTAAAATGAAAATTTAAACTCAAAACACACTATTTAATTCATACCAGACCCATTTTCTCTCAATACTACGTGATACAGATTTCAATAAGTCAAAAGTTACTTCTGAATCATTATCATGATGTATTAGGACAATTTGATCATGTTTTATAGGTTTTCCATGACTGAAACATGGTTTGAACTAAAATGATAGTTTTATACTGATAATAGACACTTTTTTGTAATAAAGATCACATAGTGTGTCATATTTAGTTGTGGTTGCTTCCTGAATGTCAAAATAACATGTGGATCATTATCCTAAATTATAAAAATAATATAATGATATATTGTAATTTTTTAGTATGTGACAGGTGTTTTAAACAAAAATTTCACTTCTAAATAGAAACACTCATGGATTCATACCAGTTTCACCATGAATTGGATAGATGTTTGGTTGATTCCTATATACCAAAAATAACATAAGGGCCATTTTCCTAACGTAAAAAACCATCATAATAATTTTTATTCGTTTTAAGTATGTCATAAGTATTTTTTTACTAAAATTTAAATTTAAAATTAAAATAACAGTATTGAGTCATACTAGTCCCATTATTAGTTTGATTGATGTGAAAATAGTTCATACACAACATAAATGACATGTGAATTATTTTCCAAAATTATTAAGATAATCTGATAATAATTTTTGGATTTTTTGGGAATGACATACATTTTGAACAAAAATGTCATTTTTAAACTTATATGAGACCCTTTTAGTAAAACTTAAAACACCATATATGAGATTGAGGTGTGACTGAATCAAACATATCACAAATGATTTATGAATTTTTATCAAAATTATCAATAGAAAAATTATTCGTTTTTTGGTTTTGATAATGTGAAATGTCTTTTAACTAATGTGTAAATTTAAAATAAAAAACATAAAATTCGATGAATATCATGTACACGATGTATTGGATTGAGTTTCTTGTCCTACCAACACCTAACAAATTACTTATAATCAATTTTCCTTAATTTTAAAAACAATATGAATGTGTTTTCTCAGTTTCAAGTATGTAAAATTAGTTTTTATCTAAAAGTTAAATTTTAAAATAAAAAATAAACTACTATTCTAACTAGGAATAATGAGTATCAAATTTATATGTGGTTGATTCCAACTCATTAATCAATGTCATTTTATTCTAAAAGGTGTAAAACAATCAGTGTTATCTAGAAATATTGTTTTTTATTACCTAGATTTCTTAATTTAGTGTATAATAAGAAGAAAAGATGATCATCATTCATGTATCATCCTTTTTGAGTGCATTGTCATTGTACATAAGTGAAACATCCTTTTTAATGTATTTTTATATATTATTTTTTCTCCAATCCTTTTGAGCCCTTAATAGTGTAAAAATTTGTCACGAAGTCAAAAATGATAAACAAAATATTATCTATATGATATCTATGAACATTAATAATATGTATCAAATAAAAATGATAAGATAATTAAAATAAAATAATATAAAATGATGAAAACATTATCTTAATATGTATTTGTAATTCACCTCTTCATGATGTTTGTGTACATTATAACACAATGTATTCTACGAATTTTTTTCTAAGAAAATATATATCTTATTTTGAATATAATCCTTAGAGGATTATAGTTTGTTGATGGAATAAGATATCATTCAATGTATTGAAAACATAATAACCACAATAATTTTAATTATATTATTTTGAGTAGTAAAAAAACATTGAAAACATGTTAATTTTTATATGTTTTGATATTAAATCTTACTATATAAACACTTTCAAAAATCCATTTATATAAGTCAATAGGCTACTTATGCTCATAGACTATCATCATGCCATAATTGTGATAATATTTAATCCCAGCCTTATCACAATATAATGGTCAGTAAAAAATAATATAGAATTTATTACATAATTATTATTAGAAAAATGTATCATTTAGTGTATTTCAAATTGGTAAACATAATTACTTGTGGTCGGTATGTTGGGAATCAATGCATTGAATCTAAAAAATATATTTCCATTATATCATATTGATTGAAATTAGTTACTAGTACATCTGAAAAATGGAATAAATAATAAAAAAAATAAAAAAATGTTTAATATGATTAAATTTTAGAGTTTTACCCCTACGTTATGGGTATTAATAAGATTCTATCATCTAAAAGTTTTCTTTCACATTTCTTTATTTTTTTCACTATTAAAATATAATACTTTTTTTGTAATGAGAATAGTTATGTAGAATTGATGTGAGAACTGAAGACTCTAAATTTTTATTCAAAGGTATTTCTATTCAAATAAAATTTAAATTTTTCTCTACAATGAAATTTCAATATTATTTAGTCATAATTGAATATGTATATTATCTTCTGTAAAAACAAATCATAAAAACACACATCATTTAGGCGTTTACAACTAATAATCCTATTCATTCATACTTTAGTATTTCATTTACATTATCAAATCCATGAAAATATATAATGGCCTCTTTATACAATTTTTCTTAAAAATAGTTATGGTCATATCACTACTTTTATTGTTGTATCCATATGAATTTTTTTTGTAAATTACAATATTGAATGGGTAGGGTAAAGGTACTTTCTGAAAATAGTTTTGACTGATTGATAGATCCTATGGATATTTTTATATGACCGCCCATTTGATGGCCTACCGTTCTCTATCTATAATAACATTCATCACTTAAATCCTTATTCATTAATTGTTACTGGTTTTACGTAAAACTAAATTTGAAATGAAAACCCCTCTATGGGCATTTATTTTTATTAGATCAAATGAATATTCTTTGAATCTTCCAATACTAAGATCGACTCTATGAATATCATGATAATAAGGTTAAACATGTTTCTTGGAACATGGATCATGAGATTTTTCAATACCCACTCTCAAATGACCTATTATAAGATTATTTTTGTGTACAATATCTCCTTGGATATTGTACACTATACCCCTGTCGACAAAGAGATGTGTGGGTGTAGAGAGATATAAATCACAATCATTTTCACCCTTTAGAATATCAATATTGTAGTGGTATAAGTTTCTTTTGAATTCATATATCATAGAATAAATAATGAAAAAATTTAATACCTATTCTATGAAAATAATTTGAGGGTAAAAGATCAACTAAAATAGGGTGGGGGTATCTTCACATAGTTGTTGTTGATGTTGTGTTGTTTATTCTCATTAATTACATCCATTATAATTTCAAGCAACTTCAACTTACTAATTATTTTTTTATAGTGTATCTAATCATTCCCAAATATGGTCCATTTTATTATCTTTATCCCTTTTATTATTTCTTTTCATAAAATATGTTCTGGGTGACCGCAATAAAAACCCCTCTGATGTGGCCTTATAGTCTTGTCTACGTCAAGGCCAATAATAGTAGTCTCTCATTGGGTATAGTTTTTTATTATTCCTCTCTCTTAGTCAGATAAATAATTTAGGAAAATATTTAATCATTTTTATATAATAAATTTGTTTATATTTTATTATTATGTCATACTTATACATGATTCACACAATTTTAGTGTTTTTTATCAATTAATATCTCATCTTTATTTACATGGGCCTCCTTCCATAGAAAATGATGTGCGATATAAGTTGATTTGGATTTTGAATTATCAATATATATATATATATTATAATTATTTTGATGTTTCATGGCACATAATATTATTTCAATAGATTTAAAAACCCTAAATGTTTTTCATGTGAAACATACCCCATCCTTTGTTTACGGTAGGGGTCATAAATTTTTTATCTTGTTTTTTAAATTTATTACACCGTCATTATTTAATAAATTATGAATTATTAATCTATTTTATTAATATAATTATTTTCAAGATATTTATTACCAATCCCATTGTACTAAAAATTTTGTTTCCTCATGATGAACAATAAATGAAATCCATGATTATTAGTTTATCAGTTGTGCATACAACAATGGTTGGTGTAGAAATTTTTCCCTTCAACATCATTGAGAAGATATTTCATAACAATGGTCCAAATGAAATTATGATCCTTCCCATTATGAATTAATAAAAAATTAATTCAGAAATCATCTACTACACATGATGTCTTTATGGGATTTTAAAGAGTTATTTTACATTTCATTAATTTTTTAGTAAAAAAAGAGAAAGTATATGATAATGATACCCTATTATCATACCAAATTAGATCATGAATCTTAGGAAAAACATTTTCTATGGATCTAAATCAATTTTAATGATAATTTTATTGGTGATACCAATGGACTTCTGAAAATGGCTTTGTTTTCTTAAAAATATGTCCAAATGCATTCCATCTAATGAAAAAATTGATGCATTTGTCTCTCTCCTTAATAATTTTTTTTAAAACTAACATTTTACATAGTTCATATTTTTTTAGGAAGTATTTTGTTTTCCATCATAAATTTCATCATATTAATCATCTTCAATATGTGTTTTCTCTAGATTGTTTGTATCAACAAGGGAAAATTATTGTTATTCCTATACATTGGGCGCATTAACATGTCGAGAAACTAGCGTTCCTTGCGATTTGGATCATCCTCATTTGTAGAAGTCATTATCTATAGAAGTGTTTAGACATTATATTTATATTATGTAAATTTATTATTTAATAGATAACAACCTTAGGTAACAGAATGTATATTATGAAAAAATATAACCTAATTATTGAATAGTAATTTTTAAGGTTGAAGGGATTTTGACCCTCAATTGAGTATCCAAATCACATAATTGTGGCCTCCTGTAACATACAAGTCCTCCTATACATTTTTACCACAATGAAATAATTTTTATCTCCCAATAAAAGGGTCATTATTAGTTTAATTAATATATGACCCTTCAATGATTTTGGACTATAACAGAATAATTGATGACATTTGGTTCGTATGATCTGAAAAAAAAATTGTGTGTATTTCCTATGATTACATTATAAATGGGTCATAATTGTACCCTTATTTACTGAAATTTACATTCATGAATACGAATTCATCTTTCTTAACTACAATCATGTTATCAATGATCTTTCATTGAAAAATCATCAACTGAAATGTTGTGTAATCTGACTACAATTTTTTTTGATGATGCAAAATTATGACTTATTCACATAAATTGTATTTATGACCTTTTATCAGATACATGTGTCCCCTTATCAACAATTATAAATTCCATATTTTTCATGGTACTTCATTAATCATATTTATTTAAATACAATTTGTAACAATTAAAATATACATGTTCACTTAGTCCAGTGGATATCCATCAAAGACGTTTAGAAATTGAATTTATGTTTTCAGTCGACTCAATAAAAATAATTAATTGAAACCATCCTATTAAATGTTGATTATTTTATTTGATATCCATATTTTCACCCATGATGGATTCATATGCTTAATAATTAAATATTAGTTTTCAACATATAGTGAAGCCTTTAAACAATTAGTTCATATGTTAAGGTGATCATACGTATTCTCTATAATAGTAATTACGTCAACATATATTATATATGCCACGATATCGAAAATACACTAAATGTTATGAGATTTTAGATGACTGATGATTTCCACATTGAATTGGTAGTTGTTTCAGAATTCAATATACTTATGAACAATATATCACTCCAAAATATAACCATCTGGTTGACTTTGATTTTTGAAAAACAATTTCAAAATATTTATATACCATTCAATGGGGTACATATATATTTAATGTATTGGAGCACAAATTAGAAACACCCTAACCATGTGGCCCATTATAATAAATAATGATTGTGAGATGAACATGTCCAATTAGTATAAGAGGATATTAATTTCTATCTCCATAGTTAAAAATTTATCTCAGTTTAAACCTTAGCATCATATAGGTTTTATAAATAAATAATCCTAGTTAAATTATAAAATAGAATCATAGAAAAAATGAAATGTAAATATATAGGTATTATATGTTTAATCAAGACAGGGACTCCATTTTATTATAGAACCTCTAAAATTAATTCAATAATTAAAAAGATATTTTTGATATTTCATAAAAACCCCTATTGAACCTTTACATCATTCAAGAAGTTAATAAACTATTATTTCACTTTTTTTAAAGTGTTTAAGATTATTTATTAGGAAAAGTATTTTCTTCACACTTCACTAGGGCCAACTATTCATGTATCCCCATGTAAACAATTTCTATCCAAGATTTATTTATATGGTTTATTTTTTCGGGTGAATTTAGTAATGTTTCAAGACACTATCACATTCATTTTTCTAAACATTCATAACATCAATAACATTCTGTACTTATAAATTATTCGAGAATCTAAATTCAATAAAACTGATCTAAATTTTCATCCAATTTTGAATGGTTTTTTGAAAATGGTTTGCCAAAATCAGTATCCATATAATTTTATTTCAAAAATATTTGATAAACATTTACTAGTGATGGTGTAATACCTTCTAATGATCTCCCATCGAATGATGCCATTAATTATTAAAATTTATTGTACTAGGGTAGAAATATATTGTGTCCTAGAAATACTATCTTCAATGAATGTTTAAACCAAATTGATTTTGTACCATTTTCAAAAATGGGAAAGAATTTAGTTACATTAATGATATATCATGAAGAATTTCCAAAATAAGGAATGTCATTTACCATCATGTATGAAAAAGAACAAAATTTTAATAATTATATTCTGTAAGATTCATAGAACAGAACACTTGAATAAGACAATAATTTCAAATCTTTATTCATTGGATCCAAATAAACATCAATATCATTACCCGATTATTTTGGTCCTTATATAATAAGAGATAACATGATGTATTTTTTTAGTATAACCTTGTTAGGTAGTTAATATTTAGTAACACAATCATCTATGTACAATGACTGGTTATTTCAATAAAAAAAGGATTCACCTCATCTGTAGACAATACATAAGGAGTTTTTTGTCTTGTTTCCAAAATTTAGTATACTCATGATCAATGTTATTCCATTGAGGAGAGTATTTATATTGATGATGTTTCCTATTATTATTTATTTTATATTCATGCAACATAAATTGACTTGTAGTCTCATAAATTTTATATAGGCACATAAACCTTTGAATGATTGTAAAGTATCATACAACTTTCATATGGAATGATTCATCATTTATTGTATTATAGAAAAAAACAGTTTGGGAATTTTTGATGTGATTAATATTACTATGCGAATAGTATAAAATCATTTAGAAATGTATTTATTCTTTCAGATATAATACCCATTGAATATAAAATTCATTTGGAATCATGTGTTTGAAAAGGAAGCTCATTATCTTCTAAGAGCATATAATTCTGAAGACAATGTATTTCAATAAATATGTTTTCACTCCATTAATTTCCATTATTTAAATTATATATATTCAATAGGGATGATAACATTTTATATTTATTATACCTGGTATACAATGGAATATTTTCAAAACTCTTTAACATCATAATAAAATTTGCACAACCATCATATTGACCTTCAAATATCAATGTCATGTTATCAATATATTATATATTATCATTCACATAATTAATCACATCTTGGATACAATATTAATCATTATTTATAATTTTAAACATGCCAGATGATCCATAAGATGAATGGTTATCTCAGTTAGTAGATATATTCATTTTCCCCATTTTTATTCCAATATTTAAGACATCAATCTTTTCTATGACATATATGGTGTTATTAAAACTCCTCACGATTAATTAGTCTTCATTAACACCAGTGTAAACATGTTCAAAGTATTTGAGAAGGGTCGTATGTATGATCATTAGAAAATATGATGAAATCCTTCACCACATACTCATACTATTTTATTATACTATTGGAATCTATAATTTTTTAATTGATATCAATTATATTTAATTTTGTAATATTAAAATTTAAAATCAAATAGAATGTATTTTCTTGAAACTCAGAAAATTCGATTCATAAAGAGTACTTTAATATTCATAAATTCATTCTTCTTCGAGAGTAATAGTCGAAATATATGTATTGAGATTTTTGGTAGTGGTGGAAATCATTGAAGGATTAGAATGTGTGACATATAAATTTGAAAATAATCCTATTAAATTATCATCTATAAAAAACATAGTGTTCAAGGAAGTCTTCAATTACTATTATAGGTGGTATTAAAATATGTGGGAGGAGTATATTTTAATTCATTTAATCAATTGGTACATGGTGGTCCAGGTGGTGTTTTAGTGATAGGAGGCTTTAGATCTAGTGTAAAACATTTTCTAGATAGTGACAGAATTGATAGGATATGATCATACATTATTGAGAACATAAATTTGAAGAAATTCTTGAATGTAAATCCAATGTACTGGAAGTCACAATAGGGGGTTCTCATGCAACTAGAAGAACTGAAGAAAAAAATTAATTGGAGTTTCAAGAATGATTAAAATTTAAAAAATTAACAATGAGAGGATGAAACCTCAAATAACAAAATTGATATTTTTTTATTGGGCCCATATGGAACAATCAACATCTACACTTAGTGAAGAAGTATCATAGTGAGATCAACATAATGCATCATCTCAAAATAATTATTGTTGTATAAGCCCAATTACCTATGATAATATGAAACGAAAAAATAGAATCTGTGAACAAAAAAAGAGAGTAAACTCGGTCAAAATTACATTGTAAAAACTGGGAGTGATGTTTAAATAAGATAGAAGAATATATGGATGTTTTGAATGCTAGTCACAATTCCTCATTAAGGAGTGAAAGTAATTATTAGTGTATCTTTAAAGAGAGTTCAATGAGTCCTCATATCTTGTTTCAATGTTCAAAAATGGTGGTTCTATCTCAAAGTTATAATCCAATAAACTCATCTAATAAAAATTAAAATATTGAAGACGTAATGAAATCCAATGATGGTTAGAATGAAAGAAAGTAGGGTAATGTGAAAGAAGGAACTGAAAAAATATAATCACAAGGTAATTAGAACTAAGGATGAAATGAAAGTGAAAGGAATCATCAATTGGATTGGATGAGGAAATAAACTACTACGAGTGAAAATTTATAGAAGTGGGGAACTTTCTAGGAAAACATTGGTTAATTAACATACTTAAATAATAAATTATTATTAGCATTTTTACAGTCATATAAAAAACATTAAATTTTTTTTGTTTTAATATATCAAAATAATTCCGCGACAACAAAATTAGATAAATATTAAAATAATAAATATATATTAACAAATGTTTTCAAATTGTTGAAAAATTAAACAACATTTATTTTGAAAAATCATTAAAATCATTTAAAAAATATATTTTAATTTATTTTAAAATATATAGTTTAAATTTATACATAATCATTAGTATAAATTTATTTTTAAACCATTAAATTTCAAAAACAATAAGAATTATTTACTTAAATTTATTTAATATTTTTCACATAAATTTGATAAATAAATATAAATAAAATTTATTATTAATTTCATTGTATTATTGTATATAGATTATTTCTTATAATTAATGATAGTGGTCTAGAAAGAGGGATTAATAAAAAACCTACAAACTGATAGTAAATTATTTAGAATGACTCAAACCCAAGACCATAACATTACCACTGTCACTAAATTGGTTGAAAGCTATGGATAGATGCTCAATAATATAAAACATGGACATTAGTAATATTGGAAATTTGGAAATAGTATCATTGTTTCAATTGTTTCCTTCCAAGTCACCCTAATTTTGGGGTGATTTTAAATCTTTATTCAGTGAAAACTGGTTTCACCGTGTTTCAAACTGAAGGATTTTTTCCTTATCCAATATATATGCACCAAACATATGATATGGATTGGAATATCTAAATTTAATTTCTTTTATCCCAAAATCACTGCCGCAAAATGAGAATTCTTCTAGGAAAAAAATTACATGTATTTTTTTCACATGATGTATATATCACTTAAGCTACCACCCAGATAATAAATTAAATTTATTTCCAAGGTAATGGAATGTTCATGAATCATGATTATAGAGGATCTTTAATGATATAAAGGAGATGATCATAGAGGTTGAGTGACGCATGCTCGAATAAACAAGAGTATAAATAATCAAATACCTTAGCTTTTGAGAGGATCAAATATTCTGAGAGTAGGTCATGTAAGAGTAGTGGCAGAGGCCGACATCCATGGAAGATTAAAGGTGTTAGGAGAAATGTTTTCTTATGGTTAGAATTTATAATATCAGAAAGTATTTTGTTAGATGTTTCTAAAAAGCGCTAATAAGGATTAGTTTTATCAATGTCAAAAAACAATCATAGATAAAACCTTTTATCTTTAGTGCCATAATTATATCATTTATAATGACACATTTTAACAACTCCTGTTATTTTAGAACTGAAAAAATTATATATTTGAATGGTTTTATAATCACTTATAAATGTTAATTAAAATATAATGGAAAAAAAATTACTAAATATAAATAAATTATAAAAAAGAAAAGAAATATATTTAACATTATTAATGAATATATAATTTTAAAATGAATGTTAAATATTAGTGAAATTGAATAATTAAAAATGATTATACTTATGAAATAATAAAATATTGATAAGTTGTAAACATTATAGAAATAATTTAAATTTTTAAAAATGAATATATATTAAGATGAAACATGTTGAAAATATTAAAACAAAGTAAATAGATAGGAAAATTGAATTTGAATGATTAATTACATAAATTGTCACCATGTATAATCAAATTAAGAAAAAAATATAAAAAATTTCATTTAAATAACATAATTATATAAATTGTAACATTTTAAAAATATTACAACTTAATAAAAAAATTGAAATAATAATTGGTCATATAAATTTAAAAAATATTATAAATATTAAAACCTAATAAAAAATGATGTATTATTATTTTGAATAATTATAGTAATTAATTTTAAAAATGTACAATAAGGAAGGGAATAATTTAAAAATATATTAAATAAATAAATTATATAATTTTACACCATATTAAAAATAATATATGTCAATAAATGAAATTGAATAAATATTAATCATAAAAATTGGACAGAAGTTAAGAATAATAATATATAGTAAACAATTTTGTATAAATAAAAATTAAAAAATCAACGACTTACAGAAAAAATTATAAAATTATAAATATTTAAAATGAATAAATAATAATAAATTAAATAATATTAAAAATAAATAAAATAAATAAATTAAATTACAATTTTTAATAAAAAGTAAAATTTAACAATTAAATGAATTGCATAGACATTAAAAATGAATAAAAATGAATAAATAGACAATATTGACTATATAGATAACAAAAATATTTAAAATGAATTATATTGAATATAGAAAAATTGATAATTTATTTTAATTTAATTAAATTTAATTTAATTTAATCAAATTAAATTACATAAAACACATATACTGATGATGAATAAATTAAAATAAATATATATATTAAAAATTAATAAATATTAAAAATTAATATATTACACAAAAGAGTAAAAATATAATGATAATAAAAATGAATAAATAACATTAATTAAATAAATAAAGATATTCAAGCACCAACATAGACGGATGCCAGATATACATGTGTACAAACAAGCACACTTATACATATACACACTCACATATATATATATATAAATACAAAAACACACATACGGGTATTCATGTATGTATATTTTTTATTATTCTATTTAAATATAAACATATATTATTAAAAATATATTCATTTAAATATTATAAATTTTTTTAAATAGAATAAAAATATATTATAATATTTTTAATTATATACACATCAAGTAATTAATTAATAAAAATAAACTATTATATCTTTTGCGAAAAATAAATTTCATAATTTGTAATTTAGAAAATTAGGAAAATTAAATTCATTTATTATTAAATTAAATATAAAACATATTTATTTTATATATTTACATATTTATATAAATTTTAATATAAATATTATTTCAAAATATATAAATACTTATATATAAATTAAATTACACACTATGACCTTTGTCAATGCTAAACAAAAAAAATGCATATAACGGTGTGACTTTTTAAGTGCTAAAAAAACAGATAATGGTCATATTTTTATGAGTTTAAGAAAAAATAACCTAAAAATGGTATAATGTTTTCTTTTTTTAGATGAAATGGTAAATGTTATCATTTTTAGTGATTTTTGTGAGTGTAGAAAAATTTTCACACTTTATGCATAGTTTTTTAGCACTGATAAAGGCCAGCCATGAATATCATGTACTATGTGGTAGTGTCAGCACATGATTTATGATGGCTTGGTACATATGAAAACTCTTCATAGTATTGGCCATATATGTTGCAAAAAACATATAATATTTCCATGCCTTAACTCTTTTTTTAAATGAAAATTTGTCCTTATTCAATGAAAATTTCTTTTTCATGGGATGACAATGAATATCAACATTCCTTTTCATTTCACCACACCTTCTATAAATTCAATATACTGAAATTCCGTTCTACATATCTATGGTCATATGTTTGTATCTTCAACAACAAAAACTATTTCATAAAAACCACATTTTACACTTTTGGTGTACTCTACAGAGATTTGCAAGTGTACTATTTTTGGACAGAAACCCCATTAGTTTTTTGCTTCAATTTGGGATATTATTTTCAAAAATCACACTATAGTAACCATTAACTATGTGGTGAATTTATTATCATTTATCTCTTTCAATTATATATTTATTTATTTATTTATTTATTCCACTTATCTTCATCAATATAGATTTAATGAAATTTGAATTTACTAAAAAATGGGTTACGTTTTTTCAGGAAATGTGTAATGGCCCGGACCTCTCCGGCCATTTCCTTTGTCAAAAAGAAGGTCACGAAGTGTTCTGGAGGGTAAAATGGACTTTTCCCACACTTTCCAGAATTTTGAAACTACACGCCGTGTAGTTTGAGTGCACGCCGTGTACCCCTTTTCCGGGTATACCCCGTGTTGCAGACCGTGTCCTTAGTGTGTGGAATAATGGGTGCACGCCGTGTGCCCCGTTCTACACGCCGTGTAGTCCTTCCCCGCGTACGCGTTACCAGTCAACGGCCATGTACCATGCTGGAGCAGTGTCCTTGTCGTGTGCAATAAATGAGTACATGCCGTGTGTCCAAACTACAAGCCGTGTAGTCTTTCCCCGCGTATGCGTTACCCTCAAACCATGTGTTGACCAGTCAACAGCCGCAGAGCTGTGTGGAAGCTGTGTGGAGACCGTGTGAAATAACCGATTACACGCCGTGTACCATAAAGTACACGCCGTGTACTTTTGCTTTTCACGCCTATAAAAGGAGGTGTCCCCTCCTCCATTTCAACACACACCTCTCCTCCCCTGTCCTCTGAGCAGAGTTCTCCTAAGAGACTCGAAGGCTCTTTCTTCCATAACTTCTTCGTCTGAGCTCTGATTTACGATCTGTCAGCGGCCACGGGATCGTAACGATGAGGCGGAACATCCGAGATTGGATCCGTTGACTTTACATCAGCCTTTACATTCCAAATTCCACACTATGAGGTTTTTCCGAGACCCGACAGAGGTGACGGATGCCGACAGACTTCTTCTAATGTTGATCTGGGAGAGCGATGTGATCAGAACCTGTTGAAATAGGGATCTTACCTTCGTCTCTCTAATTTTTGCATCATGCGGGGTGGGTATCCTTTTGTTTTCATGAGAAACAGTTGAACCATTAAATAAAGATAATAACTGGTTAAAGAACGGGAATGGTGAAGTTGTTATGTTAATCTTTGTTTATCCTATTGATATGTTATGAATTGAATGTGATTATGCCTACTGAAAATCATGGTCGTTGGTGGCCTTTGCTTGCGCAATTAAATGTTTCCCTATCTTTTAGACCGTTTTTTGGATGGAACCTTGTGGAATGTTGAATATGGTTAATCACGTAAAGTTGGCTGATTAAATGAAAATCTGGAACCCTTTTGTGATTACCCCGGTTGAACAAAGATGGAATAATGAACATGTCGGTGTTGGCTTGGTTACGTGGCATGTAATGGGGGTGTTTGTGGGTTTTTGTGGTTAGGGTGAGCAGCGGGGCTACGGTTTTCTTGGTTATGGGTTGGTGTGAATACTATGATAGTGATGGGCAGCTGGGCTGCAATAAATGGTATTAAAGGGGAAATGATGTACGATGAAGTTGTGGTTTTGGCGGTTGGCAGTGGGGCTGCAGGGTTGGGTTTTAATGTGAACGGGTTATGGGTTGTGAATAATAAATAAACGCGGAAGAGTTAATGAATGTTGGGGCGTGGTAATGGGACGGAATTAATAATCAATGGGGCTGGTTGGTTGATAAGAAGGGCTTGGTTGTGTTGCTTATGTTTTCCTAACTTCATTTGTGGATGGCAGGGATATGTTTTACGAAAGATCGATTTGGTTGGTTGTGGATAGTTTCCTAGTAGTTAAGGAACTAAATAATCTAATTCTTTTGAAATGTAAAAACCTAAATGGGGTTGGGGTTGTTTGTTGTATTAATGCTTCGTAGAAGCAGTGCCGAGGCATGTGCTCAGTTTCTCTATTTAGAAGCCATTGGTTGGGCTGTGTGGTTGGTATATATATATATCTGTATCTTTTGTGTTTTATCTCACCCCACCCATGTTGAGCAATTAGTGTCGAACACTCCCATTTCATGGGACAAGGTGGTTTTCCCTTAGTTACTAGCTCCTTCCCGATCCTTCTCCCCTAGGCTTCGATGGCTTGAGGAGACCTTACACCTAAGAATCTTCAGGTAGGTATTGATTGGGGTGGCTTAGGCCTAAGACTCTTCGGGCAGGTTTTACTGTTTCCCGAGAATCTTTAGGATGAGGCCCAGGTGTGTGCGGGCGGGATACGTGGTTGTGAGGACCAGGTTTGTGCGGGCGGGATATGTGGTTGTGAGGCCCAGGTGTGTGCGGGCGGGATATGTGGTTGTGAGGCCCAGGTGTGTGCGGGCGGGATACGTGGTGGTGAGGCCCAGGTGTGTGCGGGTGGGGAGAGTGTGGCAGTGTCAGGACGTTCATCATTAGGAAGAGCAGCCAACTAAAGTGAATTGGTGCGGGGTACCCAATACTCTTGTTTCTTATATACTACTACCTATTGTGCTTGTGTTTTGGTGAGTGTGGTAGGTGAGGTTGGGTGGATAGAATTTCTTGCTAGGTTTCCTCTGTTGTTCTCATGAGAAATTAGGATGTCTCCCCACTTGTGCACGAGAGCTTTAGGTTTCCCTACTGAGTATACTTGTATGCTCACCCTACGTTTACTTTTAGGTTTCCAGGAGGACTATCAGGGCCATGCGGGGCCCTAGTAGTCGGATAGTTGGAGTTGTTGTAGTTATTGTTCTCTTGTTTTCTTTTGGTATTGTACTTTGAGCTTTCTTGTACTTGTACCTTGTTATAAAATTGTTTAAAAATGCATGTGGTCTTGGTTTGGGTTTATTTCTATACACTTGTTTTTTTTTCTTTTTTGGTGGTTGACTTGTCCTATTTCCCGATCCTAAATAAATAAAAAGGGTAATTCCTCCCATAATTGTGAAAAATCATACCCTTGGTGTTAGTTTCCACCCTGGGGCCTATTGGAAGCGGGACTCGGGGGGTCATTATCTCCCTTTCACCATTGCTTTTATCTTGATCCGTTCTCCGAGGGAGTACTGGGTTCCCCTAGCAGTCAGTCAGCTGAGAGGCTCAGTGCGATAGTGGTGGACACTCTACCTCGGAGAGAGGATAGAGGCAAAGATTCCTTGGGACTAGACATAGAGAGACTTTTTGTACCACTGGTACTGAGTACACTAGTTGGAGTCCATACCAGCGTATCTTGTGTTTTCCGGGGATGTGGGCTGACGTTGGGACCACATCGATCTAGTGGGGACCTTCTTCTGTTACAGATACATCCATACAATGTCATCCTAGGCATCGAATGGTTGTTTTCTATTGGTGTCGTTATCAACTGATTCTGGAGAAGAGTCCAGTTCTCTGACGTGGATGGGAAGTGTGTAGATTTTCTTGGCGAGAGGAGCTATCTGGTTGGAAGCCGGTGTGTGGAGCCTCTCCTTTCCTTGTTAGTTGGGATATCAGTGGTTCCAGCTGATATAGAGATGATGGATGTCCCGGAGGTTGTTGGAGAGTTCCTCAATGTTTTTTCTGAGGAGGCTGTGAATCTACCCCCCACCCCCCCCCCCCCCCCCCGACGTGACGTTGAGTTCCGGATAGACTTACAGCCTGGTGCCCGTCCGATTTCGATGGCCCCTTATCGGATGGCACCTTCAGAGTTGCAGGAGTTGCGGATTTAGATTGATGATCTAATGGAGAAAGGTTTTGTTCGACCCGGCATGTCACCATGGGGTGCTCCAGTTTTGTTCGTGAAGAAGGTAGATAGTGGTCTCAGTCTATGCATAGACTACAGAAGGTTGAACCAGGTAACGTTCAAGAACCATTACCCCCTTCCAAGGATAGATGATCTCTTTGACCAACTGAGGGGAGCAGGTTGGTTTTCCAAGATTGATCTACGATCTGGATATCATCAGCTGAGGGTAAAGGACAGTGACATCTCGAAGATGGATTTCAGGTGCAGGTATGGGCACTTCGAGTTTGTGGTGATGCCGTTTGGAGTTACAAATGCACCGGCTGTGTTCATGGGACTTATGAACATTGTTTTCCGGGTGTTTCTGGACCAGTTCATCGTTGTGTTTATCGATGACATTCTGATCTACTCAAGGTCAGAGGAGGAGCACGTTGAGCATCTCAGGGCAGTCTTGGAAGTCCTTCGGCACCACCAGCATTACGGGAAATTGTCGAAGTGTAAGTTCTTGACACAAGAAGTACACTTCCTTGGGCACATGGTGTCTCAGCATGGAGTGTCAGTGGACCTGTCGAAGGTGGAGGAAGTTGTTTCTGGGGCATCACCCAAGAGCGTGGTAGAAGTTCGTAGTTTCCTGGGGTTATCAGGTTACTATCGGAGGATCGTTTTGGACTTATTTCGAGTTTCTTCTCCTTTGACAGCTTTGACGAGGAAGAGCTAGGTCTTCCTATGGAGCGAGCAGTGCCAGAAGGCTTTTGACAACTTGGAGGAGAAGTTAGTCGGTGCTCCTGTACTCTGGTTGCCAGAGGAAGGGTTGTTGTATGAGGTGTTTTGTGATGCTTTTGGCCTTGGGTGTGTGCTGATGCAGACGAAGGGAGTGATCTGTTATGGTTCTAGGCAGTTATTCCCTCACGAGCGTAACTATGCCACCCATGAACTAGAGCTTGCAGTAGTAGTGTTCGCACTAAAGTTGTGGTGATATTACCTCTTTGGGGAGCGCTTGGTGGTCTTCTCAGATCACAAGAGCCTACGTTATATCTTCTCCCAGCGTGACCTGAACTTGCGGCAGTGGAGATGGGTCGAGTTTCTCCAAGAATATGACTTTGAGATCTCTTACACTGAAGGTAAGGGAAAGTTTGTGGCTGATGCCCTGAGCAAGAAGTCACATCATGAAGTAGTTTGAGAATCCATTGATGCTTGGAAGGCAATGGGAGAGTTGGTCGCCTTGCACTTGGATGCTAGGGTAGAAGGTGTTAGAGGCTATTTGTTTCAAATGATGGTGCATTCCTCCTTGCTGCAGCTGGTGGAAGAGTTTCAGTGGGGGGACTCCGAGGCGGAAGTGAAACGGGATCGTGTCGTTCAGGGAAACGCTCTTGAGGGGTGGTCAGAGGACAGCCGACATCAGATTCTTTTCCATGGAAGGTTGTTTATTCCGGAGAAAATGCGTGAGGGAGTTCTCTGTGGGTTCCATAGCTCAGCCTTGGCAGTACATCCAGGAGTTTCAAAAATTTACCAAGGCCTGAGGTAATAGTTTTGGTGGCCCGGGGTGAAACGGGCAGTGGCGGAGTTTGTAGCTGAATGCCTAGTGTGTCAGCAAGTGAAGGCTGAACATTGTGTTCCCAGTGGGTTGTTTCATCCTTTAGATGTCCCCGAGTGGATGTGGGATGACATCTCAATGGACTTCGTCATAGGAATACCCAGAGCTCAGGGTGGTTATGATGTTATCTGGGTAGTGGTGGATCGACTGACGAAATCAGCCCACTTCTTAGCAATTAAGGAGTCAGGTCCGGTGAGTACCTTAGGACCGAGGTACTTAGATGAGGTGGTGTGTTTTCATGGAGTCCCGAAGACTATCATCTCAGATCGGGATACTCGGTTTACCTCATGAGTCTAGAGGGGGTTATAGTATGTTTTTGGCACCCATCTATGCCTTAACACTGCATTCCACCCCTAGACCGATGGGCAGATGGAGCGGACTATCCAGACGTTGGAGGACATGCTGCGAGCATGCGTTCTGGATTTTGGAGGATCATGGGTAGGACACTTTCCTTTAGTACAGTTTTCCTACAACAATAGATTCCACTCTACTATTGGCATGGAACCATTTGAGGCTTTGTATGGAAGGTCATGTCTTTCACCCATTTGTTGGGCAGAGGTTGGTGAGACAGGTGTTCTTGGTCCAGAGGTAGTGCAGAGCACCACAGAGAAAGTCCAGCTTGTACGTGATTGGATGAAAGGGGCTCAGGACTGATAGAAGTCTTATGATGATCTTTGGTGGAGGCCCTTGGAGTTCGAGGTGGGAGATCATGTGTTCTTGAAGGTTTCCCCTCGACGGGGGTAGCGGAGGTTTGGGAAAGGGAGCAATCTCTCACCTAGGTTCATCAGACCTTTTTAGTTGCTAAGGCGAGTCGTTGAGGTGGCATATCAGCTGGACCTGCCACCTCAGATGGAGAAGGTTCAGGACATCTTCCACGTCTCCCAACTTCGTCGGTACTTACACGACGACTCTCACATTATCGACTGGGGAGAGTTAGATATGGGGGACGATGCGATCTTCGAGGAATGACCTGTCAGAATCGAAGATCGTAAAGAGAAGGTGATCTATGGACGAACCATTCCCTTGGTTCGTGTGTTGTTGAGGCATGGTGGCCTCGAGGAGAGCACTTGGGAGCGGGAGACCCAGATGCACGCTCAGTACCTGGAGTTGTTTTGACTTGTGTTTTTTCCTTGTTCTTATGAGCTTTGTGTTGATATTGTACTTTGTACCTTTGATACATGGAATGCTTGGATTTTTAGTTGTGAGACCTTTTTGTTTCCTTGTTCCCTGGTAATGTGTGACATGTCCTGATGTGTGGGAGAGGGAAAAACCTGACCCTTAATCGAGATGCATTAATGCGGATGCGATTGAACCCGTGCAGGCGAGTCAGTGCCGCCTAAAGCGGATAATATCTCGACATAGGAGAAGGAATTTCCCAAACCCACGTGTTCAGGCAGTGTGTTGGTTGTGTGGTGTTGGGGGTAGTGTGAGTTGAATAATCCTAATGTATGGAGGTGGGAAGACCCGATTCTTAATCGAGACGCATTAATGAGGATGCGATTAAACTCGTGCAAGCGAGTTAGTGTAGCCTAGAGTGGATAATATCTCGACATGGGAGAAGGAATTCCTAACACCTATAATTAGGGTTGGTGGTTGGGTTCCTGTTATAACGAGAACCCTAAGAGGTATCTTTTTGGGTTTCCTCTTGGTTGGTTTTTGAATACTCGGGGACAAGAATGTTTTAAGAGGTATCTGATGTAATGGCCCGGACCCCTCCGGCACATTCCGTTGTCCAAAAGAAGGTCACGAAGTGTTCTGGAGGGTAAAATTGACTTTTCCCGCACTTTCCAAAATTTTGAAACTACACGCTGTGTAGTTTGACTACCCGTCATGTACCCCTTTTCCAGGTATACCCCGTGTTGCAGACCGTGTCCTTGCTGTGTGGAATAATGGGTGCATGTCGTGTGCCCAGTTCTATACGCCGTGTAGTCCTTCCCCTTGTACGCGTTACCAGTCAACGGTCGTGTACCATGTGGGAGTCGTGTCCTTGCCGTGTGTAATAAATGAGTACACGCCGTGTGTCCAAACTACACTCCGTGTAGTCTTTCCCCGCGTATGTGTTACCCTCAAACCGTGTGTTGACCAGTCAACTGCTGCGGAGCTGTGTTGGAAGCTGCGTGGAGACCATGTGAAAGAACCAAGTACACTCCATGTACCATAAAGTACATGCAATGTACTTTTTCTTTTCACACCTATAAAAGGAGGGGTCCCCTCCTCCTTTTCAACACACACCTCTCCTCCCCTCTCCTCTGAGCAGAGTTCTCCCAAGAGACTCGAAAGCTCTTTCTTCCATAACTTCTTCGTCTGAGCTCCGATTTACGATCCATCAGCGGGAACTGGATCGTAACGATGAGGCGGAACTTCAGAGCATGGATCCGTTGACTTTCCTTTGGCCTTTCCATTCCGAATTCCACCCGAGGAGGCTTTTCCGGGACCCGACAGAGGTGATGGACGCCGACAGACTTCTTCTAAAGTGGATCTGGGGGAGCGTTGTGATCAGAACCTGTTGAAGTAGGGATCTTACCTTCGTCTCTCTAATTTTTGCATCATGCGGGGTGGGTATCCTTTTGTTTTCATGAGAAATAGTTGAACCATTAAATAAATATAATAACTGGTTAAAGAACGGGAATGTGGAAGTTGATATGTTTATATTTGTTTATCCTATTGATATGTTATGAATTGAATGTGATTATGCCTACTGAAAATCACGGTCGTTGGGGGCCTTTTCTTGCACAATTAAATGTTGCCCTATCTTTTAGACCGTTGTGTGGATGGAACCTTGTGGAATGTCGAATTTGGTTAATCATGTAAAGTTGGCTGATTAAATGAAAATCTGGAAACCTTGTGTGATCACCCCGGTTGAACAAAGATGGAATAATGAACATGTGGGTGTTGGCTTGGTTACGTGGCATGTGATGGGGGGTGTTTTGTGCGTTTTTGTGGTTAGGGTGAGGAGTCGGGCTACGGTTGGCTTGGTTATGGGTTGGTGTGAATACTATGTTAGTGATGGGTAGTGGGGCTGTAATAAATTTTATTAAAGGGGAAATGATGTATGATGCAGTTGTGGTTTTGGCGGTTGGAAGCGGGGCTGCAGGGATGGGTTTTAATGTGAACGGTTTATGGGTTGTGAATAATAAATAAAAGCGGAAGTGTTAATGAATGGTGGGGCGTGGTAATGGGACAGAATTAATAATCAATGGGGCTGGTTGGTTGATAAGAAGGGCTTGGTTGTGTTTCTTGTGTTTTCGTAACTTGATTTGTGGATGACAGGGATATGTTTTATGAACGAACGATGTGGTTGGTTGTGGATAGTTTCCCAGTAGTTAAGGAACTAAATAATCTAATTATGCTGAAATGTAAAAACCTAAATGGGGTTGGGGTTGTTTGTTGTATGCATGCTTCGTAGTAGCAGTGTCGAGGAATGTGCTCAGTTTCTCTGTTTAGAAGCCATAGGTTGGGCTCTGTGGTTGATATATATATATATATATCTGTATCTTTTGTGTTTTATCGCACCCCACCCATGTTGAGCACTTAGTGCCGAACACTCACATTTCATGGGAGAGGGTGTTTTTCTCTTAGTTACTAGCTCCTTCCTGTTCCTTCTCCCCTAGGATGTGATGGCTTGAGGCGACCTTACACCTAAGACTCTTTGGTTAGGTTTCAATTGGGGTGGCTTAGGCCCAAGACTCTTCAGGAATGTTCTACTGTTTCCCAAGATTCTTCGGGATGAGTCCTAGTTTTTTGCGGGAAGGATACGTGGTTGTGAGGCCCAGGAGTGTGCGGGCGGGATATGTGGTTGTGAGGCCCAGGTGTGTGCGGGCGGGATATGTGGTTGGGAGGCCCAGGTGTGTGCGGGCGGGATATGTGGTTGTGAGGTCTAGGTGTGTGCAGGCGGGATACGTGGTGGTGAGGCCCAGGTGTGTGTGGGCGGGGAGAGTGTGGCAGCGTTAGGATGTTCGTTGTTAGGAAGAGCAGCTAAATAAATGGAACTGGTGTAGGGTACCCAATACACTTGTTTCTTATATACTACTACCTGTTGTTCTTATGTTTTGGTGAGTGTAGCTGGTGAGGTTGGGTGGATAGAATTCCTTGCTAGGTTTCTTCTGTTGTTCTCACAGGACATTAGGATGTCTCCCCACTTGTGCACAAGAGCTTTAGGATTCCCTAATGAGTATACTTGTATGCTCATCCTACGTTTACTTTCAGGTTTCCATGAGGACTACCAGTGCCGTATGGGACCCTTGCAGTTGTTGTTCTCTTGTTTTATTTTGGTATTGTACTTTGAGCTTTCCTATACATGTACCTTGTTATAAAATTGTTTGAACATGCATGTCATCTTGCTTTGGGTTTATTTATATACACTTGTTCTTTTTCCTCTTTGGTGGTTGACTTTTCCTATTTCCCGATCCTAAATAAAAAAAGGGTAATGCCTCCCATAGTTGTGAAAACTCATAACCTTGGTGCTAGTCGCCACCCCGGGGCCTACTGGAGGAGGGACTCAGGGGTCATTATCTCCATTTCACACTTGCCAGCTGAGGAGGGGCATCTTTGGTGGGAGGGGGTCATGACAAAATGGTTATGAATTAACCATATGATTCTTCCAAGACCATCATTCCACTATCACGAGTCTTCTATGAAATAGAGATCTCATATTTTATTTTTCTATAATTTTTCTTCTCGAACACATTTTAAATCTATCTTGTGTGTATTTTAAAATTTTCAATTTCATATAAAACTCAATAAACTTTCTATTAAGCATGTATTTTGGGTATCCCAGTGATTTTATACATTTTTTATCATATTCCTTCACCTTATATAGTTAATTGTCATCATTTTTATATGTCTCTTTTATTTAATAATCCAAATCCTTGAAATTGATTTATTTAACATTCAACTATGAACTTTTGATATTCATTAAGAATTTACGTGATTAAACTATTATATAAAAAACTTCCTTAAAACCCATTCAAAAAACACATTTCTCATATATAACCATTTTAAATACATTATCAATGAGGTAATATCATTTTTTAAATAAATATATCAATCACTTGATAAAACAATCTTTTTTGTAGATTTACCATATATTGTTTTATTTTCCAATGCATCTTCTATACCAATAACATTACAATCCAACCATGGATTTTCATCATGTAGTCCCCTTATGAATGTAAATATTTAACTCTACCATTCAATAATTAAATTATTCAAATAATCATTTACCTAAAGGTATTGATCATTATAATATTCAATTCAACCATTATCACATATTAACTTCTAGTCAGTAAAATAATCATAATCAATATATTGGTTGAATTAATCATTACTATTCTATCTAGCATTAATTGATGGTTTCTCATGTGAATATCTTTTGAAAAAAAATCTCGTCCAATTTCAATTTAATGTTTGTCAATTTCTTTAGAGAGAGTTCCAAATATTGATAAATTGGAATAATATATGATCTTTCCATCAAAGGATCTTAAAAACTGTATTCAAATTCACACATAATATAAATTCAAATATTATAATTGGATTTAAACCCTTTGGGGTTTACTAACTTGATCACCTATTATGGTAAAAGTGGATAAATATTTCATTATGTAATCTCATACACCACATTAATTTCATGTAATGCATAGATAATGTGTTTTTAAATGGTTTTACACTGATCCATGAAACCTACACCACACAATGATTATAATTTCCATGTCATATACTATCTACAATAAATTGTATCATTAAAATACAATGGGTTGTTTATGTATCCTTTGGAAACTGATATCACTGTATTATACATGTGTGTTAACCATAATATATAGGTGGCTATTCATGATATTAATCATGTGAATTGTAATGCATCTTGTGTGTTCTTTATACTAGCATAACCATAGTAAAGTTATCACTCCATCCCCCTTTTGAAGTAGACCACACGCTTTATGGTTATTTTATTAAATATAAAATCTGATATGCTTCCTTAAACACGGAGTCTTCAAATACCTTTTAATATTCTGAACACAAAAAAATCATCTTTGATAGTGTTTCTACATTCCTTCTTAGCCCCTATTAAGAATATGATCATATGGATCTCAAAACATAGTCTTTAAAAACACATAGCTAGAAATGTTTTTTCTAGAGATTATATAATTAAATCAATAATTATGTAATCTAGAATGATAATAAATCACCATGACATAAGGATTTTCTTTCTCACATCATACAATACCTTGTAGGTATGCTGCTTTTTATTCAATTTCTCTAACATATACAACACTATTTATAGTGGGGACATGTATGAGAACTGGCCTTGTTATCATCCTTAATTATTTATTTAATACCCGTATGGTATTCATTAAATATATGATTGATAACTTCTTCTTCTTCATTTATATCTATAATTCTCTGGTTCTATATATCACAACCATCAACATTATCATATCTACATAATTTTCATGTTTATAGAAAATAATTTATATATAGGGCGCCATTACTATTTTGGAACGTATTATATAATTTTATTAAATTTAAACATCTCATAGTATTCATGCAAGAAATTATCAAATTTTGTATCCACTCATGATCCTCTAGGTTTAATTTCTTTATTTTTATTCACATGAGTGTAACCGAGAGTATAAGAAAAATACTCTTTATTATTTTTCATATTTTCTATCTCTTTTTATCGACCAAAATTGTCCTCCATGATTCTCTATTAGTCTCAATATTTTTAAAAATATTTCCATAGTAGAAAAACTAAAATATTCTCTAAATATGTATATAAATACTGTATTACATTGTGACACAGAATGTCACATATCATGTCATCATATATTCCAAGAAACATAGTATAAGTTCTAACATGAATCTGTACACAAAATTTTTCATCTCAACACTCGTTCCTTCTTCTAATTATTGGATAAGAAATTAATTTTTAATATTTAAATTTTTGATGTACAAAATGTGAATTGAAAATTTTTGTTCTCTATTTGGATAAAAAAAATATAGTGTTTCAAATATTATAATTTGATACTCACATCTTTAATTGAAAACTAGTATCTTCCTCATTCATATCATTCAATATTCCTCATATCATATTAAAATAATTTCTAAAATTTGAATCAATATAATTAGAATAATGAAAAACCAGATCCATGATATTCATATTTTTCACCATAATAATGAAATCTAGAAACACCAATTTCAAAAAAGAACATGTACCTCAAACAATTTATTTCATTGTTCTTCATTTCCATAAGTTTTGATATTAGATTAAAATAATTTTTTTATAATTTCACTCCATCTTAGATTTCTATGATATATAGAACATTTAAAAATGAATTTGGAGTCAACTAATTTATTTCCAATTCAAAATTTATTTTTTAGAAACATTTAAAAAATATCAATTACGAAAAGGATGTTCCATCTCATGGATTCAAGAGTGGGTCCCCTAATTTAGATATCTAGTCTAGATTCAATTATATTAATATGAATATGTAGCTGGATCCCATTACCTAGCCACCCTTATGTCTATGAATCTATTAAGAATTCCATTATGTTAGAATGGATCAATATACGTGGTTCCCCATAGTACATCCTCTTACATAGATATTTGTACATAGTGTTGAACCCTTTAACATTAATGAGCTAATTGAGAACCCCATTACTTGGTGACATTCCCATTTTTCTTGAATTCCATTTTTATTCAATAATTTATAAAACACACTTAGAATAACATATGGGACACATAAAATGACATTATGTACTTCCAAAAACTTCCAATCAACATGAATTAGCATCAAATTATTCAAAGAATTAGTAGAAAAATTCATAACCTCAATATATTGTTTCCATGTAATTTGAATCATGCTAATACACAAGGAGAAAATTTCCATAAGACAGATTACCTTTATACATCCAAATTCAACTAAATTCATATAATAATCATGCATGATATTATATCACAAATTTCAATAGACTTTGAGAATTACACTTAATTAATGGTTTCTATAAAACTTGGTCTCTCTTATTTCAATATTCTTAATTTGTTTAAATCAATTTAACAACAATTATATAAGATGTCTCGTAATTAGTTCAAGTCATCCACATATTCATTTATCTATATAAACTTTGGATATATTGTAGATAGTTCTTCATAAAATCTATTCAGTATATTTCTTATAATTGATGTTTATCTCAATAATAATCACATGTTTTCGAGATTCCTACTAGAATATATCTATGCATTTATTCGAGGACAGTCATCCTTTAAAATATTATAATTAATAATACATTATGAAAAAAAACATTATGGGTAGTGAGTGGATACTCACTACATCAACCGTAATAAATAAACAATTTCACTCATCGAACTAATAGATTCAAAAAATAAAACACTGAATATACTGTTCACTCAATTAATCTACGATATATAATATATACTAAGAATATGAAATATGTGATTCCATAAAAAATTATTTAACAAAACAATTTTTTTTAAAAAATTTAATATCTTATAATTCAAAATAAATAATTTAGTAAAGTAACAGAAGTTCATAAAATAAACTATATTAAATCCCTCTTAGTTTGGAACCAATTACCATTTCTAGTTACCTCATGTGTATACCTCAACCTTATTTCTCGATAACATTAATAGATAAAATGGACTCTCCACAATGTTTCTTAAAATATATTAGTTAATTTTTGAAATATTTTCTCTATAATCTTGAATTACCATAATGGAAACATTTATAAATATTGTTTATACCTTCTTTGAGTTTTAATGAAGAAATGGTGGACTATATATAAATTTACTTTTTCATCATCTCTGAAAAAAAAACTATACATAAAATGTTTTACTATCATCATGGTTCATGATCTTCATAGATCCCTTACTTGTGTAATTACCATTCCATTATTACATTATATGTAAAACCCTATGATTTTGTGAAATATATACATATTTTTTGGAATCTTTTTGAAATGTTTTATTTTACATCACACTGAAAATAGTATTCATTAGAAAATAATAAAAATTGATTATGTTATATGAAACAGAAAGTTAATCATGAAATATATGCATCATAATGTTTTTATTTCTCAATATGTAAAATTGATGTTATCTTACATTACAGGAAAGACTAACATTCCATATTGTCTTGTTTAAGATGCAAGACCGAGTTTTAATGAAGAGTAGTATAATACTAAAAATATTATTTTATATAATAAGTTCAATCCAATATAATATGTTTTATGTTATGAATAGTATTAAATAACTTAGGAAAATAAATTGTTGAAAATTGGTTATAAATTAATTATAATTGGTATAAAACCCAATTCAATATCAAGAAAATGTTTTTTAAAAAACTAATTTTATGCCCAAAAAGGAATGTTTTCCATATAAATTAAATGAAACAATATTTAAAAATTATATTAATGAATTATATACTTAATATATTCAAAAAAAAATTTTTAACATTCATCTAATACATTTCATAGGCATAAGATAGGAACGAACCCAATGTTACACTAGAAATAATATTCTTATAAAAGCATTATTACCACCTTATAATGGTGAACATATTTTAAATTTAAAATTTTCAAATTTCATAAATATTATACGTAAAAATAAAATAAATTTTTAATTAGAATCCTTAAAATTATCTTTGGATTAATTTTTGGTATTTTTCTCTAATGTTTCATTTTTTGATGAATACTGATAAACAATGAATTTTATTTCAAAAATGATTTTTCATCTAATTTATTTATATAGATAAATTATATTTTAATTTTTTTTAAGTTTAATTATATTAATTTTTCATAAATTAATCCAATTATGTTAATTATATCCAATTTTACCTTGAAATTTGATATAAAACCATCCCAAACATTTATAAAATTACATAAAAACATGTTGTCATAAATCATCCTTGAGATTAATTTTAAATTAATTTCTTCCCATTCTGTGATTATAATTTGAAGAAATGGAATATATATGTTGAATTACAATAATTTATAAATGTAAAATGTTAGTTTTTTATTAAAATAATTAATTAAATGTAATTATAATTAATTACAATGATTATGTGGAAAATTAGCTTAATAATAATCATAAGGCCCAAAAATGCCCAGATAATTCTCAATAAATCCATTTTTATAAATATTTTTACCCTATCCTCAATTTTTCTAATTAATTTCAATATTTGAGAACCTTATCACACGAATCATGTGGGTGTAATTCGCTTTCCAAAAATTTACAAGAATCTCACTCCTCCTCCACTATAAAAAGGCACCCACACCACCCACTTATTCAAACCTATGAATCCACTTGGATAACCCAAAAAATACTCAAATAATATTTAAAAATACCTAACTTAATCCATGAATCCTACATTATTCATGAATTAATAAAATCACACCCTTTAGTGAAATGAAAAGGGATTTATCCAATGAGGAGGTAACATCCTTCCTCCAGCTCCTTTCTATTATTTTATTTCTCCATGACATAAAATGTTCTTATTCCATACATATATAATAACATCAGTATTATCAATATATATTGGGGTTTTTATTCTATGGTTCGACCCCCACTTACACACACTTCCATCTAATGGGTAATAAACTAGACAGTTTTTTGTGTTTGGTGAACTACCACCACACTAAATAAGAACATGATCCTTAGTCCGGTTGGTAAGGACTCTGCTAGTGCATCTGGGAGACCCATGATCAAATCCAGGAAAAGACATTATTTTTCCAGGTTACTGTAGTAGGTATTATAGCAGTACTATAGCAGGTACTTGTAAGAAACTGGTTATTATTTTTGAGGTACGGGATTCTTCGTTTTCCTTTTCCTTAGGTGTTTTTTAGAAAATATGTAAAATGAGGAAAAATCCTAAATTTTGGAACAACACACCGTGTAATTTATCCACATGCCGTGTACTTTTGGCCGTGTTGGGATGAGTACACGGGGAGTGTATCCATGCCGGCGGCGAAGGGTGTAGGAACCGACTACATGCTGTGTAGTGGTACTTACACGCCGTGTAGTCAGTCGGTAGGCTTAAATAGTAAGGCGATGGAGTCACCGCCAGCTGGGTGACAGTACACGCCGTGTACTTGGGAGGACATGCCATGTACTCAGGTCGACGGATGAACAGTGTGGTAGTGCCGCCAAATGAACAGTAAAATGAAAGAAGTACATGTTGTGTACTCATAAGTACACGCCTTGTACTTTGTTTTTTCGGCTTCAAACAGGCAGTTGCCTCTTCATTTGGTAGAGGAGGCGTTTGAGAAATTTTGGAGCCAAATTAGGAGGCCGGATCATTGAAGATCCG